>BOPP01000030.1:2281670-2321615 GCA_017312745.1 Gryllus bimaculatus
CCTGAGGCTCCATCGCCTACTGCTCGGGGGCAAACTTCAACTTACGTGCGTATCCCGAAACAATGGAACAACTGATTAATCATGGAACCTTTCTATTGAAAGCAACCTTTTTGCCGGAAGTGAACTATCGCTACGAAAATTTCCGAATAGTAACAAACCTATCTTGCAAATGGATCTCGATTCTGAGGGAATTATGTTGCGTTCTTTCCCACGCCCTCACATTTTTTACTCTGCCAAAAGATGAAAGGTAAGGCATTCCATTTATCTTAACTGGATCCTTTCTTTACCCAAAACTGAGCATGTCTGTGTGCGATTACGTTTAATCGTGGACGAGATTCATCCAAGAATATTTCTAACGAAGTGTCAAACGGAGTTTGTTTATTGAATTGAATTCTTCTGTTATTTATGAATTACGCGCTTGAATTCTTCAAAACAAGGATTAATTCAAATTGCTGCGGATATCTTCTCATTCAACATTTATCATTAATGTCGTTTGTCGGAAGAAAGGAAAGAGAAACGACCGTCGTCGCCTTATGAATATTGTTAATTTGATGATGGTTTTCAATGTGAAACATAAAACTCCTTTTGCATTGCCCTTAATATATTATCGTATTGCTAGTCACATTGAAACGCACTTCACGACTGAGGTTTAGCTCAATCCTGCGTCTGAATCTGCCCGAGAAACAGCTTACATGATGCACGCGCGCACCAGATGGCCGTAAGGCTTGCGATTCAGTTACAATATATTACAACACAAATATCAAAGAACAAGTCTCTCCCCACTCCTGCGCATTTGGGATTTTAAGTCACCTAAACAATTCGACCTTTGGCACTTGTGAAAAAGTCGCATTCATAGAGACAAAATTAACAATATTACTGCCTTCTTTAACAAAACCTTTAACATTAATGATTTATAAGATTCTTTCGTGAGTACAATCTTAATCGTTCAATGCAGTAGTAGACATAGCCTTTTCAGCGATTCCACCTAGTAGCATACCACCAGGTTTACTGTTACTATTCCGAAACTTCACCGTTTTGTCCGGGATTTGTATTGAGGTGATTTTCACTTGCCGCCCTCGTAACACCTTTCATAGAAAAGCGACCACGATCAGAAAGGGTGTTGAAAGACTACGCCTTCCTTCAAAGAGAGAACCAAATTGCCCCTAACTCGACGCCGTTGATCTGTTCGTATTCCCATTTCGTTTCTCGATTGCCATCCTGTAGATGTATTACTAACTCGCTGCCATCGCTGCCACAGGATTTGCTCAATCGAACCTTTATCATGGTTGGCTGCCACTTTGGACAAATATATTTGTTCCGCAGGTCTTTATCTATGATTTAATGAACTGTTTGACTTGAGCATATGATGAGTTTGAAACTTCAGAGTGAGTCGCCAATGAGGGAATGGGGCGGCCGGAGCGTTTAGGTGCGGTATGAGACACTCAAATACATTTGGATCGCTTAGTGAGTGGCCGTCAGGGTCCGCGAATCAGATTTGCAATGTCGCACAGCAAAGTAGAAGTTCTGAAGTTCTCTCGAAAGGTGAATTAGGGGTCCCTGTGAGACACTGTATACAAATGTCACCTCTCGACTTCTTCATTATTTATTTTAACCACCGACCGACCTCCTTCCCAACAATCCCTTACCAATTAACTAGTGGGCGCATCGAGGAGAAACTATGAATGCCAGGATGATATATTAGTTGCAGCACCTTCTTGCTAAGTGTGAAGCCCATGGCTGTCTATTGATTGACCCCTCGTGAGAATAATAATTTCAGCTCTTTAACGCATTGTCCGCCACGCCAACGAATTTCTTCCATTGTCAATAAACACTTACGAATGGTAGATCCAGATCCCTTCGTACGTGACGGGTTAAATCGCGGTATGTAAGCTTCTGCCCCAAAGAAGGGGTGTGAGTGTTATTAGGTTCGAGACAAAAGCCTCTAGGTTCGCCCACCTGCTTTTGCAGACATGAAGCTCGCCGATACCATCCCCCGTGTGCGAATTTTGCTGTTGATTACTATTTAATTTCACGTGATAAAGAACGAAGAATTCCGAATTACTAATTACTAACTCCGCCTTGTCAAATTTGATCATCAGCTCTAATTTTACTTTCCATTGAAGTATTTAGATTTTCCGGCTTTGTGGCATGCACACGCTTATGACGTGCATCAAACATCTAACTCTCAGCTTCGTGCCTGCTGCCTGTCCCGAGGCAGTTCGAAATGCGGTTAAACAAATAGGTCATCTGAAAATTGAAAAAGTTAATAAAGCCTCTCCTGTTTTCCAGTTGAGTAAGGATTAATCTCAACACTCTGTACATAGTATGTTGTTTCTCGAGAAAGGCGACTCACAGCTTATTTTTTTGACCGAAGCGCTGCTTCATAAACGATCCATACGTAGATCCGCCAATCTCATGAACTGACTGCGCAATATGCTTGTTTAGAGTTTGGCTGTACTGATAAATCTTCGCTCGAGTCCTTCAAGTCTCCTCTTGCTGTTCTTGGATTCACCCATGAACCTACCTCAAGGTCGTGTTGCAACCTACAATGAATCTTACCTGTTGTAATCTCTGGTTTGTGGTTATCTTTGTGTTATTGCTGCAGAAAACAGTTAAATTTTCTTTACTCACCACCAAAAAGTGTTCTTACTTTTACTCTTGCTCTCATGATATTTATTTCGGTTATAGCTCCTTTTTCCAAACCTTCTAGTTGCTCCGAGTTCGTTTGACAATTGATCAATTAGTTACTTCAGGACACGTAGCTATGCCATTTTTGCCTTTGCTCCCGCGACCGCCTTCTACCTACCAAAGAATCCACCCTAGTTGCCATAGTATCGTCTTGTTTAGATGCTAGAGGCTTCTTTGGTAAACCCCATCCCCGATGTTATAGATACATGCTCATTTTAATAATTAACCATATCTAGTGCCAACCTTTATATGTGAATTCTTTAAGATTCCCAAACAACATTTTCCCAGCATCGCAATAGTGAGATTTTAAAAAACCTCTCTGCTCCAAACAAATTTAATAGTTCACCCAAAATATCATCCCGCGCGATGCGCTATACTTCTCAAGATCTTCAGAGAGTTATGTGTTCGTGCAAGATTGTATACACTGGGCACCAATAACTTTCTAAAACTGGCTGCCCGTTGATGCCTTTGAGATTAATGGTATTAATTTGTTCCCTGTTATGTCGAATAGGTTACCCCAAGTAAGCACAAACTACACAAAGTCTCTATCCTTCCGCACGGTCTCTGCAAATTTGAGGTGGATAACCATCCGTCGTATTTGTGTCGACACTTGCCCTTTCGCTTTCCACTTTGGACACCACGAAAACACTACCAGACAAGCTTGACTGTAAGTTGGGCGTCCTCTTTGGAGTTTATGTGTTTTGATTTTCTGATGTTAATTTTTTAACTTTAGTCTTTGCTTGTATCTGATTTTAAAATTTTTTTTTGTTAATTTTTAAATTTAACTTAGAACTGCGGCTCCTGGGCAAAGTAAACTCGACAGTTGACTTTCTTCCGTTGATTTGTTTTCGTTTTCTCGTAGACGAGACCGCCCGTTATGCGGATGCCGATAATGTAATTGATGTTAAATGCTACGTAAGTACAACAAATTCTCTGAGATTGGTTGCTTCTTCGGTGAGCCTCAAAGCTACCATTTAGTCGTGGGGTTTGCTGGATTGTGTCAATAGCTCACCAGAGTTTTCTATACTTGTAGGAGTTTCGCTGCCGAAACGCCTGGATGTAAGGTTTCTGCGGTTACGCTGCATGGCTACCCCTCTTGGTACCCCTATCGACCATTGCATCGTGGACCCTCCCTACCCAGCCGCAATCTCTGGAGAAGAAATGAGTGCCCCACTCTGATAACGCTCCCACCAAGAATTCATGTTTTGAACCCGACACATGCAACCACACCAAATGGCGTTCTTGTGTCCATAAGTGGTATACGTTTTCTGCGTTTTGGAACGGGATTATTCCCCGACCTTGCTGACCCCTGGATATTCATTTCTTAGTTTTCCACAACCGGAATAATGGCCCTATTATCTCAACGCTCAGATGTTGGAGGTTGAACAGGTGGGAAAATGTGAATGGAGATTGGTGCCGATTATTTTTCGTCCTACCCAACCAATGAAAGCCAAGTTAGGGAAAAAAGATTTGAAATATCACTATTATTATCCCAAACGAAAAGACTGTGAAGAGCACCAAGAAGCTGCCCTTTATATATATTTGACGACAACGAGCCCTCAGAACCTCTATAACCTTTCCCTTATAGGAACTTTATAGTTGAAATGATAGAATTTTAGTTTAATATTTAAAAACTATTAAAAATTTAGAGTTTATCGGTCAAACAATTTTTGTTAGATTGGTTTTTCTTGCTTAGCCGACAGTCGTTGTTCTTTCACTTATTTCGTAATTACTATCGTTCCAGAATCCATCATTCCAAAAAAACTTTGTGGAATCTCAGTTGGTCTAGTCAACGTTTTACAAAAGTAAAACAACAGTACAATTTCACTGGAATACGCTTCTCCATTGCGTGTCTCCTGTCCTCCCAATCCGAAAAAACCCTCGTATCTCTCGATGTCATGTTGGTTGAAAATCCATGAGATTTTATGTGAAAAAACTGCCGACCCAAAAGTTTAACGTTGGCATATATTTTCTGGTTGTAACCTGGCT
Source organism: Gryllus bimaculatus (assembly GCA_017312745.1). Classification (NCBI taxonomy): domain Eukaryota; kingdom Metazoa; phylum Arthropoda; class Insecta; order Orthoptera; family Gryllidae; genus Gryllus; species Gryllus bimaculatus. The sequence continues at coordinate 2,286,348 of BOPP01000030.1, forward strand.
ATTTTTCTCTTGTTTCCTCTACCATTGCCCAATACCCTGTCCCATAAAATTCCGTATGTTTTTATTTATTCATATTTGTAAATTTAAAATTGCCTCGCACATTTAAACGTCTCCACCCTTGTCACACTACGTAGCTTTCTATGTACATATATTCTAATAGCTATTATCTAAAAAATGTATATGTTATTCTTTTAAACGTGGATAAAAGTGCCGTCCCCCATGAATAACCAATACTTTAACCATAAAGCAGCAATGACAATACATTAATAGCATATCTCCCCTCAATTCTATCAAGAATTTCAATGTCCTTAATGTTTCTGAGAATTGCCTCAAGTCTCCATAATATTTTCTCCCTATCCCCGTAACTCAATCCCTTGTGTTAGCTACTGACTATTACAATGTATCTATATGTAACAAAACCATTTCACCTTAACAAAGATTCCTGTCCCCAATGTTGTTATCCACTCCAATATATTAATTAATCTTTGGGTTGTGCGTAAAAATTTGTTGTTAGCCCTTTGTATATTATAAAGAATATTTGATTGCATATTCGGGTATTTTTAGATTCCAAATAAGACGATTTTAGTCATTGTGTAAATAATTTCATTCTGACGTTTAGATTGAAATAAAACAGTGCCATTACCTCCCGATCTATTACATAATAAGTGATCTTTCGTTCCTTTCCCATTACTTGACCTGCCCCGAGTGCTAGACGCATCTGGTTCCCTACTGGCTCGTAACTTACTTGATTGTTTTTGGAAACGAACACCATTCATTCGGCCTTATAATCGACTCTCCCACCGTTATAGGCTAAAAATTCGGTTTGCGTTTTTTTCCAAAAACTTGTCTTCTTTTTTTTTCTCTGTAAGTAGCACAACGAAACAATACTAGACGCATCTTTACCTCCTTAATCAACTCACCGCCTGGCCGTGAATATTTCAATCGTTTTCGGAAGAGAGTTTATTTCCGTACTTCCCGGATTTAGCCCCAGTTCCTACCTATTAGAGTACCCCAATTATTTAATATTTAATTGATTTATAACTTATGTCAAACAAAAACACCACTAGACCGATTATGTCAACTTTTAGATGAGAGTATTTTAGTTTTTGAAGATTTTGGTAGATGGTACAAGAATTATGATATTCCACAAGCAGCTAACAATATCTTTTGCCCCTTGCCCAAAATCTTGTATATGGTGTGTGTAAGTTCGTAGTTACTTCGAAGTACGTTTCTTGAAATAACGCACTTCACCTGCTCACTATTTCCAAAGTCTCAAATGCCTTGGGGTATCAAAATCTTGTGATTCTTCGGGTGTTGTTTTTATAGTGAGTTCCTTACGGAAACAGTCTTTCCTGCTGATATATCTTCTGAAGTTCTTCCATGATTTCTCTTTACATTTCTCCCTTGTCTCACTATAAAGTCCACTTTTTTGCTTCCGGCCCCGCTTGTAGTCTTTGGCTTCGGTATAGAAATTAGCTTGTCTGTCCTCTAGAGAGAACCTTTATTATTACTTTCGTGGCAACGAACCTTTTCTTCGAATTGTGATCTAATTTGCCGACCCATCCTGAATTATTAGCCGAATTGCGGCTTGAGACCAACCGTACTTATGTATGTTAATAGTTTTCCGGTGTGTTATTTGATGAAAAAATAGTTTTTAAAAAATATGAGTTCCAGTTTTCAGTTTATGATACCAACTATTCCGAAATATTTAAAGCGTTCCAATGTTGTCAATAATGATAAAAGAAATTATATTTTTTTAAATATGAATGGATTCAAAGTTTTGGCAACTGGAAATAGATTTTAAGACAATGAGTTGACTACAGATTTATTTAATTCTATTAAAAAATCTTTGCACTGTAATTTTGATGAGACTGATTACAAATAAGTTCTGTGATCTTTTAAGAAACACAGTCCCAAATGAATGTTACCATGTATTACCAATTTTGCGTTTTTCGGATGTTTTTTGTTTATTGTTACGCTTGTGTACTTGTAAACCTTAAATCATTTGGAATTTTTGTATATTAAGTATAGTGTTTGCCAAAGGTGAGTTATAATTAGTTTAATGTCTAAGTTACTCCACTATTTGGATTTTTTATTTATTTTATGTTTCTATTATTTAACTGTGTTCCTTTAGGATACTGTACAACTCTTCCATAATGATTAGCCAAGTAAATTTGTAGGCGAGAACTTCGCACCTCCAAAGGATTATATTTCTTGATATTCTTGGTCGACTCCCCTAATCTCTCAAATCCGAACTTTTCCTTTCACCATTTCGATCGATCTTCCTTTGGTCACCAGAAATCCTCTTGCGGGTACACCCATAAATCGTTTGTTTAAAACCATACCAAAAATAACTACCACCCACTAAGATCAACAGCTCGCGTCCCCGACCGAAACACCATACACATTATTTTCACTGCCCGAGGCAATAAACGTATGTGTACGTTTTTTTTCTATGTTCCAAATCCCACCCATCGTTGATACTACTTCAGGAGACCCAATTAAGGAATGCGTTTATATTCTGGATGTATTTAATTGACATCAATTCAATAACCTTCCCTGAGTGCGAAAACCTATTTTACTCCGGGAGTGTGTAGCATGCTCGCCTTTAAAGTTGTACCTTGGCGTTGTCATTGCTCAATGTTTTACTTCCAAACCCCACGTATCCCCCAACTAAAATTACCAATCAATATAGATCTTCTCCTGGAGCCCTTTGGTGTAAATCGGTCTTTAAACAATTTAGTTAATCTAGAAATTAAATAATCTGAAAATGTGCATTCGGCTATCCTGTAAAACCGTGCTTGTGGTTGCATAAATGTAGCTTTATGAAATTTTTGGTTGTTTTCTCACCAAAACCCATCATCCTAGACTGATGATCTGACCATTCTCATTTGTGTACTTAAATAGATTTTGAACGACATGCTTGCAATGATCTCTGTCGCGTTTTCCATATCCCTCTCTTATCTTTTCCATCTCACTGATGCCTCCTATTTTGTTCTGGACGAAGATAGTTACTTTACTATCTAGCCGAAAACAAACTTCGGAAATTGCCCATGTTCTGTACTTATGTCCACAGACCGTTTCTAAAACAACCAAGTATCAGAAATATAACCCTAGCATCGACCAAGAGTGATTCCCAAACCCAACCCATTCTTAGAGTACTTACGACCCCTAAACTAAAATATAATTTAATTGCCACCAGATAATTACTCCGTCAATCTTGATCCCATACCTGTTGTAAATCTAAATCCAGGCAACCAAAATACTTATGTGCCCGAGATCACCCCGCTCTGGCCTTAACATCTTACTTTCTGATGTGTTTCATTATCGCTGATTTATGGAATGTCAGAAGACGAGAAACACATGCATCTTATCTATATTATCTGCAGCATGTCTATCCACACAGTGGTGCATATCAAAAAGTTTCCCCAAGAAAATGTCGTCTGACAAAAACGCCTATGATTGTCCCGAAAATAAATACAACAACATCACAACGCATCGGTCGGACATCGGACACCGGCCGTGCCAGAGAAAACCATCGACAGAGTAGTTCCAGTAATGATGTTGAAATCGCTCAGAGAAAAAATACATACTAGTCCAGAATTCCTTAATATGTGTCAGATCAATAATCCACCTATCTATCATGTTTATAAGTTATTAGAAATTTGACATTTTACTTATACTGTTCACATTCCTTTAATTGTTACATTTCTAAAACATATATTCCCGCAAAATTGCGTACTAAAATACATCTATTGTTCTACAAAACGATTAACAATGCTGTTACTTACATCTAGCGTCAAATGTCAAAATACCGATATAGTTACGTCAAGACCAAAAACCAACTTGAAATCAATATCTTAAAATACACTATATATTTAATTACACTTTTGAAGAACCATTGACCCGCTTAATTATTTTTTCGAATATTAGCTGCTAACCATATGCTGAGAACGTGAAAACGTTGATCTCTTAGGTCTTTTACAATACTTTCTGGGTTTTCATCCCAGAGTGACCGAAAACTATTATAACCACAACTAGTATTCCAAAACCCGATTTTTCTGTCAATTCAGTGTTATGTAATTTTACTCTATAATTTGTCAATTTTTTTGATATTAAAGCTTAATATCTGTAGCCTACAGTAAGAAAAGTTTTTTTAACAATTGAAACAGTTCAAGTGATCATTTAAATCGACTCGAAAAGCCATCATTTACAAACACGGGCACGCAACAGAAAGAACTAAAGTTATAGACTCTGTACGAGGATAGATTTATAATAGGAAAGTCTATATGTCGGGAAGAAACTGACAGGCGATTATAGATTATTTTCTAATGAACAGTTAGATCGAGGATAATGATTTTGAACGACGCCCGCCAAATTTATCTGAAAGTGCAATGGAGCCGTCATTTTGTCTATTTTTATCTTTTGGAATGCCGAGGTGAAAGTGTGGCCGTATGCTGTGAAAAGCCCTTGAAACTTCTTGCTGTCATTTAGGGAAGCGTGAGAACTTTCACGGAAAGGCTATTTGACACAATCGCCAACTCGATAAGTTTTTGCTACTGTGCCCCACAATGCCCTCTGTTAGTACTGACAATCAACCCAAATCTTTGCAAAAAAACCAAATAACTCCCTCTATCCGATATAAGTGTCCCCAATAGCAGATGCTGCGCAGAAAGCTACACAGATTAGTGTAAAACTTCCAGAATTCAGCCCTGTGATTAATGGGAAAGAGATTTGCTTGGTTTTCTTCAAAGATGAAAGCGAGTTTAACCCACAGATTCACAAACGATGAGAAAGAATATCGCCCACATAGTATATATAAAAAATTTAGTTCTTTTCTGGACTCAAAACATTCAGTTACCTCATGAGTAGCATGTTTATAGGAGAAGCACCGTAACTTAGATGATATTTGTTTAAATTTCGATAAAAGGATTCAGCCCCATTCGAGACAATGAAAATACACTCATATTAAGCAAATGGTCTGAACTCTCGTGAAAAAGCCACTATATCAAGCCAGATTGTTCATATTGATGTAATTCGACAACACATAGAAAACCATACGTCTGTGAAGTTGGCCAGACATAAGCGCGACAAACAACAAGATTAACGATCCAATTTAATAGTTCATTTATTGCAAGCTGTCACTATTACCATTTGTACGAGAGAGCATTATCAAGCACCTTGAATATATTTGCTCACGAAACAAACCGATATATGTGACTGGGACCCTTGCTATTATTAATAATAACCATGAGGCCTATATAATATGCGAAAGCTCTCCCGGCCAATGCCGGCCACCCGACCTATTAGCGGGCATGACAGTGGCAAAACAGTCTCGAATATGGCCATTAGAGGTCGAAAATTAGTAGAAAACAATTGAGAAATCGCGACAACCAATTATCCAAATTAATACTTCTGCCAACGTTAATGATTCACCAAAAGTTTTCCTGGCAAGCGGAATCTGCTAGTTTAAGAGCGGATGTCAGTGATAATTTAACTACGAAGACACTTAAATTCCAGACCCCAAATCTACTATAATTTAAACATTATCCGTAGTCTTAAGAAGAACATAGAGCGCCCCAAAATAAAAAGGCTTCTCTCTGCCTAATGAATACATTCCGGCGCATGTCCATTTTTGGTTTGGTTATAAGTTGTGGTAAAAATACCCACATCTTCCTTTCAACCCGAAGGGTGTCCATTGTGGAACCCTAACCCGCCCACGTTATAAACCCTAGAAAGCGAAATAAACTGACTTGTTTTTTTATTGGTATCAGTGGAATTGGTTTGGAGGTATAAATGAACACTGTTTTAGTGAATTTTCCATTTAATTTGTATCAAGGTTGCTAATAGAGTTCCCTAATATTTATTAAGAATTTTGTCCGGCATCATCAAAATCTTGAGCGTAAGTGTCGACAACCCAGCACCAATATTCGGACCCAAAGCGCTTCCCATCAAGGTGACAAGAATAACATCTGGTGTATCGGTGCACTCAGCATCTCCGAGTACTTCTCACAATGATAAAACTTTTAGACTGGCCAGAAAGAACCAGAAGACTCAAATTTTACTTTCGGGACGCGCTCGTCTACGCACGAAGACAAAATCACGGAGAGAAACGTCACTTGGGAGCGTTATTGGACCACAGACGACACAGTTTAAATTTAATAACAACAACTCGTAAGCAAAAGACTTAAAATTAAACACACGAATCAGAAGCTGAGCAGTCTAGACGGAGTTCGGAGATGTTTGTGCACAAGGGGAAGCCATTAGGGGGTAGTCACCAGAATACTGTCATTTCCTCAATTTGGCAGCCTGAAAACCCCGTTTGCTTGTGTAATATGGTATGTCAAGTTAATTTGAATAATCTTTTCTCAATTTGTTTGACGCTGCCCGACCAACGGCGAGCCACCACCCATTTATTACCTTCAAATCCAACAAGGTCAATCTCGCCGACAGTAATGTCAAGATGAATCTGTTTCTCCCAGTCATAGTAATTCATTTTAGAGCCCATGATCCCATCTCACTATATATTCTCAGATGAGTCACGGAATAATGAAAAGATATGGACTATGTGCCTGTGAGTATCACCCTATTGTTTTTTTACCCCTGGGAAAAATCAGAAATGTTGCAGTCACTTTTATGGCGAACCTAAAGATCAATCGATCGTCAGCCAGCTCTACCAAGAAGCTACCGCAACTTTAGGGTTGTAGTTCTGTCCGGGCGATGGTGAGATATGAGTAACGAAGATGCCATAGGAATTAATTGCGAAATGAAATCTAATAATACCACGTGTCTGACCCAGTGCACCAAGTTGTACAATTTGCAACAGCTAATCTATAAGAATAGGCTGAGAACCAAAAGAGTGCATATTTACCATATAGAAAATACTATGAAATAAATATCAGGACAAAAATGAACCAAGCGAAGCACTTATATGGTGAGGGACGCCTAAACTTGGTGTTCAGATACCACCAACCAAGAGTTCAACCAAGTGCCCTCCTTTGTGACAAGATGCTGAGTGTGCCAACACGACCTGACGTAGTAAGTTCGTGATGAGATTCCAAGAAAAGCCAAGAGGAAGACTTGAATGGAGACTCGAGCGAAGATTTATCAGACAGCCCAACTCTAATATATAAACAGTGCATATGCCGAGTTTATGGATACGCTAAGCGCAACATGCAGACTAGCTCGGTCACATGAGATTGTCGTCTTGAATTCGAGAGGGGAAACACAACCCAACTCTGTGAATCATCATTGGGATGGCTTTATTTTTCATTAACGCAACACACAGCAACTTTTTTTACGTCCAGACAAGTTCATAGACAGTCACGTAGATGCTGAGAAAGTATAATAGTTTGATGCGTCACAGCTAGCACCCTCTACGAACGGAGCAAAAATCATTAACAATAAATAAATGGACTTAGATCCAAAATTTGCAACGCAGTATTTATTTGCATATTCTACCGATTAATCTGATTTTCTGTCATACTCCCAGCGAAGAAATGCTCCCATTCGACATGACGACTCGCAAGAAGATTGTGACCTTATTTGCGAGATCCCAACACAACAGGACAGTTTTGGGGTCGCACCATAGTCAGTACGCCTTGTCTCGGACCACCTAACGCATCTGAAAAACTTTTTGAGTTGCAGCCTTACAGCGATTTTACCGGCACGAGAAGAATCTGCTCGCAGGAATGTTTTCTGACAATGGAAGAAGAATGATTCAGTTGCGCTCGAATGCCCTTAACAAATGGTGTGTTTAGAATATTGTGAGCTGACAATTGCAGATAACTCTCACTTCAGGACGTTTCATTCCAGCATCAATTTACGCATTCACACTTAGCCAGAAGCAAGCATGAGTAATCTCAGAGCCGACATTCTCCGTCGTCGTCACATTATTGGATATTGGATGGGCAAAGCCCCTCGTTGGGTTTAATAAAATAAGGAAGCCGGACATTTGTATTACAGTGTCTCAGGAACGCCTATCCCTTCGAAGAACATATTCTATTTGCTTTGCGACATTGAGGCAATCACTGAATTCGCGACCCCTGAGCCACTCAACTAGCCGATTACAAATATTATGAGTGTCACTATCACCCCCCCCCATTTCCTAATGCGACTCACTAGTTCAACCCATGCCAGTCAATCATTACCATGAACCGAACAATTTCATTGGTCAGTGGCAGCCCCTGTAAATAATGGTTCGTCAAAATCCTGTGGCACGATGGCAGCGAGAGATCTACAAGACTGCATCGAAGAACGAAATGAATACGACAGATCAACGCGTCGAGTTAGGCAATTATGGTTCTTCTTATCGAAGAGAAGATACCGCCTTTGAAGTGTCACAGGGCGAGTATTCAAACTTACATCCCGGACAAGACGGTTTGAAGTTCGAATAGTCACAGTAAAAACCCTTTGAAGGTTGTATTCACAAGAGCGTAAAAGGCTATGTCTACTGCAATTGACGAATTAAGATTGTTACTCACAAGAATATTAAATCATTATGTTAAAGTTAATTTTTGTTTTGAATTGCGCACCTTTTCAGGAGCCGAATATGTATAATCATAGAGAAATTTTTTTGGATATTGTGTTGGTAATACTGTAAACTGATCCGACAGCGCCATCTGTGCCGAGTGTCTTTCTGTTCCGAGTTCAGGATTGAGTCAGTTCGGTGAATGAATGCGTTTCAATGAAGAACATTAGCAATAAAGATCAATATATAAGCAAAAGGCAGTTTTATGTTCATTTGAAACATCATATTTAACATATTCATTAAGGCGACGTCGTTTTCTTCCACAAACGACACTAATGATTAAATGTGAAAGAGAAGGATATCCGCAGCAATTGAAATTAACTTTATGTATTTTGAAGAATCTGTCAAGCGGCGTTATCATAATTAAACAAACTCCTATTCCCTTCGTTTGAAATCCATTGATATTCTCCATAAACGTAATCGCCACAGACATGCTCAGTTTTGAGAAAGGTCCAGTTAAAAATGCCCACCCATCTTTGAAGAATAAAGTTGAGGCTGTAAGAAGGAAAAAAATCCATCCAGAATCGAGATCCATTTTTGCAATAGGTTTGTTATTCGGAAGGAAATTTCGTTACGATAGTTAAAACTTCCGGCAAAAGTGGCTTTCAAGAAAGTTCCATGACTTATTCAGTTTTCCCATTGTTCTCAACGCACTACAGTTGAAGTTGGCCCCCGAGGCAGTAGGCGATGGAGCCCTCAGGCACACTTGCTGAAAACACTGGAAGGCGCTGAGGAGCTAGCAAAGCAGCGCGTGGAGTCGGCGTCGGCGCGGCTGTCCACGCAGAAAGGGCCGTCCGCCGTTTTCGAAAGCTGGTTGGGGCCGTTGTCAGCCCGCGCAATGGGGGAGCGCATCTACGAGAGCGCGCTGTTCGCCAGGCGACTGGCACTCCTGCAACTCGATTTACACAATCATGTATTTCGTCACACCATCAAGCCTCTATCAAGAGTACCAATTACATAAATAGATAAACGAAAAATTGATCACCAAAGTATGTCTTTAAGCACCAGGACCTGTTCCTACCACTGCAACCTGCATTTCACGCATCAGGATTTGTTCACTGCAATTAAATCGCTAAAGACTTAACATACAGAGTAGCAATATAGGGATACATTTGATATAAACAAGGCGCTAGAATCCATTCGCCGACCACGCCACCTTTTCACACACGCAATAGATTATTTTCACCAACCAGTGGAATCCCTTCATTGTCGAGTGTCGACCCTAGATATGGTTTACATTATAATCCGTTCACATAAATATCTTGTGGAGGTCGAAAAGACCAGTGCCAGCCATAGCACCCTTCACACACTGTCAACACATGATTCGTACCTACAACTGATTCGAAAATCTCTTCGCCAAAGTTCCCCAATCTCATACGGAGACGAATATAAAGATAGAAATTATATAAGTAAAGCACTATAACTCGTTCGTCAGCGTCTTGCAACCTAATTACACATATAATAGGAAACACACACCGCAAAACTTTACCCAAGACCGGATCTGCCCACAACCTTCTGACTGGAATTCACTTTTGCGGCAAAGGGATCTCCGAAAAACATTTATATTCAATAAAAAGATCCACATATACGTTTTTGCAGCATTAAGAACTCTTGGACAGCATTAAGTACTCGAAAGAAAGAAAATAATATAATTTCAAGGGACTAGGAGATGTTAACATTATTTTTGCTAATAACTTAATGGCCATCAGTTTGACACATTCTACAGTTTTTTTATTTGGGATCCGCTGAAAATTAACAGGCGTCAACGCAAATTGTGACTATTGCACGCACCACGGAGTGAAAAGCGTGTCTTGCGCGTCACTGCTCTGGGCGGGCGCGCGCAGCGCAGCGTGAGCGGGCGCGCCAGTTGCCAATGCGCCGAAGCGTCAGGGCGCCGCCCAAGCGCAGGCGCAGCGCCCGCCGGCACGGGCGGCGCGACGAGGCGTTCCCGCAAGCCGGCGGCGCTGTCCTTGGCTCCGGCACCCGCGCACCCCTCTGCCAGGCCTCGCCCTCGCCCGCAACGCACCTTGGGCAGTCCGGGTGGGCCTCGCCTCTGGCGCCCGCGCACGTCGACCTTTCGCCAGCGCACCCAACACCAAGCATCGCGCGCGCCCACATCCGTCTCTTAGGAAATAAGCTTTCGTAAATGTTTTTTTTAAAACGGATATTCACTTTATAAAGAAAAAGTACTGGAGAGCTGAATATATCAATGTATGTTCACGGGTGAAAGACATGCATTTCGAACAATAGACACCTTAACTTCAAAAATTGTTCTTCCAATATTGATGGACCGTTAATGGATGGGCCATCACAAAAAATTATATTCAACAAAACACAAAGTTTAATACGACAACATAAATGTTGAGGCGTATTACGAGAGTTATAACTACCGCTTTTATTCCGATCGCATAAATGTGTAAATAATGTAATCTTAGTATCTATTGGAAGAAGATAAACGGTCTGTTGTTTCTCGTCAGTGACTGACCAGCGGCGCACTGGGCGCGTCCATTCGTGATGTAAGGTTCTACTGTGTTGTGCCGGCCCAAAAGTTACCTTCGTGTTGTGACCTGCCGTCTGCAAGCGAAAGGCCTACATTTCGCCCGGGGAAGCGTTATTCTTTGCATTTCCTGCGAGAAGGATGACAACGGCAGATGTACAACAACACGATGCTCCTGCAAACCGGTTAGTTGGTATGTCCGGGGAATGCTTACGATATTGCTGTTAAATATTGAGGTTACACCAACATGAAAAAATGGTATGAGAGGAATATATGAAAGTAGGAGGGCATTTATTGGTATTTTATTGACTAGTTAATATTTGGTTCCCGGCATATTGTTAACGCTTCTAATTTTGCCAGATTGGAATATAAGGATTCCATACAAATGTTTTATTCGTCCATATACATTAAAATTTATTATTCTACAAATATTAATTAATGCAATTACACTTAATACCTAAATTATTCTTGCCATATATTATATGTATTGACATATTAATTATCTTGAAATGTAAAGCGATTTTATATAGAATCGTTAATCTTTAAGGCAAGATTTTAGATAAAATGGTTTCTTTGAATTGATTATGTTTTGGTATAAGAAATTATTACTAAAAAGACTTAATGAGAGGATATCTAATATACGGAATTTTGAATTTCGCAAATAACATTTTATTTTTGAATGTAAAAGTATTATAATTTGTAATTCCTGGAGGTGTCAACGTCAGTTTGCCCAGGGACGTCGTGCCGGCCTTGATTTGCGCGCGGTGCAGCTCCTCCTCTAGAAACCATTTTTTACTGTCACCACATGTTACAAAAACCGTGCTGTCGTTACACGCCCGTGTTTGAGTTATGTCCCGACGCGGAGGCCCCTGCGGGTGAAGAGTTCCCAGGCAGGCGCCTCGGGGCCACTTGTTTTGGGGGCGAGGCGCAGTTCAGGGCGCCCGGCGAGTGGCCCTTCGCTCTCGCTGCGCGCAGCCCCCCACCGCTGGCGCCAGTGCGCTGAGCGCCTTGGGGCGTTGCAACACGCCACAGCGCGAAGATGGCGGACTGCGCGCACCAAGTCCACAACATCTCCACCACGCCCATCAGCCACAGCAGCTTGATGTACAGGATGGCGCTGGAAGAAAGAGCAGTTGAACCGAGGTTCCGGGGATCAAGATTGTTTTACCATTCGTCTCCTTGTTAACTTGGTTTTGATTTATGATTTAATGTTTTCCTTAAAACAAAGTAAAGGTTGTAGTGAAAAAGACAAGGTGATATATAATTTGTTTCGCAGCATATATCATAGTTTATTGCTTATCGTGTGGTTCTACATTCTAAAACAGTTAATAAAAGCAATCATGCTATGACGGACAACATTCTCTTCATTTATGATTTGAACTGACAATTGTATCAAGAATAATCAATAATGTTAAACGCCATATCCAGACTAACGTAGATGATAAAGAAAATTGAGTCTTATAATAAGTATTGTATTAAAAATAAAAGTAAGAACAAATAAAGTATTTCTAACTAGATTTTATATTATAATGGATAACAAAGAGGAATACACACCCTCAAACACAAAATAAGAAACCAACGAAACTATTGACATCAGAGCTAGTAGAAACTTTCCGATAAGTGGTCTGAAATCAAATATTATAAATAATACTAAGGAATATGAAGTAATATTTTCAACAGTCAATGTAAGATCTTTAAAAAGCGAAGAAATGTAATTGAACTTGAACAAGCTCTATTAAATATTAAATACATTGTATTGGGAGTATGTAAAATCAGAACGTTACGGAGAAGCAATCATTGAAAACAGAAATGGAGACATCTTCGGTTCCATAATCCACTCAAAAGAACAGAAAGAATGAAGGTAGTGATGAAATATTTGAAATATATTGAGATAACATAGTTGAAATAATAGACGTGTCTGAGCTGTATTAAAATTATTTTGAAAGACGTTTTCTTCGTAGTATCCATATCCCCCGAAAGAAAATAGTTTCGAAGGAAAAATTGAAGATTTTTATAATCTTGACGTGACATTTGATACCATCTATCTAAATTTACATGTGTGGTTGGAGATTGAAACAGAAAAGTTGGCAACAAACGTATTTGGGAAAATGCCTTAGTTCCGTATGGGTATTGAATGGATATGGATATGAATCGGAGGAGTTTGGAAGCCAGGGCACGTACCACATGCGTACACTACAATCTGAATGACACACTTTGCGTTAGAACATGCTATCTTGCTGAGGAAAAATTATCTGCTTGTGTAGATGGACTTGGATCCCAAGGGTGGCTGCATATTTCCGTTAATTCATTTCGCCTTCCAGAATGACAAGGTTAATCAGAAGAGGCCATGAAAACATTCCCATACTAACACGCTCACTCCGTCAGCCTGAAAACTTCCGGCGGTTGTTGCAGGATACTTGCCTGCTGACGATTCATGCCAACGATATACGCCAACGACCATATGTCCGATAGAGCAGAATACTTAATTCATCTGAAAAGACCCCTGTTTCCTCTCAGTGGATGTCCAGTTGCGGTATTAGCGTGCAAATTCCCGCCTTCGTCGCCGTTGAACAGCAGTCTACATGATGCGTGGACGACGCGCCTGTTGTGGAGGCCCACAAGCAGCAACGGTCGCTGAACGGTTCTTCAAGAGTTGGTAGCCCTTGGTTCATCTGGGCGGTCAGTTGCTCAACAGTTTCGTGTCTGTCCGCCTGTGCATATCTCCACAGCCATAGTTCTCCGTCATCTATGGCAGATGGTGCGCCACAGTTGCCTCGGCAACGGTTTTGGATATAGCTATTTTGCCATTCACGGTATTATTTAACTATTACGGCGCGCGAACTCTTTCAAATTTAGCCGTTTCGAAAATGCTTCCGATATTGGACAAAAAGCGAATTATAAGCCAAGGGCCTTTACTATAAACTCCGATACCTTAGCCATAAACTCCGATAAATAGCTGTTTCTGCTTTGCGATAACTACTCCACTGTTTTCAGCTTCCCGACACACTGTATATACCCTTCAATCTTAATGCTGCCACCTGCTGTCTGTGAGGGGTTATTGCAATGTTCGTAGAACATATGGGGTGGTCGCATGAATGTGGCTGAACTGGGTATATTTCTTTTGGTACAGGACAGAGAAAAGTTACTCTGGTTTTGTTATTTCCAGAACCGCCAAGTTTTGCATAGTATGTCGTTTTCTGGTTTGGATTTGTAATTTTGATTTTCATAGGTTTTATTTTTGTTTTGCATACCGATGAATAAATAATCAGAGGCGAATTTCTTAGACAAAATTAGGTTTTTATGATCCCAAACAGGAACTGGATATAATTTGATTTGGGGAAAATATCAGTAAATTAAGTGTAAATATTCTTCTTACTCGGATTTATTTTTTATATTCGTATAGTTTTCTACACGGAGTTTTATTGTACTAAAATTCACAATTTCTATCTAGAGGAAAAATGAGCGGCCGGTTTCTCTGGTCGTCAGTTTGCTGCGTATTTCTCCTATCAATACCACGCGTACTTCGCAGAATGTCATCTCCTCTCCCGGACACACAAACTGAGCTACATTGCCACGCTTGTCCCGCTGGGCTCGTCACAGCTGGGGAGATGTCCCGATGGGAAAACCTCACAGGCTGAAGTGTAGGTCGTCGCCTTATCTCACGTTTCAGCCGCAGTTGAAGGAAACTTCCACCTTCTTGGGTTCGAAGGTTGCGTTTTATGTTTCCGGATTTGGCAAACCTGTTGTTACAATCTGGCAACAGACAGCTCTATCGTTAAGTTGAATGTTTTGAGGTTATACGTACTTAGAACGTTTTGACACTCACCTACTATTACCATAATATTCACTCACCTACTTTTACAAAATATATTGAAATAAATGTTTCAATACCATTATTTTGATTACTGTTATGTAGTGATGTAAGTTTCTCAATTTATGCATTACTAAAGCAATGTGTGCAAACCGACTGATAAATGAATAAGAATAAACACATGTGAAGAATTTATCTTATATTCGATTGTATACTAATGTGGACTGATGTTATGGAACGAATTATTTGATGAGGAAGAAAAATGTAATCCATGATGCCATTAATTTCAGTTTTTCCTCTTTAGGTTAAGATTTTGCACCGTTCGGCTTTTACAAGCGACCGTCCTATAGGCATTAAAACGCTGCTATTTAAAAAAAATTAGCTGAATAATAGTACGAACTGTCTTAAATAGTGTTTACGTCTACATATGATTTTATCTGACACTCTTCTCGATTTGCTCAATGTTCATTACAGGATATCTTTATTAATTGTTCTCACTTGTTGATCGGCTAGTCTTGCTCAGGTCCTGTAATCGATTTCAAGTATGGGAGGCCGGGGCTAGTTGTGACAAATTTAATTTATTTAATTTTTGTAGAAGTATAGACCATGCAGTTTAAACCTTGTAATAAATGAAACAAATACAATGGTTCTTTGTACACATTTTTGTGTATTTATAATACATAATAGTTTAAAGACATATAAACATTTTTAGGCAGGAGTTCACTTTGTCACTACCTGCCTCCCTACGAGGCATGTTGTGATTGGAGTACATTGTAAAAGAGGCTTGAATATTCTTATATTAATATATATCAAACGTCCCTACAAAGAAAATTAATTTATATATTTTTTATTTAATCTTGTTTGTTTTCAAAATGGCGAATGGCAAAGAATACAAACATGATATACTGCATAGAGTTTACATGAGCTCATTTCGTATAAGTTACACACTGCATTCAGTTCTCTTCACTCTTTGATGTTTGAAATGGTTCTAAACAAAGAATGCATAGATAGTCTTCCTCCTCTTCGGAGCTCTCGGATTCGTCTTTTGTCTTTTTTGACATTTTAGATCTAGATATTTGTTATCATTATCATTTGTATTACATATCATTTAGCAACATTGCTTTTCACAAAAATATTCTTTTTTTAGCATAAGACGTTTATAAAAACTTTCCTTGCTGCTGTAATCGAATTTCTTCTTTAACAGGAGTGTTAGTTAAAATTGAAAATTTCAAAGCCTTTGTTCCAACACGGTTATTCCTTCGACGTCCTGCTGATGAGGAGAGATTTTCAGAGAACTAACCGCTGATGTAGGCAACCCATCTTCTGCAAGAGTAGAAAGTATCTCGGTCATTAGCAGCTTCATATTGCTGAAGACGGTCCTGCAATCTCATCACCAAAGACATTTTATGTCAAAGAGCTTGGTTCATTAATAACGTAAGGTGAAATAATTTCTCGCTGGTTTACTTCGACATTCTCATAGTTAAGTAAAAATTCTATTCGGTTTCTTCACAAAAAGCTTAATAAATAATAAAAAGGCGGGGCGTATCATCTATCCACTAAAGTTTGCAGTGCCACAAATTGGACCATCCTGAATGAAGTATTCTTAAAAAATTAAGGTGGAAATACAAACATTTAAGGATTGAATTTCCACAGAGTTAACTAAAACAATTGTTATATTACTACCATCTGCTGAAGTCGCCCACTTTTCTACTCTTTTATGCTATTATATTAATGGGATTTTGTGCTGTTCCTACTCTACTTTCATCTTTGTTCCGAAAGTTATTTTCATTGAAACCGTATTTTTAGAAAGCAGTAACTAAATTTTGGGAAAACATCTCAACTTTGGGTTTATTAAAGCACGTGTTTTGACTCAAACTAGTAGCCTCAGGAACACAGACATTTTAGTGACACTGCTTATACTTAAATCCACTCAACGTCATCCACTCAACACTTGCAGACTTCTTCTGGCTCTTGGATTTTGATTACCACGGCTAAATCATGTGCTAAGCTTCGTAACTTCGAATTACTTATATCATAAAATAGATTTGCCCATTGGACAGAATATTCTCACAGTTATAGTTCGTGTTTAGAATTGTATATCATACGTTGATTTTTATGACCTATTTGAGGAATCCCTTCTGTATCAGACATATGTTTTCTTTTTTATGTATCTGCACAGTGACATTTGGTTCACATATAATATTTCAGCAGCTACCCTTAAACTACATCTTCCCAAAGACTATAAAGACATTTTCTCTTCTAAAGACTATTAAACGAAGCTTTATTCTAATGAACATTTTAAAAGGCTTTTGGTATATACAATACTATAATGGAAAACTAACAATACTGATGAGTATTTATTTTGTCTATTTTCACGTAAATTTCACGTAAATCTATGTTAAGGGGCAGACATTTACTTTCTAAGCCCTTTTTCTTAGAAATTATTTATATTTTCTTCTAGTTTTGGTTAGTAAGGTATGTTTGAATGATTTCCACATTTACCAATCCCAGTCGATAGGTGTAAAACCTCTATGTTCTTGTCAGTTGTAGACCAAGGATGTCATTTGTGTTTCAATTCGACATTCTGAATTTTTAGAGACCAAGAGTTTGCTTTCTTCTCAATTCTTCACACGAGGAAAAGAGGTGTGGCGTAGGTGACCGGCGGGTCACAGGTGTGCGCTTGGCTCAGATTCGTGATGCAAACACACCACTCGGATCAAATAGAACATTTCGATAACTTCGACTTCCGGCATTGATGTTGGAAGGAAGGCTGGTTCTGTTAATCTAGATAACAATGGCGACCTTTACCAAGCAATACTACAAAGGCGTAGTCTGTCAGACTACTTTGGGTAAAAATGAAGAAAAACTCATTTTACAAAGAAAATTCTTCTGTAAAAATTCTTTATTTTATAAACATTATATTGAAGTTAGTTTTCTTGCGATAAGTATTCTGTTTATGTGAGAACCGAGACTTTAATGTCAGACGCGTACTGTCGCACGAGTTTCCTGCTCCTGTGCGATTAAGTGGCGAGCTGTGATCGAGAACAGTCCGTGGTGTGCGTGATATCAATTATTAAAAAAAAAATTCACGGTTGTGAACAATGCAAAGCCATGATGTCTTAACAGGAGTCACGTACAAACATTAACACTTTACGAAGAAGTGTGGCTGAACAGCTGTCGTAGCGGAGGAATAAGTCTCTGAATTTCATGTGATGTGCACTTGTTTAGAGAACTGTCATTTTGGCTCATTCTTCAGCATATTCTTCTATACACAGAGTTTAATAAATGGGGAGTGAGGGGAAGGGGCGGAGGAAGTTTTCGGCACTAGTTGCATGGTCTTACAGACGTCGCCTTCATAATGTAGGATTAATTAAAAGAATTACATGTTAGGTCTCTTTCCTATATCTGCGATGGACATTAAAGACAATTTGAACATTTATTTTTTTCATTTCTAGGCTTATACGAAATTACAATATTATGTATTTTTATACTGCCCAGCAATGTTATAAATGCATTAATCTCTTCTCATTTAATATGGCGTACAAAGTATTTATATGATATCAGCCCAGGTACCAGCTGCTGACGGTTTCATCCAATTGGGCGCTTGAACGGCACCATAATGACGTCAGTGTGGTGACGTTCGATGTCTCCTGATTGGATGAAACTGTCAACAGCTGATATCTTCCACGGACTGAGTTGCTAATATCGCTGTATACAACCCGTACCAAGAGGACGCTGAGAAAATAGTTTGAAACGTGCTAGTAAACTATCACGAGCTGCGCTCTATCGGATCGGTCAGCAAACACGATGCCAAAACGTGCCCCTGTCACCGGTCTCCCCTACTCGTAATCAGCGCAAATTTCAACTCACCTTTGATACTTGTTAGACGTTTGCCGGGAACAACTTTCGTCGCCTCTCAAAATGGATGAGTCGTGTGTAAGATATCGCACCTTCAAAGATGTATAGACAAAGAGAGCAGCGTTTATCACGAGCAGACAACCAATGGGGCCGTAGAAATAGGCAAACGTTCTAATTTTTCCGTTATCTCCTAAAACAAATATTGATAAATTATTCTCGTTATATATTGTTAAATTAATGTTTCTTGTGTTATAAAGAGAAATCTATTTTATATAGGTCGATTCAACAATAGTTTTACAAAAAACAGGTGTTCACACAAAAAGAAGGCAAAACGTTCTTATGACAACATGTACCTCAATCCTGACCGCACAGACAGAGGGACTGACGGACGGATATATGGACAGATGGACGGACATTCAAACGGCCAGTTGCACGGTCAATTTGACGGACAGTCGGAGGACAATTGGTCAGTCAGACGGTCGAACAGATATTCTTAGAGGCAGGTAGATGAACGGATAAACTGACACAGACGGACAGACAGACGGACAGGCGGATAAGCAGACAGACGGATACACGGACAGAGAGAGGGAAACGGACAGAGAGAGGGAAACGGACAGAGAGAGGGAAACGGACAGGCAGAGAGGGAAACGGACAGGCAGAGAGGGAAACGGACAGGCAGAGAGGGAAATAGACTGACATTTGGTCACGTAAACAGTGTGGTGAACACACAGATGGAGAGACGAGTGAAGAGGGGCGGACAGGATGAGAGCGACGGACATGCAGACTGAGAGCCAGACGGAGGCCAGAATAAAGGACTGACGGGCGGACAGACTGGCACGCACGCGGGCCGGTCGACTGACAGAAGAAGCAGAAAGGAAAACAAATAGTATTAGTTCCTTAAATAGTGAAACTCTTCTTTAACAAATTTATATACATCTGCCAGTGATATCAACATATGAAATGAATATTCCTAACATATATTGATTTAGAAACATGTTATATATGCTACTGAAGCGGTAAAAAATATTTCTTCCGGAAAGTGCCTAAAAATAGGTTCTGCTTTGCTTAAGCCCGCTCGCATTGCGGGCCATGCAAGCCCAGACATTCCGCCACTGAATGGAGTATTGCAATGTTGGTTCCGTATCCATTTATCCCTTCATGTAGGCGGGAAGTTCGTACGAGTTTTATTGGTCAGTTTCGTTTGGTTTGCACTGCTCTCCTATGCCTAAATTGCATATCTCTAAAGAAATAAGATTCTGCTTTGTGTGTAAGTACATTGAATAAAATAATTGTAGACAAAGCGTTTGTATTTTGAATAGAAGAGTGTCTTGAGTTGAAAAATTGAGAAAGGGCAGGAACGGATAGAAGTTCAGGTTGCGTGATAAGAAAAAAATAAGTTTCTGCGGGGTTTGATAAAGCTGTTGAATTGTGAAATACAAACCATCTTCTAAAAAGCATGTTCTCGATTCCATCAACGTCGGTCTTAACCAGCCGTGGGGAATATTTCTGCTATAAAACATTCCAGCAACAACAGCAGTCAAAAATGCTGAAGAGCTCCATGCAAATGCTGAATAACATAGGAACATTTTTCGTCCACTTGTTTCACTATTGCTTTCTTGACGGCCTCGTGGATTGCTGGAATTAAAAAGGAAAATTAATATACAGTAGTCATCAGCTTTATTTTCCGCAGCACTCAGGTTTTTCAAAGCGCTCATTGATGTTTCACAAACGTTCTCGATTATATGTGTATGTGTGTGAAATGTTATTTGTAAGAGGACTGTGTTATACCGACGATAAAACTTTGCGAATATGTAATATTGTAAGGTAGGTACATTTTCAAAATTTATTGAGGACAATACGTTCTAATCATATATAAACAAATCAATTGCTCTCTAGAAATTAAAGCAAAGTGCCCTTTTTTAAATAATTCCTGTTAGATTTTTAAACGAATCTTAACAACTCACAATTTTGTGGTTCCAGTAGCAATGTTCTATTTTGCCTTTATGAAATAAATGCCTGTTTTAAAAAATTAACGCATATTTGCTTAAATTTCTGTTTCACTTTCTATGTACATTTAAAAAAGTTAATTAATTTTTAAAGGAAACACTTTCATAAACAATGACATGTAACATTGTTACATACTTCAAGTCAAAATGAACATATTTAAATCATTTATTCCTAATATGCCCTAATATCTCACTAATAGTGATGGAAATGAAAAAAAACTCTGCAAATTATACCGGTCGTTTATTTTTTTACGTTTCCAGTGTGTTGTTAAAACAATGTTTTCCGTTCTCCGCTATCTTTTCAAAACCAATGGTGGGATGGAGAGAAGTTAGAAAATGAAACCTTGAAATGTATTTTGGAAAAATGTATTCCACCTGCAAAAATATTGTTTCGTGTCGTTCAGTAATTCAACGCTAATGAAATGAGGTTTACAAAAGACGGAGCAATACAAGCATTATTCACCGAGAACACAAGTTTCTTAAAATGTATTTGAAATTCTTTACAGTTATAAAGATCTGTACATGCCTATTGAAGCGAGCTACTGCAAAAACTCCTATTTACCGTAACTTAAAGAGTAATTCATCACATATATAAACGTAGGATTCCGCGGCCGGAGTCAGTATGCATTATGCCGTCCGGGAGACGCCGCGTCCTAGGCACAGATTGCAGATTTGATTTTCAAAGAAGTTTACAAAATGCAATATTGCATTCCCAAAATTGCAATATTTCAATTTTAATCAAATTTCAATATTATTTTATTTTTAATCAAATCAATATTAACAAAGAATAGAAAGAGGCTAATTAAAATTAAATAAACATTTCTGTAGAAGTATCATCAACATAATTATAATAATAAACAACAATAAAAATAACAACAATAACTATAACAATGATAATAACACTAACAATAATTATTATTGCTATTATTATTAGCCTACAATATCTTAAAAAGGGCAAAGGCCTTCTGCTTTAGCAGGGTTACAGTAGTTTGATTTGTATAAAATCAAATTTTTCGATTTCTTATTAGTAGAACGGAAATATTATTTGAAGAATATTAAAGAAAAATAAAACCTCTTCATCAACGGCAATTGTTTTTGAGTAAATTCGCATTTTCTAGCACTTTTTCACAGGAATGTTTGAGTTTTCGAAACACTTCTTCAGACGTCATTTGAAGCACTTTAACTTACAAATACAATAGTGTTTACAAATTGCTGAAAATGAGCATATTATCGGCGTGAGAGATCTTCCAAAAAAATATAATTGGTTACAAATTACATTAACTTTCGAAAAACAAACACCCCGAAATGAACTTTAAGTCATATTAAAAGAGTGCAATTAGCACTCCGTGTTCTATGTGCATTACTCCGCAAACACGTACGTATAAGGGAAAGTCATATTCCGTATTTTTCTACTAAAATTATCATATTTTGTTTCATTAATTTACTCCCGTCATGCAATGTCCTGTCCAGGTGTCTCCTGATTCGTACATGCAACCTTTCCATCAAATTATTCATTCTTCTCCGCATATCCATTGTGATATTGTAACGCCTATCACAGTCTATATATTGATTCCAGATTTGTTATAATTTAACCTACGCATTCAAGCTCTGCTAAAGGCCTTCAGTGCCGCCCTCTATTCGTTTTATTATCCGCATCTGCAACCACCTTGCACCCCACCTTGTCGCTGACCACACCGCCTCTCTCTCCGGGATGCTGCTTGGCTAGTGCGCGCTGTCAGAGAAGTCGCCCCTCTGTAGATCATTGCTGCTCTGTTTTCAGGCGTTGAATCCTAAGATACAACTCTGGCAATCTGTATAGCATGAGTGGTGTCAAACAATCAACGTGCAGGTATTTTAAGACTTCAAACTCGTACTCACAAACGGAACTCTAATGTGAACATTTAGCAGCTGTCATTATCTCCCAATCATATAATTTACTTACAGAGACCTTTAGGTATCAGTTTTGTATAAATTCGCAACCAACACTTTCACGAGATCTTCAAAATCTATAAATTCAATAGGCGTCGTAATGTAGAACGATACTGCGAGTAAGTATACCTGTTAAAAGTTTCGAACACTTTGATTTTCCCCCAAAAACTTCTCGGTCAAAAATGCCCTGTTCCTAGGAGCCTTGTAAATAAATTTTGTTAAGGAAGGGTCGGCAGTGAGCATTAGATAACAATTTAACTTTTGACTCTCTCGTGTCATAGAAAAGCACCCCTGCTAACAGCGCCACCTTTCTTACTTACCCGAAGCCAAGGGCCATGTTGATGCAGAGCACGTTCAGCCAAAGTGCTGCAGCCACAATACCAAAGTGAGCAATCATTGCTGCAAAAAAGTAAATAAATAAAATAAAATCAACAGAAAATATAACACTTAAAAATACAATTCACTTACGAGCAACTTGGCAGTAAGTTGATTCATCATTTGTAAATAAGTAAGATCCAAATGTTGTATTGACCAGTATCAAGGCAATAATGTGACAAAATAAAGATCTGCGATGGACATATCCATAAGGAGACATTGTGTTGTCTTGATTCACAAGTAGAAAGATCAATGTTGTTGTTAAGAGGATATCTGCAGCAATTTGAATTATTCCTTGTAGTGTGAAGAAACTGTCAAGCGGCGTTTCATAATAACAAACTCCGAGACCTTCGTTTAAACGAATGCTATCTCCGTGAACGAAATCACCGCAGACATGTTCAGTTTCGTAGAAAGGTCCAGTTAAATATTCCCACCACTGCTGGACAATGAATCGAGGCTGATAAGAAGAAAAATCCATCCAGAAGCGAGATCCATTTTCGCAAATAGGTGAGTTATTCGGAAGAATTTCGTACAATACGTTCACTTCTGGCAAAAAGTTGCTTTCATAGAAAGGTTTCCATGTCTCTTCAGTTGTTCCATTGTTTTCAACACACGTACAGTTGAAGTTACCCCCCGAGCAGTAGGCGATGTAGCCCACAGGGCAGCACTTGCTGAAACACTGGAGGCGGCTGCAGGGACAGAGCAGCAGCGCGTAGGAGTCGGAGTCGGC
This sequence comes from Gryllus bimaculatus, assembly GCA_017312745.1. NCBI lineage: Eukaryota > Metazoa > Arthropoda > Insecta > Orthoptera > Gryllidae > Gryllus > Gryllus bimaculatus. The sequence continues at coordinate 2,310,084 of BOPP01000030.1, forward strand.
GGCGGCGTCCACGCAGAAGTCGTCCGCGTCGAAGGCGGTGGGGGCGTGGTCGCCACGCGAAGTGGGCGAGCGCAGCACCACAGACCCGTTCGCCAGCCACTGCACCCTATGCACACGCAACAGGATTCGTTCATATACTACGTCTTCAAGACCTCAACCTGCATACGGAAGTGAATATAGAGATTAGAGATATATCTTTAACTAGCGTACTAGTGCGAGAACTCTTGCATGCTAATCCCCATCCTATTCCTATTCTTTCCGTTAAGAACGGAAGTTGTTAATGAAACGTCTTTATTTATTCAAAAATGTTTAAATATAACTGCGTATTTACAAAATATCAAACAAAAATAAAAACAATGCAATTGATGTCGGAAAAAAATATTCAAAAAATTGTTTATTCAGTGTCATAGACATATGTTCGTCACAGATTTCGCTTTCACAATTTGCCCGGGATCCGGAAACTCTGGATGCCAAGGAATACGATTGTAGGGATCAGAAATATTTCCTGAAACTTCAGATTCATGTTCGCCGGCAACTGCGACACACAAATGTTGGCCAAGACTGGATCTGCAAACGGTCTGGCGGACACATCACTTTTCCGAACTTAGTACCCCGAAATCGTGTGTTTCATTACAAAATTCGAAACCTATTGTTTTTGCAGCACTCCGTAACATTATATTATGTGCTATAGAATGTAGTAACTTTCAAGAACTATTGAGCTTTAAGCTTATTTTGCAAACAATTCAGTGCAACACAGTGACATCATCGCACAAGTATGTCATTGCATGCATGCCATGAATCCAGTTTGATAAAACCAGCGTCAGGCGGCGCTCGTGGAGTGGAAAGGCGTGTCTGCGCTCACCTGCTTGGGGCGGGCGCGCGCAGGCGCAGCGTGAGCGCCCTGCAGGGGGCCATGCGCCCGAAGCGCAGGCCCGAGCAGGCGCACGCCGCGGCAGGGCGGCGCCACGAGGCGTTCCCATAGGCGGCGGCCGTGGCGCTGGCTCGCACCCGCGCGGCTCTACCAGCGCTCCGCCCTTCGCGCAAGCACTTGGGAGTCCGGGGCGCCGTCTGCCCCTGCCGCGTACGCTCGCCAGCACCAACACAAGGCACCGCCGTCACATCACATCAGAATAGCTTTGTTAAACTTTGTTTAAAGATGATTCACTGTATTCGTTAAGAGGAAAATAACTGAGATTTCATGTGTTCACTCGGAGATATTAATCTGCTTTCAAAGATCCTTAATATCGTTTACAAATCAAAGAACTGAATTGAGAGCATGCATAATGCAAGTGTGTGAAATATATATGTCCTCATCCTTCTAACTGAATACAGCACAGTAACAGTCCATTCCTGCGTATGTTCTACTGTGTGTGTAATGGCCGAAAATTTGCGTTCGTTGGTCTAACTTGACGTCCTTGCTAGCAAAAAGTCTGCGGTTTTGGGAAGATTATTTTCTTCGTGGTCGAGACGAATGACATCAGGAGATGCACACAACCGTTTGTCTCTACTAAGTGGCTTGACTGTCAAAACTTCTGCACGGTCATGGTTGCTGTTAAATATTAAATAGCTTTTCCATAAAATGGCAGTAGAGGGCTATATAAATTGCAGGTAATGTATTGTTATTTGTACCTTGACAGTTAAAGTGACTTCCTGGAAAGATTACATTTTCCGTGTTTTTTGCAAATTAAATTACTGGTTCTGTAATATATAATTACAGAAAATCAATGTACTCTAAAACAGGCGATCTGAAATCCAGAGTTGGGAATAAAAGATTAGATGGAGTAACCATGAGAATGTTAGCAATGATATTAAAGATCTCCAAATTGACTTCTGTGCACAAAATAACTTGTGTATTAATAATACCTTCTTTGATCGTGACTTCTAGTATAAGTATACATTTTTTTGGTTTTCAGTGTAGCAGTCAATGATCGATTATGTAATAACTAATTGACATTTTATGCCAACGGAAATACTAGATGTGTGAACTCTAAACTCACCAAACATAGGCAGTGATCATGCATCTTTTTCAGTAAAATAATATTAAAAATCGACTAACACAAATAACTAGTACAAAACACACTAAGAAACATAATATAGAATCATTAGAAAATGAAAGCACAAGAGATCTATATCAGAGATGACTAAGCCAGATGATAACGCGAACTCTATGGAAAGAGAACGGAGCATACAATCAGGTTGGATCAGATTAAAGGCAAATTCGCTTCAAGCATCTTGAGAGGCTATAGGGAGAAGGATGATACAAGTGTACTAAGAAATAAATACAAGACACTCTGGTTTACTAAAGATGTTAAATGTGTTACTGCGGAAAATAATATAGCATTTTTACGCTGTTAAGAAACAAAATTATCAGAAGATTGTAACCTGTATGTTGCTTCAAGGGTCAAAGCAATTAAGAAAATACGAGACCTGAAGGAGGCGCCCTCGGAAAAGTTTAAAAAAGGATATGGAGAAAGACATGTATGGTGCTCAAAATAAAATATGGAAGATGTTAAGGTAGAGAAAAGCTGAAGTAAACGAAGTAGTTAAAGTAAATACGATTGAAATGTCCTCTTTGGAAAACTATTTTCAACGGTTATATCAAGAGACTAAGAAAAAACTACAAGAAAATCCAAATCTAAATATGGATAACCAGAGGGATGATGTAGTTGAAATTATAGTGAATGATATACATAAGGCATTGAAAACCTTACAGAATAGGTAATCCCCTGTCAAGAAGAAATACATAACGAGATGTTAAAGTATAGAAGCGAGAGTTTAAAGGAACAGCAGAAGTATTGTTGAATAAAATATTGTAAATTGGAGATGTATCACGAGTCTGGAAAATCAGTATTACGATACCGATATTTAAAAAAAGAGAGAGAAAACTACAGACTACTAACAACAACAGAGGTATAACCCTACTGAGTACGATATTAAAATTACTGACGAAAATAATGCTGGCAAAATTGCAAACATTCTTTGAAATCAATGAGGAACAACAAGGATTCCGCACAAACAGATCAACATCAGACGTTTAATTTATAGTTCATCCAATAGTCGAAAAAACGATCAAATAAAACAAACTTGCATACTTGTGATATGTAGACCTCCAGAAGGCATTTTATCCAGCAAGAATCGTGATCATAAATTTGAGAAACAAACTAGTACCTAAAATTGACAGAAACCATTTCAGCTGTATATACAGACGTCAATACTGAAGTAATAGTAGGAGACCTAACTACAGATGAAATGGAATGTGCGGGTGAAATACAACAGAGCCACTCCTTAAATTCAGTAGTCTTCAACTGAGGATAATGACGGATGACAACCAGATAATCGTAGTCTGCGACGCTGAGGACGCAGTTGTTATAGCAGACTCTGATCATAATCTGCAGATCTTCTTGTATAAATTCATAATGACAGGAAAATTATTTAATATGATAATTTCAACGGAAAAAACAACAAAATCGATGGTAATATCCAAGGACCCTGTAAGATGTAAGTTAGAAATTAAAAGCAAATTATTAAGCAAGAGATGAAGTTCCAATACCTTTGAGTGGATATCTCCAGTGATCGCCATTAATGCAAAGAAGCGAGGGAGCAGGCCATGAACGGTGCTCGTGTATCAGGATACTTAAGAGATTTAACTTGGAAAAATAATTTACTAATAGTATTAATTGTCTATATTTGTATCTCTGTATTAAAATAGGTTCACTGATTTATAGACAATCACATTTATACAGATATTATCTTATTAATGTGATTTATTCAGCTTATTTACAAAGTTTCGGAGCTCATGCTACATCTCCATCATCAGGTAAAACAATCAAAGGAATAAATTAAAAATATAAAAATATAAAATAACTCATAATAGTGAAAATATAATAATAAAATAATTTTACATGGTTACATATTGTAGTATTGTCATCTATGGCATAGCAGAAGGCAGTGAGATAGAAGGTTAACGTTAACATGTTTTCCTTAACCTTCCATTCCCCTCTTTGCCACTCCCTTCTCCCCCTCCCCTCCGCTCCCCACCCCCGGTCATTGTCCATCGCTGCGTACCTTTGCGATCTCTGTCTGCTGGAAACCACACCGTGGGTGCATGCTAATATTAGTTCACAAAATTGAAATATTCTCGAATGGCTGGAAATATTCTGGATCCATGTTTATCTACTGATTTGTTGTTGCTTCTTGTCTTCTGAGATGATTTTAATTTTTATGATGTAAAATATGAATTTTATTATAATTCATATTATGATGTAACACCATTAATATGGAACTTGCGTCGACACGAGTCATTTTCATATGTGAGCTGTGGTGAGCTACCTGATATTGTGCCTCCTGCTATCCCATATCTATCAATGCATTATCTGTCCATGTAAAATGATTTTATTATATTTTAACTTTGAGTTATTTTGTTTTTTGTATACACTTTTTTGTAGTGAGTGTTTTTACTACATGTTATAACCTCGTATCGTACACGCCCGTTGAGTTGCCCGACGCGGAGGCCCCTGCGGGAGACGGTCCCAGGCAGCGCGCTCCTGGCACTTGCTGGGGCGAGCGCAGTTCCGGGCGCCGGCGAGTGGCCCTCAGTGCGGCGCGCGCAGCCCCCCAGCCTGGCGCGAGGCGCTGAGCGCCTTGCTTGCACACGCACACCAAGATGCGACTGCGCCACAACGTCCACGCTGTGCGCAGGTGAAGAGAAGAGTGTTGATACACCGCCCACGCCACACCTCCGCAGCGATTCCACCACCCCATCAGCACACAGCTATGATAGCAGGTGGCCTGGAAAAAGAGCAGTAGCATGTCTACGAAGACAGTGTGATACTTCTCCCCAGACTCTCCACTACCCCATCAGCACAAGAGCTGATGCACAAGATGGCGTGGAAAAAGACAGTAGGCACTTACAAGCCGGTTATACTTCTCACACAGCATCTCCACTACGCCATCAGCCACAAAAGCTTGATGCACAGGATGACGCTGAGAAAAAGCAAGTAGGATTTTACGAAGGACAGTTTGTACTTCTCCAGCATCCACTACGCCATCACCACAAAAGCTTGTATCACAGGATGGCGTGGAAGAAAGAGCAGTAGGCACTTCTACAAAACAGTTTGTAACTTCTCAGCGTCTCCACCATGCCTATTAGCCACACTGATGTACAGGATGGCGCTGGAAGAAAGAGCAGTAGGATTTTCTACGAAGACAGGTTGATACTTCTTACCAGCATCTCCACTACGCCCATGAGCCACAAGAGCTTGATGCACAGGATGGCGCTGGAAGAAAGAGCAGTAGGCATTTTTACGAAGACAGTTTGATACGTCACCAGCATCTCCACCACGCCCATGAACCACAGCAGCTTGATGTACAGGATGGCGCTGGAAGGAAGAGCAGTAGGCATTTCTACAAAGACAGTTTGATACTTCACCAACATCTCCACCACGCCTATGAGCCACATGAGCTTAGAAATTACTTACAGCTTAGAGATTATTAGTAATCACAATAGTCAACTTGCGTTCCTCAATTTTTCACGGTTTGCAAGAGTGGATAATGAGAAGAGCATTGTAAGAAAGATCTGATAAAAATAAAAACTTGTTTGACTACATTGATGTATGATAAATACATGATCTTACGAAATTGGATTGAAATTATTACTTAAAACAAGAATAGCATGAAAATGATATCATGTGAGGATCTTCGAAATCAGATTACTGATTAACTTACCTCCGATACTTGCGAAGAGGTTGCCGGGAGTCGGGCTTGCCGCGTTTCAAAATGGATGTTTGGCGTCGCAAGAATCGCACCTTTATTGATGTATAGACAAATAAACAAGCGTTTATAAGGAGGAGACTTCCAATTGGTCCATAGAAGTAAGCAAAAGTTCTTATTTTCGCCAACGTTCCTGTAACAAAGATGTTACTAAATTAATTCGATAAATATAAAAGGATTATTTATTATTTTATCAAATCATTAAAGTTTGTATCTTGTATCTTGATAATAGGACTCTTGAATACTGCCTCGGCTTTTAGGAAGATAGGCTATTAGCGACATTGTACGTAATTTTAGGCTCAATCTAGGAAATGGACATTTTAACAGAGCAATTCTAAAAATGTTCGTATAATTTATATCATGAAGTTTATCTGAGGCGCTGTAGAGAGGCAGCAAGTGTTCTTAGCGGGTGTCGATTATAAGTGAGTGTGTTTTCAAACTCGACAAAATAACAAATATATTGAGATCTAACGGTCTCTTAATTAGCTAAACAACAAAGTGAAACAGCGGGCAATCGGCGATGACCGGCGCAGCCAACTAGTGCGTGACCCAATCATCAACGAAGTTTACTGGAAATAACGAATCGGTCGAGGGAAAGAGACTGCATTTGGCGGTGAGGCGACGAGCCGACTGATCGCGAAATGAAAGAAATTCAAATTAACGTTAGTACTATGGCCGCAGTATGCAGTTAAATTACGCAAGGTGGTTATTGAATTGTAGGCAGTGCAAAGTTTCAAGTGAGACGACTGGAAAAAAACTGAAGTGAGGCTGGTGAAACACGTGTTCACGTGCGAATGATGAAGCAACGGTTTGCACGTGGGTAGGGAAACGGTGTTAATGCAGATACGCGATGTATTGTGTAGTGGGTAATACATTAAATAATGACTACTGATACCGGAATATGTAAGACGTGTAAATATCGGCGTCGTGCAGTGTCTTGCGTGAGCCAATGCTCGGGAGGAAATGGGAATTGTTTACGTGTTTGGTTCCGTGCATGTTATATCTACCTTCCTAAAGAGACCAGATATCGATGACATGAGAACGGACTGTGGGGCTGGGGGGAATTCCCCCGACCGCCGGCTGAGGTGGCGAGATCTCAGGGCCGTGCAGAATCCTCCGCGGTGCCAGGCGCCGAGTGGTGCGGTTGGAGGTGGATTGAGAGAGGGCGGTATGGGGAGCTCCGAGCGGCGGCGAGTGAAGGCGAGTATGCCCGAAAGACTTTTCGTCGACCAGACCGACAAGGAAGGAAGTCAGAATTTGACACGTTTTGGATTGAGGAATGGTGAATGTTAGGGGTCAAAATTGCGATATTAAGTATTTTCCAGGGAGAATATAGTAAAAAAATGTAAGTGCTGTGTAATACGTATTATATCACCTGCTAACTTAGATGCAATCATGTAATTGGTTGCAATATTAGGTCAAAAATTAACTTAATGCAACCATGTAAAGGACTATATTACTATGCCATACGCCAACGTTTAAATGTAAGTAAATAAATGATTATATTACTATTAATACTATGTGGTAAGCTAATAGTTGATTGGTACCATAACAGAAGCCGTAAAGATCGTCGTATAATGGCTACATTCCGGGAAGGAGAGGTATTTACGGGAGGCATTTATTTGAAAGAAAACTGATACTTACACCAGAACCTCTTATTTAGAATGTTTTTTAATGTTTGCTCAATAAAAATGAACTTCCTAAGATAGTTATTTTTTGTGGGACAAATTTCTGGTGATATTGATTCAATTTTCCATATCATGTTTTTTTTATTAAATGCTTTATTTTTTGGCTATTCGCTTAGTAACTATAGTATAATAAAAGTAGTATGCTATTGAAAGGCATTACACTATATATTTATCCCTCTGTTATCATTTTAAGGTTTCTCCTCATCAAGAATTCCCACTCTCTTTCAATTTTCATAAAAAATATAGTATTTTACCACTTATATGACTCCGAAAGTTTATGAAATAGGGGTGTGGTGGTCCATGTGCATAATTTGATATTTTTGCATATATACTGATATTTTTTCATACATTCTCCATTATCAATGAAGCTTTGCATATACGTCTCGTAACTAGATCTCCCTCTACAGTATTTGAGTAACTGGGAGTGTGCCTGTGTGTGTGTGTGTCCGCATGACCACTTACCGTGCACCAATCGAGACAAATGTGATGTCATTCGACGCGTCTCTGTCTCCTGGTAGGGAATTGATCATATGTTTTCGGATCCGGTCAAACTATTCTAAGAAATTTGTAAATCGTGTCTTTGCGTCTTTTAGCGCTGCGATCTTAGTGGGTAGACGGAGAATTAAACCAGCAGCACCTAAATAGTGTGTCTGCCGTGATTGTTCTGCGATATGTTCTTGTAAATATTAGTTTGATTCGACTATGTACAATGGAAAACTGATAGTTGGAAAATACTCACCACTTTCCGAGAAACATGTTCTTGATTCCAGCAATGTCGGTCTTAACCAGCCGTGGGGAATGTTTTTGCTATAAAAACTTCCAGCAACGAAGGAAGACAAAAAACAGGAACTCCATGCAAAAGCTGAATAATACAGGAACATTTTTTGACCAGTTGTTCAACTATTTCTTTCTCCAGTACCTCGTGGGTTGCTAAAATTAAAATAGAACATTATTTTGATTTTCAATTTTTCATTTTTAAACTGCGATTTCTAACTTGTTTTTGAAACACCATGATTTTTAAAAAATATTTGGTGTTGGAAATGGTTTAAATTTATGTAAATAAGTTGTGTAGTGTGGGATGTTTCGTGTAGGAAATTATTCACTTTAGAATTCTAATATTTAATATAAAAACAATGATTTCAACAGTGAGACATGTTGTATGAAATAGTAGTACTCACAAAAACATTCTTTGGGAGATTCAAGGTAATTTGTTTGTTTAAAATCAATTAATTGTGAAGGAGGGCGTTGAGTGTTTCATGTTATAATGTGATATCTTGTATATCTCTGCAGTAAGCAATGTTAATTAACTTGTCTCATTTGAATTTCGCGCAATTAAGCAAAATTGTAACTTAAACTCTACATGTCTACCTGAATCCACGAGCCATGTTGATGCAAAGTACATTCAGCCAGAACGCAGCAGCAACGATAGCAAAGTGCGCAACCATCGCTGCAAGGGAAAAAAATTATAAACCAACAAATACGTTAAACTACATTAAAACACTACATATACTATTTACTTACGAGAAGCTAGGCAGAAAGTTGCGTGATTAGTTACAAAAGTGTAAGAACCGAATGTTGTGTTGGCCAATATTAAGGCTAGTATGTGGCACAACAAAGACCTGCGATGAACATATCCGTAGGGTGACTTTGTCTTGTCCTGATTTATGGCCATAAAAATGAATGTTGTTATTAGAAGAATGTCCGCGACAATCTGAATTATTCCTTGTATTTTGAAGAATCTGTCAAGCGGTGTTTCGTAGTAACAAACACCGAGACCTTCATTCAATCGCAAGATGTCTCCATAAACGAAATCGCCACATACATGTTCAGTTTTGTAGAAAGGCCCAGCTAAATATGCCCACCATCGTTGGAGAATAAAGTGAGGCTGGTAAGAAGAAAAATCCATCCAGAAGCGAGATCCATTTTTGCAGATAGGTTTGTTATTCGGGAGAATTTCGTACGATACGTTCACTTCTGGCAAAAAGTTGCTTTCATAGAAAGGCTTCCATGTCTCTTCAGTTGTTCCATTGTTTTCAACGCACGTACAGTTGAAGTTGCTTTCTGAGCAATAGACAACGAAGCCCTCAGGGCAGCACTTGCTGAAACACTGGAGGCGGCTGCAGGGGCAGAGCAGCAGCGCGTAGGAGTCGGAGTCGGCGGCGGCGTCCACGCAGAAGTCGTCCGCGTCGAAGGCGGTGGGGGCGTGGTCGCCACGCGAAGTGGGCGAGCGCAGCACCAGGGACCCGTTCGCCAGCCACTGCACCCTGCACAAACGCAACAGTATTCGTTCACACAACTCATTGGGAATCCCTTCATTAAGACTTTACCTACAGAGACGAATATATAATGTATATCTTTAAGCATCAGAGACCTTTCGCCGGCCACAGCACCCTGACAACAAGATTCCTTCCCATAAATCACATGGTCTCAATCTTTGTACGTAGACATTTGTAGGGATCAGAAATATATCTCTAAGGGCTTGAGACCCGTAGACCAGACTCTGCATCCTTTACACACATAACAGGATTTATGAACACAACTCACAGGGACTCCTTTGGTTAAGAATTTATCTACAGAGACTCGTACTGGAGGCTCGTTCGCCAGCCATTGCACATATGCAACGCAGGATTCGTTCACACGGCTCACCACGAATCCCTTCACAAAGGCTGACGTTAGATCTTCTGGCAATTACGCGATTCCTCGATAATGTCCGATCGTGATACCAAGCCTATCCCCTTTCTAAATCTGACCCGCTTTTTGAATGTAACCCTTGGAGATCCCTTGCGCTCCGGAAGGTGCTCTCTTTAACGCGCCCGCACCATTCTTCCTGTCCTGTTTCCATCGCTCCGCTGTCGCGCGCTTCTCAACGAAGCCTTCGCGATTTTGCTCGGGACGAGGCCGTCTTCCGCTATCTTCAATACTGTTGATAGTTTCTTTCTCACGCATCACTATTTCAAATACGCGTGCGACGCGGGGCGGGCCATGTCGTCGCCGCTCGCCGTGCGGCGCGCTATGGAGAACAGCCAGCGCGGCTTAAGTTTGCAAATTAATTCACTCGAGTCTATCTTCTCGTCTATGGTATCTGTCTATAGTCAGCGATTTAGACACCCCTATATATACATAATAACATACAATTATACATATATTATATACATATATACTAAACATTATATATAATAATATATATATTATACCAATATATTAAATAATATATTATATACAGTATATATACAATATAATACATATATATATATATATATTACCTCTCTTTCCTGCCCCAATTTAATGTGGCATCCAAGGAAATACGTAAAATACAAATAATAAATTAGATAGTTTAAAATCCTTACGACTCAGCGTCAACTATTCAAAATTATATTATTCACCTTGAAAGAGATAAGACTAACATCGTACAGACTTGTATACGCTTTTTTTAATATGAATTCTCTTCACAATACAGTTTTCCTAGTATTGATTTATAAGAAAAGTAAGTGGTGTTTTGGAAAGACTTCATAAGATAGTTTGTTTGCCAAGATCTAAATTGTTTGTTATTACATTAAATTTAGTTAGATTAGAAAGAGGAAAATTATGGTTTTATGATTTATAGGGATTGGAATTTATCTTTAGGAATATGATTATGTAGTAAGATATCTGTATTTTTCCAACATAAATACGATGACACCCAGCGCGAAGGCTCGTTATAACACATGGGTGCAGGGGGCTGTGGAAGGGGATCCAGTTCTTAAAGATATATTCTGAGCTATAATAGATTTTCGTAAGCAGTTTGGATCATGGCGATGTAGATTCCCCGTGAGTTTGTGAATGAATTCTGTGTTGTCGTAGGTGTAGCTTCTGGGAACTGGTTCTCTAAACTTTAAAGATATATTATGTCCCTACTTATATTTCAGTATGCAAAGTTCAGTATCGACGAAAGGATTTCTAGTAATTGTGTGAACGAATACTATGCTGTGATAGTGTTTCAATGACCAAAGCAAACGGTCCCCTAGTGGTTAAATAGGTGATCCTAATTCTTACTCCATAAACTTCTGATTCTATGATTGTCTCTGCTAGCGATTAG
>BOPP01000030.1:2322957-2335797 GCA_017312745.1 Gryllus bimaculatus
TCCACATCACTCTTAGGAATAGCTTTGTTAAACGTTGTTTCAATTAGTTTGTCCTCCTGAGAATATGGCTCATCGAATTGTAAACACCTATATTCATTTAGAAGTTTCATAAAACTTTTACACAGAATCGTAGTATAATTAGTAGTGTACTATTTTCAACAATTGCTTACCACGAAAATTGTAATTAGTAGCCGAAATCACTAAAATTGAATTTGAATTCTTCTAGAGTATTGTGAATTACCGGCCAATTTGTGTCTATGGTCAATTTGTTTGTGATTTAGGGGCAGAATTTTGCGTTGCGTAATTACTAACTTTCCTTGTCTTCAAAAGCACTTTTTTCTCATAAATCGCTTCACAGTCGCTGCGGAGAGTGAAACACGGAACCGGTTGACAGTGCTCCCCTCCTTCACTATTGGTGGCGCGATCCGGTTTTTACTCGTTTTACATACACATCAATTCCTATGCAATGACACTTTATAGTGACTATAGACTCTTGAAGCCAAAAATAGAAATGACCTACAACGCTACAACTCTATTCACTGAAAGCAATAAAAGCATCGCACCGGTGTCCTAGGAGTATATGAGTTCATTGATCATAAATGAAGAAAAAAACCTGTTATTCCGACGCGGTAATATACTTGGTCTTTGGATATCAGCGTTTAAACTACTACTACTCGTACGTCTACTACTAAACACGGGTACGATATGTTCTGATATCGTGCAGCTTGTGATGCTAACGTAAGAGGTTCACCCGTTCTTAAATCCTGTTGAGGACGATGGGCTGGTATCGTACCCGGCGACCTTGGCTGCGGAAAGCCTGCTTTTTGGCAACTTCTATGTGGGTCGGGATGGTTGACAATTGAAAATGTACGTAACCCGTTGACCCTACTAACCCTTTCAAATGTTAGCAAAGACGGTATGGTAAAGAAACCTGTTGAATAATAATAACGTAGCAATATATTAACGATAATGTATATAAATATAAAAAAATATTCTTCTTAACATGGCTTGCCATTTATCTGTTGCCGTGCATGGGTAATGATTTTCTTTCTTATCTGTCGATGCAGATTTCAGGCGATGAAAACCACACATATACATTTTGTAATGTTTTAGTTACTTGCTTCTTCCCGCTTTAATTCTTTCTTTCCAACAAAGTCTCTTTTAACTTTCATGTACACGTACTCGTACGTATGTATGTAGGAAGTTTTATGATGCAGCCGGAAAATCCGGCAATTTTTCCTTTAAATCGTATTGTGGTCCCCTGATGCTGAGAAAGTCTGTAAATCTTGTTTCAATATGTAGTAAATTACTCCCTCTAACATGTTGTGTAAACAGAATTAATGTTTTATTCACATTCATTGATATCAGTGGCGAGTCGTGAACAAATGTTCAGGGTAGGCAAAACGGATTTCTTAACAGCGGCAATTCCGTGAAGAGGACATGGTGGCCATGTCCTCCCTCAATCGAATCTTTTGTAATTTTTTTTCAATTCATTCAAAAAAATTGTCTCACTTATATCATTGCATTCAAAAGCATTATTTCCATAAAGCACATAACTTCAAGATATTCAGATCATAAAAAAGTTTTGCGAGTTTATGTTGCTCTGACAATAATTCAGCAACTGGGTTCAGATTTTTTCCAAGGTTTTTAAAATTCACTGAACTACACGCGTGATATTTTGACATTTCATGTTTGTATGTAGCTTTTGATAAAATGTTCGTGCCAAAATAGCCATTCCTATTCCAAATACACTCCGTAATTGACAAGAGACTTGGCCAACAATAAAGCTTAGCTTTAGCTTCTCTACATGTTAGCCATTTGTGTGATTACCAGGAAAAAGGAATTTTTTTTACATTTTTCTCTCCAGCATGATGTACAACCATACTAACATAGGAGTAGGTTCATTGTCCAAAATATGTCTTTTACTCATTGCTAAAACGAGAAAACGTAGTAGCCAATTCACTGAATTTCATAATATTAACGGTAAATCAGATTTTAATAAAAATATCAAATAATAACCTGCAGAATACAAATTTAAAAATAAAAAAATAAATACTTCCTAAATAATAATTACTTTCTCCGCTTGTTAATTCCTCAACTAATCAGTAAATATACGCGCTATGCGACTTGCATATGAGTGGAAATTGGAGTCTTCCGTACAGGCCAGGAGGAAGAGAATCCTCTGTTTTAAGCACAACGCGCATGCGTCGAGCATGAAAACAGCGTGCTACTGCTGTACGTTCACTTCAGTACCTTTTATCAGAATACGGTGTGAAGCGACGTGGCGCCCGGGCGTGCCTACCCTAAGAGGTGCAAGAAGGCGCTTGTCTCTACGTGAAACGACGACACAGGTCCCATGGAGCAGTGAGTTGTTACAAAACGCATGAAATGGAAATAAGGTTCGTGACACGATAATGAAGAGTTCGTTATACATTTCCATATGAATAATACTTAAACCATTTTAAAGTTTTAAGTCATTTAATTTTTTTGGGGGGGGGTTCGCGATTCCGTCATCATGGGGCCACGCGATATGTACATCCCATCGGAGCTCAGACTTGATAATCGGGGTAGGTGTAAGTTACTTTTCTATAGTGGGGAATCAGCATTTCAATACCGATTACATTTTTATACCCCAGGGTTGTTAGCCATGGGGGATGGGATGAAATGATGATGATGATGAATGATGAAATAGAACACAACACAACCATGCCCAAGGCGGGAATCGAACCCGCCATCACTACTGCCTTAGCGATCTCGGCCATCGGATCGGCTTATTTTTTTATTATGAAATATATTAAACTAGTACTTAGCCATCAGGGCAGGCATTGCTTACTCTGACTACCCCAAGGAACTAGCACTGCTTGATACGGAATTGCTGGTTTACGACAAAATATTCGTCGTCTGTCCGTCATATGTGTCAAATACTAGCACCTTTATAACTCATAAGAATTTTGCCAAAATGAATATGCCGAGATCTTTCTGGACTGGCTCGCGGGCGGTATATTGCACAATGACTCAGGGACATTTCCAAAAGTTCTCAAATCTGGCGCCGGGAGAGTTGGTTTAAGACATCAAACGATGTCACTGCAGTGTCTCGGATTGGGAGGTCCTGGGGTTTGAGTACTGAGGATTTTGACACTAGCTAGATAAGCCGGGTCGAGTTCTGTCGCTGTCTAGAGGAGAATTTTAGCGGCCGGCTGCTCGGAGCGGTAGTTTTTCCATTGTTTCTCCGAACAATATCAGCGAATACCGGAGCAGCACCATAACAAACTGACCACGGATTGTGCGCGATCGTTCCTTTCCATTCCTTGTGCTATCCTACATACTTACATACACTACACTACCACACATGCCGGGAGACAAATCAGGAGCTTAGAGCTTGTCACGGCTCGGGCATTGCCCCGCTGGGTGGAGACACCTGCTTGGGGAAAACCCCTCTAGGTGACGGTAGGTTGGAGCTGGATCTCGCCATTCAGTGCACCAAGATCACTGTCACTTCCAGAGCAAAAAAATGCACTACTCTTACAGGACTAACGACCAGCAGTTGACGCGCCCGAAATCACTAGTAATCAAACAATGAATCAAAACTGGCTCCATATTGTTTCTTTATATTGCTGGTAGGAACATTGTGAAATGCACTTAACAAAGAGATGACTTATATCCCTTTTTTACTTTTACTTCAAAATTTGAAAACTATGGAAGTTTGAAATACTCTGGACCATTGGTACAGCAACGTTATTGAAGATACACATTTTGTACATTTTTTGTTCTTCACAATTAGTTGTATGATTAAAGTCATGCGCATTTGTAAAAAGAAATTATTTAGGTGAGAGTTTTAATGAGATATTTAAAAAACACAATATTTTCAAAAAACTGCTTCAATTTTTTCTTTAAACTTTCTATTCAGATAGTGCTAAAAACAAAACAGCAAGCAATTTTTGGGCTTTGTGTTGTGTTCTTTTGGGCAAGCACAAGTCGAAGATGGCGTCTACGATGCCATATGCCACACGAAAGTCGAGGACTCGTTCAATACCGCCCTTGCGATGACCTCTGTCAGCATCTCCACCACGCCCACGAGCCACAAGAGCTTGATGGAGAGAATGGCGCTGGAAAGGAATATTTCTTTAGACACTTCGCGAAGACTTTCTTTCTACACCTGTAAATTTATACACTGAATATTAACATCTTAAAAGGACACTGCCAGACAAAATATTTCAAACTTACAATCCTCAATAAATCTGAAGAACCTGTTTCCTGAAACTTTTTACATTAACAGATGGCGACTTCTTTTAACTTGAAACTAATATTGCTACGACAGCACAAACGTTCTTGTACTATTTACATATAACGGTTATGTGATGTTATATAGCAATGTATGTTGTACTGAATGTTATAAAATGTACCTGACTTTAACTAAATAACTAAATGTGTAGAAAAAATTTTGTTAAAAAGTCTTTAATAATGTAGTTGTATGAAGGGATCCACAATATTTTCAATATTTACAATTTTCAAAAATTCCAAGTTATCTGTATAAATCGGACCTATGCCATATTCATAAGTGTGTTCCACTCTATTCTGGTAAGAAATATAAATAAATTTGGAGTAATCTGAGAAAACTTTCAAAATGCTCCAGGGAGTCCATGTAAAGGCCTTTCAAATAAATTTTAAATTCGCGGGCCACCAGGCCTTTCTAATTTGACGTATGTTTGGTACACGTTAATAGATGACGATACGTGTGAATCCACACATCGAAAAAGTATTAAAAGTGCTTTAAAATGTGATAAAATCAAAGCGATAAAAGTGTTTGAGTTACAATTTATGAAACTATTATATAAAAATAAAATTGTCTTTAATAGCATGTGTCCCAAACAAATTAGCACCACGAAATGATTTGGCAATACTTGAACAAATAAGAATCAATTTTGATTTAGCTCCGTTGCAGCCTAACTATGGTAGCTTAACCTATCTTAAAATTAAAATATCAAACACGGGAGCCGAATGCAGAGACCTGTATCTACGTTTTGTTCTGTGTCATTTAGAAGAAGTACAACATGTAATGGAATAATCAATGACGAATTTACTGCAAATAGTATTGTAACATCCATTAAACAAGTATATTACACCAGGTTGTTTACTTACATTTAATTATATAATGTGAATTGTTGCTATTGGTTTAACCTATCGCAGTTTATCTTCACATATTCAAATTTAGCCCTAACTTAGCCTTTAGCAATTAACTTATTAGAAAATAGAGAAGAAATCAACCAATTACACAGACTTGTAGTAAGTATGTAATATAGTTGCATACTTAATATTTTAATGTAAAATAAATTGTAAAAATAATTTGTTCAGAATTTAAAAAAATTAAAAACATATTCCAAATTTATAAAGATTGATCTTAATCTTAATAAATTTAAAAAAAATTCCAAATGTATAAAGATTTATCTTAACCTTCATTGCATCTAGGCGTGAATGTGTTAAGTGTATAAGAGACATAAAATTCATTAAAAAATGTCAGTGCATACGCGATATGATATAAAAATGTCATGAATGGGGTACACGTAATTACTTAAGTGGGTATTAAAATGTAAAATATCGGATGATTTTTTTTAGGGAAGGGTGCTTTATTGAATAAGTTCATACAAAAATCTTCACAACAAATATGGCCTGTGTAAAGGTATTTTAATTTTCATATTCATTAAAGTGACAAAAGCCTCTTATCGTTTCGGACCTCCTTTTGCCCGGCGAAATGCATCAACTCGGCGTAGCATGGACTCTTAAAGTCGTTGGAAGACCCATACAGAAATAATGCCTTGCCGTCTCTATAGCCACCTGTAATAGCGAACATTTTGCCGGCGCAGGATTTTATGTAGGAACTTACCTCTCGATTATGTCTCATAAATGTTCGATGGGGTTCATGTCGGGCGATTTGGGTGGTGAAATCATTCTCTCGAATTATCTTGAATGTTCAAACCAATGGCAAACCAATGTGCAAACCAATTGCTTACAATTGTGGCCCGGGGGCATGCCGCATTGTCATACATATACAAATTCATCGTTGTTTGAGAACATGAAGACCATGAATGGCTGTCTGCGAATGGTCTCGAAGGACTTATAATCACCATTTACAGACAATGATGACAGGTCAGATGATTCTCGCAGTGCACTATAATCACGTTAGAATCATTTTCATGTGAATCACTCGAGTACAAGTGTAAACTACGCCAATGCACTATCCTCTGATATCTTTTGTAAGCGATACTACTACTATCTGTATATTTAGGTATTGCTATCCCGTGCCTTTTATCACCTCAGTGTAGTATAGGAAGTAGACAAGGGCTTAGGAGTGGGTCAGGGCAAGGCGAAACAAGAATGGACAAGGCGAGTGGAACGGTGATGTAATAGAGTACGTAGAAGTGGACGATGTAATCGTGTCATGTATTGTGAACAATGAATAACGGAACACTTCAGTTTTATATTTACTGATTAAAATATATCTTCAATAAAAAAATGTATTTTTTATACATTGTTTTTCACCTAAACATGGGGGAAAAGTGTGCTCATTGTTTGTGTGAAACGTATTCATCAAAATCCGTGCAACTCTATGTATTACGTCAGCTACCTATTACGTGATTGTGATAAACAGGACGGGGCGAGATTTGTATATAATTACATACTTGTACGTGCGTTCGGTACATTTTTGTCATATATTAACAAATTTAGTGCTCTGATGTGATTTTAAACTAATTTAATTATACATATTTGCTGACCCAAATATTTTCAGAAAGTAGACGTATTTAAGGAAAAAAATCATACCTGCATATTTCAACTGTTTAGGTACAATACGTACCATATTTCTAAAATGTATTATTATTCATAATCAGTATTTTTTCAAATTATTCTTGGAATATTATTTTTAATTTTCAGTTCAATTGAAAGTGGTAAATCAGTTTTAGACGTAGATCGGGATACAACCCCATAATATTGTGCAAGGTTCAAAACGTAACCTAATACTATTTCCGATGTTCAGCGCATTTTAGTCGATGAAAAGCAATATTAAGATATAAAAAGGGCAGTTTCACATTAGAACATTTGAAACAATGTATTGTAAATAACTGCTTTGTCAATATCCGATTATTATAAATGTAAGTAAATGTAAGTAACATATTTTACCACGCAATGCTCAATTTATTTCAGTTCACAATTAAATCGTCTTCTACAGCTATTATTAACGTCTTAAGTATTAATAGTTCTTAAAAGTTCTAAAGCAACATTTCTTACAATTAAACATTTGATTTAAACATTATCTTCACTATTTTATTTGTTTAATTCAACTGATTTTCCATGTTGTACACCATGTTTTTAATATTTTATCCTATACATATTTACATATTTTGTTATTTCATAAAAATTCTAACCCTGATGATAAATAAATGTCCGAGCAATGCCGGGTTTCTTAAGCTAGTAATGCATAAATCAATAATCAATCTTTAAATTATCAAGCAACTTATTTTAAAAAGGCGTTCTCCGTGCGAGTCATTCATTTTCGTGTACATAAACTCATTCATTATTCGCCCTCATTCAATTCCAGGGATATACGTCAGTGTAGGCGTCGACAGCACTGATTGCTTTATAATGTTCGCATCGGACGCGCGGTATTTTCGCCTGGAATAATTGGAGCCAGTCCAAAATGTTATCACCAACACAAAAACATTTAAGCGTTTTGCCCATCATTCAATTTCGGACGATTTACACGATTTCACAAATGTTGTATGCCATGTGCTAAATTTCCGAGAACAATAAAACGCATTCATAGCCCATTCCCAAGCAACCTGCACAGCCTGATTTAATCTTTCTGGCTTTATCGCCAAGGGAGAGCGGTAGTCAAGCTGCAGATTCGCCCATTAAGCGCGTTTTCCAATGTGATTACTCGGAAGTATTGCTGTGTGTGTGTGTGTGTGTGTGTGTGTGTGAGTGCATTCATGCGTATGCGCGAGCTCGATCGACGCTTCCTTTGATGTGAATGCGAGTTGATATACATATGAAAAGATACTTTGCATATTATACCTACATTTCCTGTGTCACTGGAATAATCTTAAAGGTTTCGCTTCTTGGTAAAAATGTGAAAAATTGTTTGTGGTGTTTTTTTTGTGGAAGACTTTGTTGTCTTATTCCGTATTTGTGAAATATTTAGGTACTCTTCAATAAAGCTAGGTTGCAGGCTCGCCAAGAGAGCACCACAAAGCGCATCTAGTCGGATCTCGATTCGATGTAGGCTCGTGCACAGGTTTTCAGTGCCTTTCTCTGGTGAAATTTCACGTATCGGATATTTAGCCCATCAGTTTTCACCCATGAGTATTCCTACACCCAAAACCCGTGGATTTTTAGCCGATTACATTTTTCATATAAAATATTTACAGCCAAATAATATTTCAACCACAAAAAATTGGTCACAGAGAAACATTTGTTGGTAATCATTTTCGTAGTGTATCCATGAATATGTATGAAGCAGAGTATGAAAATTCTTATTTATGGAATCCACAATTTCTCAAACTACAAGAGGTTACAAACAAAACTACAAGATATTACAGTATAATGTCCTATCAACAGCACTAGTTCTATTATGAAAAAAAGGTCAATACTGAGTGTTAGCGTTACAAATTGAGAAAAATATAATGGACAATGTGAACCAATCATTGATGTGACATGATCCGGTCAAACATTTCATAAATAAAATAAAACGGAGGATGGGGCTCAATTGGAATTGCTACACATAATGTGTGCAATTAAACGGAGGACAGAAAGTGCTCCTAATGAAACTCCAGCTGCCATTCACTTATAGCGAGCTGGAATAGGCAATGTGGTGGTGGGTGAAAAAGTGTAAATGGCTTTACCTGAAAAAAAAATAATGCAGGGCTAATAACAAGCATCAAAACAAGAACCGCCATTCACCAAAGTAGACATTACATCCTCATATGATGCAACAATGGAAGGCATAAGGTTTTTATGATTGAGTTCTGGGGTGTAGGATTCAAATCGTATAATTTTATTCTGTACAGGCAATGCTTTAAGGACCAAGACATGAAATGTTATATTCTAGGACAGTACATTTAAAAGCATGCCACTTCAGTTTGGGCGTTTGTAAACTTACCATGACATCGAATAAGAAAAAAACACTCACACTGATACTGTGAGAAGAAATGAAGAAACATACAGAACTATTTCAAACCAATTGATGGCTAATGCAAGATAATGTATCTAAAATGAACTCAGATACCAGACGTACCCACCGACTTTAAAATTGCCACGATGAACACATTGAGAAAATTTCTTACAACCCGCATGTAAGAATCTCTATTCCATTCACTACACGCGAAGCATTGGTGATATGCAGTAACAAAGTGCAACCTGACGGTCTCTTAAAGGCAAAATCGAGACATAAACTAGTGGTGATACGACACATTTTTTTGTATTATTTGTAACTTTTGCAATTTTAGTAAATTCGGAGTGTTCGACAAAAATTTATCCTACGCCACATTTATGTCACCTTCGTTGAATCCTAAGAAAAATGTAGAGAAAAATTAGACCGCTATTGAGAACTTCTTTATAAATTACCTTCATTTCAAGAAAAATTACGCGAAAAGTATTATTTTTCAAATTGTACATAGCCATGTTTAAAAATGTCTTTGAAGAACAAGAAAAGGAAAAAGTCCCTATCTTCAGTATTGTAATTGTAGAAATATGATAAACAAATTTGAACTTTTGCAATTTTCTAAAATTCAGATGCTCAATGAAAATGAGACCTGCTCTATTTTTATCCGCCCTTTGGTGTATGCGGAGAAAAAAGCTTAGCGACTAGCGTTGTCCACAGACAGAGAGAGGGACAAGCGGACGTTTTGACATAAACCATTTTTTTCAGTACCAAGGACCCACAAAACGTGGATTCTGTCTGCACAACGTATTAAAGGAAGGAATTCATCGCATAAATGGACAGATTTATCGATATCGAGGCTCCACAATACGAGTTTTTCTGTCAAAAAATAGCCGATTTTTGACGCAGCTTTACAATATTTTTTTTACTACGGGAGTATGTGTCAAGAATGTAAATATTCAGTACTAAAAATGCTCGTCATACTATTATTCATACCATTTGAAGTAATTGCAATCAGCGTTTTCAATAATATCGACGATGCCGTGCATAACTAGCAACATATAACACACAGGTAACATACATATGATGGTGACCTGCAAGAGACTGGCGTCGACGTGTGACGTCACAATTTCCTCGTGATGTCTGGAACATATATGATCAAGTACCCATCGATCAACAACGTACAAACAATGTAGACGATTGACGTGTAAAGATCAACAGATTAATTATCACTCACTAAGCATCACTGACAATGCTTAGAACAGATACGAAATGATAAACATGAACAGCAAGCAACATCGTGAAGGTGACAAACCAAATATTAGAAAGCCTATTAACATAAATATTACCTTCGAAACCAATATCATGTTGACTGTAGTTAGCAAGTATGACGATTATAAGAATGGCAACGATATCTCACAGTACCAGAAAGCAATATTTTACACACTAAAGCTGTACAATTAGAATTTTGAGGGTATCATAATCAGCGATGCTTCTGACTGAAATGTGTATGATTACATCGCTAATTAATGTGATAAATAAAAAATATGTATAATTTTCTCATGGTAATATTAATAAATAGAAAAAAAATTGATCTAAATTTCTAAGAGCAAACAAATTTATAAGCGGAAAGTCCACGGAAATGCAATACTCCAAATAATGCTCCGTCAAAGGCAAGCCACAAAGACGGACCAGTTTAAAGTTGTAGTGCTAAAATGAGGCTCATACTTTCTCGTATATGTGAAAGTAACACTCTTGTACTTGTGAAGTTCTAATATTAAACTTCAACGTGCTTACTATTATTATTTCAGCTTCCTCTGAGGGAAAGCTTCACTGCGCTACTACAATAACAGCACATTATGATTGTTTTTTAACATATGTTAACCACATAAATGTAAACCTGATGTTATTGTTAAATCTGTGGACTATAAATCGTTTATGGAATAAACATTTATCAGTGGCGGTTTGTGGCACAATTTGCAGATGACTGAAATAATGATCAATTTAATTCACGTATTGAAATAAAACCTCGAACCAACAGATTCAGAAAGCCAAAAACTTCTGGTATTTACGAAAAATTGAACGTGATTTTAATTCAGGATCTGTCTTTAAAGAACAGAGTTCATTAAGAAAAAATACGTATCTTCAATATTGAAGTTGTAGGAAAACGGTGAAAAAATTGCCATTTGCGACAAATCAGAAATGTTAACGAAAATTAGATCTGGATCATTCTCTTACGCGTCTTTTACGCTATCTGAAGACAACGTTTAATAAAATATTTGGTGCCATTGTTGAAAAAATTTTGAGACTTTATGTAAAGTACCCTCAAAAATCAAAATATCCGTTTGAAACTCGCAAAGCCTTGAAATAGTTGAGATATATCAGAGAATATCAATCGTCGAGCAAATCGGCTGAGCGGTTTAGGGGCTGGCGTTGACCACAAACGGGTTGAAGGACAAACAGTGTGACGTTTATACGTCAATCAAGTTTTCGGTATCAAGGAACCACAAAGCATTGATTCTGACTATATCTCGTCTTAGAGGAAGTAATTTACTATAAATAGGAACAGAATTTATCCACGTTTTCGTTACCGTAAAAAGAGGCGTACGATTATATAACGTAGGTTTTCAGGCATACGATTACAAAAGGTTTTTTTTACAAAGTAAATGTGAGAAAGTAAAATGTAATGATTCTTCAGCATTATACACTTTCTCATACACAACATTACACACATTGGTGAATTACATAACTTGAAACACATCTAATGAAACGGAGTACGAGGTATTCGTACAAATACACATGTTTTATCATCTACCTATCACTATCATCCATATATTAGTGCATTGCTCAAATTTTAACTATTGTAGAGGAAAATATATTCTTTTAAACAACATACAAACACTTTTGTATAATAAAAGTAATGTATAAAATGTCATACATTTCCTCGTTGAGCTCAACTTTCATAAACATCTGTAAACTACTGTAGGTGTTCATGTATGTTTAAAGATTCAAATATTTTTTATCACTGAGACTCCAAAAATTTTAATGTAAATGATGAGTTTGAATTGTTTTAATAATATAATCTGAGCTATTTCTAGTACATGTTACAACAAAATAAAAACAATAAATAAAATTCATTAGATGTCTATCTTCCTTGGTAGAAGTCTGTGTAAATATGTGTGTTAATTAATGTGTAATTATATAATCAATACATTCTCAATAATGTATATCATCCAATCACTGCAAAGTACTGCAGAAGAGTTAATCTCTGTTACTACATGAATTATAGTTCTTGAGATGCTTATTGTTTGCATTTAATTTTCTTATGCAACTCTATGGTTTATACTCCTTTTACTATTTTAAACCCAGGTCATGTGTGAATACAAGAATATCAATTTGATACCTTCCTTCAGGTCACGTGACTGACCTATCCATAATAATGTATAGTATGTACAATAACCTCCTGTATTTGTCATATAGTAACTTACAACAGCGACACTTTGTAAATACACGTGACTCTATATTACAAGCTTGTGGTCGGTCGAGACGTAAATGTTTATGCTACCTTTATAAATAAATTAAAAAATACAATATGTTTAATTTTTTGATCATTTAAAAGTTCATATGAAAATGGCTGTCAGCCAATCGTTTGAGTGTTTTGTGTTCTATACTAACACAAATGTTAAAGA
>BOPP01000030.1:2335822-2379654 GCA_017312745.1 Gryllus bimaculatus
ATTTTACTCGTTTTACATACACATCACATTCCTATGCAATGACACTTTATAGTGACTATTAGACTCTTGAAGCCAAAAAGACAATGATCATCAAACGCTACAACTCTATTCACCAAAAGCAATAAAAAGCATCGCACCGGTGCTAGAGTATATGAGTTCATTGATCATAAATGAAGAAAAAAACCTTGTTATTCACGAGTAATAAACTTGTCTTTGGATATCAGCCTTTAAACTCTGTTACTGTACGTCTCACTACTAAACACGGATAGATATTGTTCTGATATCGTGCCAAGCTTGTGATGCCTACGTAAGAGATTCACCGTTCTTTTAAATCCTTCTGAGGACGATGGGCTGTATCGTACCCGCGACCTTGGCTGCGGAAAGCACTGGCTTTTATGGCCAACTTCTATGTGGGTCGGGATGGTTGAACAATGAAGATGTACCGTAACCCGGCTTGACCCTACTAACCCTTTCAAATGTTAGCAAAGACGTATGGTTAAAGAAAACCGTTGAATAACTAATAACGTAGCAATATTTAACGATAAATGTATATAAATATTAAAAAAAATATTCTTCTTAACATGGCTTGCCATTTATCGTTGCCGTGCCATAGGTAATGATTTTCTTTTTTATCCTGTCGATGCAGATTTCATCGATGAAACCACTCAATTATACATTTTGTAATGTTTTAGTTACTTGCTTCTTCCCTTTAATTCTTTCTTCCAACAAAGTCTCTTTTTAACTTGCATGTACACTACATCGTACGTACTGTATGCGAGGAAGCTTTTATGCTACAGCCGAAAGATACGGCAATTTTCCTTTAAATCGTATTGTGGCCCTGATGCCTGCAGAAAGTCCTGTAAATCTTGTTGTCAATAGGTAGTTATAAATTACTCCTCTAACATTGTTGTGTAAATAGAATTAATGTTTATTCACTTCATTATAACAGTGGCGAGTGCTGAACAAATGTTCAGCGGTAGCAAAACGGATTCTTAACAGCGGACAATTCCGGAAGAGGACTGGTGGACATCCTCCCTCAATCGAATCTTTTGTAATTTTGTTTTCAATTCATTCAAAAAAATTGCTCACCTTTAATATCATTGCCATTCAAAAGCATTCATTTCCATAAAGCACATAACTCAAGAATTCAGATCATAAAAAAAGTTTGCGAGTTTATGTTGCTTGACAATAATTCAGCAACTGGTTCAGATTTTTTCAAGGTTGTTTAAATTTCACTGAACTTACACGCGTGATATCTTTGGACATTACATTTTGTATGTAGCTTTGATAAAATGTCGTAGCCAAATAGCCAGTTCCTCATTCCAACATACACTCCGTAATGACAAAAGAGCTTGAGCCAACAATAAAGCTTAGCCTTAGTCTTCTCATACATGTTGGCCATTTGTGTATTACCAGGAAAAGGAATTTTTTTAACATTTTTCTCTCGCAGCAGGTGTACCAACCATAGCTACATACGGAGGAGGTTACATTGTCCAAAATATGTATTTTATTCATTGTGCTAAAACGAGAAAACGTAGTAGCCAATTCACTGAATTCATTAATTTATTAACCGGAAAATCAGATTTTAATAAAATATTCAAATAATAAACCTGCAGACATACAATTTAAAAATAAAAAAGAAATACTTCCTAAATAAATAATTACCTTTCTCCGCTTGTTAAATTCCTCAACTAATCAGTAAATATACCGCGCTATGCGACTAGCCACATGAGTGGAAATTGGGAGTCTTCCCTCAGGCCAGGCAGAAGCAGAAATCCTCTGTTTAAGCGCAACAGCGCATGCGTCGAGCATGAAAACAGGTCTGCTACTTGCTGTACGTTCACCTTCAGTACCTTTTATCAGAATACGGTGTGAGCGACGTGCGCCCGGCGTGGCCTACCCTAAGAGTGCAGGAAAGGCGTTGTCTCTGCGTGAAACGACGAACAGGTCCATGGAGCACGAAGTTGTTACAAAACGCATGAAATGAAAGTAAGGTTCGTCGCACGATATGAGTTCGTGTAACATTTCCATATGAATAAATATTTAAACCATTTTTTAGAAGTTATGAAGTCATTTAATTTTATATGGGGGGGGGTTCGGATTCCGTCATCATGGGGCCACGCGATATGACATCCCAAATCGGAGCTCAGACTTTGATAATCGGGGTTAGTCGGTAGTTTACTTTTCTATAAGTGGGGAATCAGCATTTCAATACGTTCAACATATCTTTATACCCAGGGTTGTTAGCCAGGCGGGTGGATGAAATGATGATGAATGATGAATATGAAATAGAAACACACCGAACAACCATGCCCAGCGGGAATTCGAACCCCATCACTACTGCCCTTAGCGATCGCGGCCTCGGATCGCGCTTATTTCTTTATTATGAAATATTAATTAAACTATACTTAGCCATCAGGGCAGCATTGCTTACTCTGACTCCCCAAGAACTAGCATGCTTGATACGGAATTGCTGGTTTACGACAAAATATTCGTCGTCTGGTCCTCATATGTGCAATACTAGCAACCTTAATTAAATCATAAGATTTTTGCCAAAATGAATATGGCGAGATCTTTCTGGGCCGCTCGCGGGCGGTTATATTTGCGACAATGACTCGGACATTTCCCAAAAGTTCTCAAATCTGGCCCGGAGAGTTGGTTTAAGAAATCAAACGATGGTCACGCAGTGTCTCGGATGGCGGAGTCCTGGGGTTTGAGTACTGAGATTTGACACTAGCCAGATAACGGGTCGAATTCTGTCGCTGGTTAGAGGAGAATTTAGCGGCCGGCTGCTCGGAGCGGTAGATTTCCGTGTTTCTCCGAACAAGTATCAGCGGAATACCGGAGCAGCAGCCATAACAACTGACCACGATTGTGCGCGATTCGTTCCTTCCATTCTTGTGCTATTCCTAACATACTTACATACACTACACACCACACATGCCGGGAGACAAATTTCGGGAGCTTAGAGCTTGTCACCGGCTCGGGCCATTGCCCCCGCTGGGGTGGAGACACCTGCTTGGGGAAAACCCTCTAGGTGACTGTAGTCTGGAGCTGGATCTCGCCCATTCAGTGCCACCAATCTCACTCGTCACTTCCAGAGCAAAAAAATGACTACATCTTACAGAACTAACGCCAAGCAGTTGACGCCGCCCGAAATCACTAGTAATAAACAATGAATCAAAACTGGCTCCATATTGTTCTTTCATATTGCTGTGGAACATTGTGAAATGCACTTAACAAAGAGATGACTTATATTCCCCTTTTTTACTTTACTTCAAAATTGAAAACTACTGGAAGTTTGAAATACTCTGGACTTGTAACAGTACGTTATTGAAGATACACATTTTGTACATTTTTTCTGTTCTTCACAATTAG
This sequence comes from Gryllus bimaculatus, assembly GCA_017312745.1. Lineage (NCBI taxonomy): Eukaryota > Metazoa > Arthropoda > Insecta > Orthoptera > Gryllidae > Gryllus > Gryllus bimaculatus. Next base: position 2,339,201 of record BOPP01000030.1, read on the forward strand.
TTGTATGATTAAAGTCATGCGCATTTTGCTAAAAAGAAATTATTCTAGTGATATTTATAATGAGATATTAAAAAACACAATAATTTTCAAAAAATGCTTCAATTTTTCTTTAAACTTTCTATTCAGATAGTGCTAAAAACAAAACCAGCAAGCAATTTTTGGGCTTGTGTGTGCTTTCTTTTGGGCACGCCCACAAGTCGAAGATGGCGGTCTACGATGCCATAATGCCACACGAAAGTCGAGGACTCGTTCAATACCGCCCTTGCGATGACCTCTGATCAGGCATCTCACCACGCCCACCGAGCCACAAGAGCTTGATGGAGAGAATGCGCTGGAAAGGAATATTTCTTTAGACCACTTCGCGGAAGACTTTCTTTCTACACCTTTAAATTTATACACTGAATATTACATCTCTAAAAGGACACTGCCAGACAAAAATTTCAAACTTACAATCCTCAATACGAATCGACGAACCTGTTTCCTGAAACTTTTACATTAACAGAGGCGACTTCTTTTAACTGAAACTAGTATTGCTACGACAGCACAAAACGTTCTTTACTATTACATATAAACGGTTAAGTGATGTTATATAGCAATGATGTTGTACTTGACATGTTATAAAATGTACCTGACGTTAACTAATTAAGACTAAATGTTGGTAGAAAAACCATTTTATTTTGTTAAAAAGTCTTTAATAATGTAGTTGCTATGAAGGGGTCCACAATATTTTCCAATCATTTACAATTTTCAAAATTCAAGTTATCTGCTATAAATCGGGACCTATGCCATAATTCAAAGTGTGTTCCACATCTATTCTCTTGTAAGAAAATCATAAAATAAAATTGAGTAATCTCTGAGAAAACTTCAAAATGCTCCAGGGAGTTCATGCTAAAGGCCTTTCAATAAATATTTAATTCGCGGGCCACCAGGCCTTTCTAATTTGACGGATGTTTGGTACCACGTTAATAGATGACGATACGTGTGAATCCACACATCGAAAAAGTATTAAAGTGCTTTAAAATGTGATAAATCAAAGCGATAAAGTTTAGTTACCATTTATGAAAACTATATATATAAAAATAAAATTGTCTTTATACATGTGTCCCAAACAAATTTAGCACACGAAATGATTTTGGCAATACTTGAACAAATAAGAATTCAATTTGATTGAGCTCCGTTGCAGCCTAACTATGGAGTGAACTATCTTAAAATATAAAATATCAAACACCGGAGCCGAATGCCAGAGACCTGTATCTACTTTTTGTTCCTGTGTCATTTAGAGAAGTACACATGTAATGGAATAATCAATGCGAAACTTACGCAAATAGTTACTTGGTAACATCCATTAAACAAGTATATTTCACTCCAGGTTGTTATAACTTACATTTAATTAATAATGTGAATTGTTGCTATTGTTATTACCTACCGCAGTTTATCTTCACAGTATTCAAAAGTTAGCCCTAACTTAGCCTTTAGCAATTAACTTATTAGAAAATGAGAAGAAATCAAACCAATTACACAGACCTTGATAAATAAGTATCGTAATATAGTTGCATACTTAATATTTTAAGTAAATAAATTGTAAAAATAATTTGTCAGGATTTTAAAAAAATATAAAAACATATTCCACATTTTATAAAGATTGATCTTAATCTTAATAATTTTAAAAAAAATTCCAATGCTATAAAGATTTATCTTAACCTTATTGCATCTAGGCGGAATGTTTTAAGTGTATAAGAGACATAAAATTCATTAAAAATGTCAGTTTGCATACCAATAATGATAAAAAACATGTCATGCAATGGGGTAACGTAATTACTTAAGCTGGGTATTAAAATGTAAATATCGGATGAATTTTTTTTAGGAAAGGGTGCTTTATTGGAATAAGTTCATACAAAAAATCTCACAACAAATATGGCCTGTGTAAATGGTATTTTAATTTCATATTCACTTAAAGTGACAATAAGCCTCTTATCGTTTTTCGCCGACTCCTTTTGCCCGGCGAATTGCATCAACTCCGGCGTAGCATGGACTCTGAAATCGTTGGAAGGGGACCCCTACAGAAATATTAGCCTTGGCCGTCTCTATAGCCACCTGTTAATAGCGAACATTTGCCGGCGCAGGATTTATGGTAGAACTTTACCTCTCGATTATGTCTCATAATGTTCGATGGGTTCATGTCGGGCGATTTGGGTGGTGAAATATTCTCTCGAATTATCTGAATGTTCAAACCAATGGCAAACCCAATGTGCAAAAACCAATTGCTACAATTGTGGGCCGGGGCATGCCGCATTGTCACTACATATAACAAAATTCATCGTTGTTTGAGAACATGAAAGACCATGAATGGCTGTCTGCGAAGGGTCCGAAGACTTATAATCACCATTTACAGACAATGAATGACAGGTCAGCATAATTCTCGCAGTCACTATAATCACGTTAGAATCATTTTTCATGTGAGTCACTCGAGATACAAGTGTAAACTACGCAATGCACTATCTACTGATATCTTTTGTAAGCGATACTACTTCCCATCTGTATATTAGTATTGTATCCGTGCCTTTTATACATCTCAGTGTAGTATAGGAAGTAGCAGGGCTTAGGAGTGGGTCAGGGCAAGCGAAACAAGAATGGACAGGCGAGTGAACGCGTGATGTAATAGAGTACGTAGAAGCTGGGCGATGTAATCGTGTTCATGATATGTGGAACAATGAATACCGAACACTTCAGTGTTTTATATTTACTGATTAAAGATATCTCAATAAAAAAATGTATTATACATGTTTTTCACTTAATACATGGGAAAAGTGTTGCTCAAGTGTTGTGTGAAACGTATTCATCAAAATCGTGCAACTCTATTTTACGTCAGCTACCTATTAGTGATTGTGATTAAACAGGACGGGGCATATTATGTATATAATTAACATACTTGTACGTGCGTTCGGACATTTTTGTCATATATTAACAAAATTTAGTGCTCTGATGTGATTTTAACTATTAATTATACATATTTGCTGACCCAAATATTGTTTTCAGGGAAAGGTAGACGTATTTAGGAAAAATCATACCTGCTATTTCAACTGTTAGGTACAATACGTACCATATTTCTAAATTGCTATTATTATTCATAATCAGTATTTTTTCAAATTATTCTTTTTTTTTTTTTTTTTTTTTTTTTTTTTTTTTTTTTTTTTTTTTTTTTTTTTTTTTTTTTTTTTTTTTTTTTTTTTTTTTGTTTTCGGAGATATTATTTTAATTTTCAGTTCAATTTGAAATCGGTAAATCAGTTTTAGACAGTAGATCGGATACAACCCCATAAATATTGTGCAAGTTCAAAACGTAACCTAATTCTATTTCCGATGTTCAGCCGCATTTTAGTCGATGAAAAGCAATATTAAGATATAAAAAGGGCAGTTATCACATTAGAACATTTGAAACAACTTGTATTGATAAAATAATGCTTGTCAATACCGATGTATTATAAATGTAAGTAATGTAATAACATATTTTACCACGCAATGCTTCAATTATTTCAGTTCACATTAAATCGTCTTCTACAGCTATGTATTTAACGTCTAAGTATTAATAGTTCTAAAAGTTCTAGAGCAACATGTTCTTACCAATTAAGACATTTTTTGATTTAAACATTATTCTTCACTGATGCTTTATTGTTTAATTTAACTGATTTTCCATGTTGTACACCCATGTTTTTTAATATTTTATCCTACACATATTTACATATTTTGTATTTCATAAAAATTCTAACCCTGATGATAAATAAATGTCCAGCAATGCCGGGTTTCTTAGCTAGTAATGCATTAAATCAAAATCAATTCTTAAATTATCAAGCAACTTATTTTAAAAGGCGTTTCTCCGTGTATGAGTCATTCATTTTCTGTACAAAACTCATTATTTATTCGCCCTTCATTCAATTCGGATATATTCAGTGTAGGCGTCGACAGCACTGATTGCCTTTTAATGCTCGCATCGGACGCGCCAGGTATTTATCGCCTGGAATAATTGGAGCCAGTCCAAAATGTATATTTCACCCAACACAAAACACATTTAAGCGTTTTGCCCATCATTCAATTTTCGGACGATTGTTAACGATTTCACAAATGTTGTATGCCATGTGCTAAATTTCGAGAACAATAAACGCATTCATAGCCCAGTTTCCCAAGCAACCTGACACAGCCTGACTTTAATCTTTCTGGCTTACGCCAAGGAGAGCCGTAGGTCAAGCTGCAGATCGCCATTGAAGCGCGTTTTCCAAGTGATTTACTACGGAAGTATTGCTGGTGTGTGTGTGTTATGTGTGGGGTGTGTGTTGTGTGTGTGTGTGTGTGTGTGTGTGACGTGCATTCATGCGTATGCGCGAGCTCGATCGACGCTTCCTTTGATGTGAATGCGAGTTGATATACATATGAAAAGATACTTTGCATATTATACCTACATTTCCTGTGTCACTTGGATAATCTTAAGGGTTCGCTCTGGAAAAATGTGAGAAAATTGTTTGTGTGTTTTTTGTTTGTGGAAGCTTTGTTGTCTGTATTCTATTTGTGAAATATTTAGGTATCTTCAATTAAAGCTAGGTTGCAGCGGCTCGCAAGAGAGCACCACAAAGCGCATCTAGTCGGATCTCGATTCGATGTAGGCTCGCCTGCACAGGTTTCAGTGCCTTTGGTCTGTGAAATTCACGTATCGGATATATTAAGGCCATCAGTTTTCACCCATGAGTATTCCTACACCAAACCGGGTTTTTAGCGATTACATTTTCATATAAAAATATTTACAGCCAAATAATTTTCAACCACAAAAAAATTGGTGACAGTGAAAGCATTTTGGTAATCATTGTTTCAATAGGGTATCCATGATATGTATGAAGCAGAGTATGGAAAATTTCTTATTTATGGAATCCACAATTTCTCAAACTACAAGAGGGTTACAACCCAAAACTACAAGATATTACAGGATTAATGTCCTATCAAACAAGCACTAGTTCTATTATGTAAAAAAAAAAGGTCAATACTGAGTGTTTAGGCGTTAACAAATTGTGAAAAAATATAATGGGACAATGTAAACCAATCATTGATATGACATGATCCGTCAAACATTTCATAACTAAATAAAAACGGAGGGATGGGCCCAATTGGAAAATTCTGCACACATAAGTGTGCAATTAAACGGAGGACAGAAAGTGCTCCTTAATGAAACTCCAGCTGCCATTCACTTTATAGCCGAGCTGGAATAGGCAATGTGGTGGTGGTGAAAAAGTGTTAAATGGCTCCTGAAAAAAAATAATGCAGGGGCTAATAACAAGCATCAAAACAAAGAACGCCATTCACCAAAGTAGACATTACCATCTCAGTATGATGCAACAATGGAAGGCATAAAGGTTATTATGATTGAGGTTCTTGGGTGTTAGGATTCAAATCGTATACATTTTATTCTGTACAGGCAATGCTTTAAGGAGCCAAGACATTAAAAATGTTATATTCTAGGACAGACATTTGAAAAGCATGCCACTTCAGTTTGCGGGTTTGTAAAACTTTACATGACATCGAATAATGTAAAACACTCACACTGCATACATGTGAGAAGAAATGAAAAGACATACAGAGACTATATTCAAACACAAATATGATGGCTAAGGCGATAAGATGAGAGTTTGTATCTAAATGAACTTCAGATACCACAGCGTGTCCCACCGACTTTAAATTAGCACGAAAGAGCACATTGAGAAAGAATTTCTACAACCCGCACTGTCAAGAATCTCTATCCTATTCACTACACACGAAGTCATTCGTGAATATGCAGTAACAACAGTGCAACCTGACGGTCTCTTAAAGGCAACAAATCGAGACAAAACCTTAGTGGTGATACGACACCATTTTTTTGTATTATTTGAACTTTTGCAATATTTAGTAAATTCAGAGTGTTACGACAAAAATTTATCCTATGCACTCTTTATTGTCACCTTCGTTAATCCTAAGGAAAAATGTATGAGAAAAATTAGACCGCTTATAGAAACTTTTCTTTATAAATTACCTTCACTTCAAAAAAATTACGCGAAAAGTATTATTTTTCAAATTGTACATAGCCATGTTTAAAAAGGTCTTTTGAAGAACAAGGAGAAAAGGAAAAGGTCCCTAATCTTCAGTATGAATTGTAGAAATATGATAAAACAAATTGAACTTTTTGCAATTTTCTAAAATTCAGGATGTCAATGAAAACTAGACCTGCTCTATTTTTTATTCCGCCCTTTGGTGATATGCGAAAAAAAGCGTAGCGACTAGCGTTGTCCCAGACAGAGAGACAGAGACAAGCGACGTTTTGACATAAACATTTTTCAGTAGACCAAGGACCCACAAACGTGGATTCTGTCTGCCACAACGTATTAAAGGAAGGAATTCATCCGCATTAAATTGACAGATTTATCATATCGAGGCTGTCCGCATACGAGTTTGCTGTCGAAAAATAGCCGCATTTTTGACGCAGGCTTACAAATATTTGTTACTACAGGAGATGGTGTCAAGAATGTAAATATTCAAGTACTAAAATGCTCTGTCATACTACTTATTCATACATTTGAAGTAATTGCAATCAGCGGTTTCAATAATATCGACCGATGCCGTGCATAACCTAGCAACGTATAACCACCACAGGTAACATACATATGATGGTGACCTGCAGAGACTTGGACTGTCGACGTGTTGAGTCACATATTACCTCGTGATGTCTGGAACATATATGATCCAATGTCCATCGATCAAACCAACGTACAAACCAAGGTAGACGATTGACGGGTTAAAGATCAACAGATATAATTATCACTCACTAAGCATCATAAGAACAATGCTTAGAACATAACGAAAGGATAACATGAACAACAAGCAACATCGTGAAGGTGACCAAACCAAATATTAGGAAGCCGATTAACATAAATATTACCTTCGAAACTAATATCATGTTGACAGTAACTTAGCAAGTATGACATTTAAGAAAATGGCAACGATATGCTCCACAGTACCAGAAGCAATATTTTACACTATAGCTGTTACAATAGAATTTTGAGTGAACCATAATCAGAGATCATTCTGACTGAAATGGTATGATTACATCGCTAATTAATTGATAATAAAAAAAAATATGATAATTTTCTCTGGCAATAATTAAAAATAGAAAATGTTTTTGATCTAAACTTACTAAGACAAACAAATTATAAGCGGAAGTCACGGGAAATGGCAATACTCGAATAATGCCAGTCAAAGGCAAGCCAAAAGACGGACCAGTTTAAAGTTTGAGTGCTAAAAATGTAGGCTCCTACTTTCTCGTATATGTGAAAAGTAACACTCTTGTACTTGTGAAGTTCTAATATTAAACTTCAAGCGTGCTTACTATTATTATTTCAGCTTCCTCTGAGGAAAAGCTTCAACCTGCGCACTACAATAACAGCATTATGATGTTATTAACATATGTTAACCACATAAAGTAACCCTGATGTTATCTGTTAAATCTGTGGACTATAAATCGTTTATGGAATAAACATTTATTCAGTGGCGGTTTGTAGCACAATTTGCAGAGACTGAAATTAATGATCAATTTAATTCAGTATTGAAATAAACCTCGAACCAACAAGATCAGAAGCCAAAAAACTTCTTGGTATTTACGAAAAATTGAACGTGATTTAATTTCAGGATCTGTCTTTAAAGAACAAGAGTTCATTAAGAAAAAATACGTTATCTTCAATATTTGTGAGTTTGTAGAAAACGGTGAAAAAAATCTGCCATTGCGGACAAATCAGAAATGTTAACGAATAATGAGATCTGGTGGATCAGTCTCTTACGGTCTTTTACCCTATCTGAAACAAACGTTTATAAAATATATTGGTGCCATTGTTGTGAAATTTGAACATATGTAAAGTACCCTCAAAAATCAAAAAATATCCGTTATGAAACTCGCCAAAGCCTTGACAAATAGTTGAGATATATCAGAGAATATCATCTCGAGCAAATCGCTGAGCCGGTTTAGGGCTGGCGTTGACCACAACGGGTTTGAAGGACAAAGACAGTGCTGACGTTGATACGTCAATCAGTTTTCGTATCAGAACCACAAAGCATGATTCTGACTATGTCTAGTCTTAGCAGGAAGTAATTTACTATAAATAGGAACAGAATTTATCCACTTTTTCGTTACCGCTGAAAAGAGGCGCGATTAATATAACGTACGTTTTCAGGCATACGTACAGAAACGTTTTTTTTTACAAAAGTAAATGTGAGAAAGTAAAATGTTAATGATCTTCAGCATTATACACTTTCTCATACACAACATTACACCATTGGTGATATTACATAATTTGAAACAACATCTAATGAAAACGAGTACGAGGTATTCGTTACCCAAGATACACAGTTTTATCATCTAAAACCTATTACTATCATCCAATATAGTGCAGTGCTCAAATTTTAACGGATTGTAGAGGAAATATATTCTTTTAAACACCATACAAACACTTTTGTATATAAAATAATGTATAAAAAATGTTGATACCATTATCCTCTTGAGCTCAACTTTCCCATAAACATCTTAAAACTAATGGAGGTGCTCATGTATGTTTAAAGACCAAATTTTTTATCACTGAGACTCCAAAAAATTTTAATGTAAATGAATGAGGTTGAAATTGTTTTAATAATATAAATCTGAGTATTTACGTTAGTATCATGTTAACAACAAAAAAAATAAAACAATAAATAAAATTCATTAGCATGTCTACTTGCCTTGTAGAAGTCTGTGTAAATATGTTGTGTTAATTAATGTGTAATTATATAATAATACATCTCAATAAATGTATATCATCCATCACTGCAAAGTACTGCAGAAGAGTTAATCTCTGTTACTGACATGAATTATAGTTCTTTGAGATGCTTATGGTTTGCATTTTAATTTTCTTATGCAAAACTCTATGTTTAAATACTTTCCTGTTTGTGGTCGGTCGAGACGTAAATGTTTATGCGACCTTTATAAATAAATTTAAAAATATTTCAAGATATGTTTAATTTTTTTTAGATCATTTAAAAGTCTCATATGAAATGGCTTAGCAATCGTTGAGTGTTTGTGTTCATATACTAACACAAATGTAAAGAACAATGTATTTACTCGCGACTGCTATTCGAACCCGAAAGATCTGATAAGTTACTAAACCGCGTCACGTAAGATCAATACACACACACACAACACACACACACACAACATACTATATATATATATATATATATATATATTATATATATAATAATATATATATATATATATATTATGCTGTTATTGACTTACTTTAGTAGTATTGTGGTGATTCTTACATATTACAGTATTAAAAAAGTACGCTATCTATGCTAATATATGTTTTAAAATTTACATAAATGATTTAAAACTATAATGTTCAGTCTTGCCTCGGGTGCAGTGGAGGCAACATCTTAAGCTCCGGGCGCTCCGTCTGAGCAGTGTTACATGGAAAGCGTGTTCGAAGTGGACATTATTCTGCTGAATAGTTTTCTTTTAGGATCAGTTCACACATGCCACGCACAACATTTATTTTCCTTTGAACTCCCCATTGGCGAACAAGGTATAAAAATGGAAACCAACGAAGCGCTAACTGCTGGGATGATCTCTGATTACAAAAACCAGCCCGTTCAAGATCACCCGACGTAAAACAAAGTTGTTTCAATGTTCTCTGACAAGGACCGACGAATTATTATCAACGGTAAATGTTACGTTACTTTGCTAGAAAGGTATGTAAAGAAACCCTAGTGGCTCGTGTTGAACCTAAATATATTACGTGCGCATCGAAGATTTCGGATAATATAATATCTTGTATATTTCTTATCAGATAGAATTTAGAAGTTAATATTACTGAGAAATACAACACAATAAACATTGGTGGTAGTGAAGAGAATAACAAGCGTTGCTAGTTAACAGATGCTTATAATATTGTGTGTACACAGACCGCCTTGCTAATAAACACAGAGTAAAATTTACTTATGGCGTAAGTCACGAGTTGCCGAAAGATTCACTAATGAACATGGAGTAACGGAAGCGTAGCATAAGCTAGGCGTTACCAGGGCGGAGCAGTTACCAGGGCAACCGCGCTTCCCAGTCGGCCCTAGTTTAAGCTCTGAGTTAGCGTGAAGTAGCGCCAGACCGTGGCATTTCACATCCCTGGATGTCAGAATATATGGAGATGACTCTGTCCTCAGAAAGTGAAGCCTTTTGATGAGAGCACAGCGGTCGCGCTGCGATGCTCTGTTACCGAAACATCTCGATTAACCCGGCTCGCAAGCTTTGTACTTGCTTCTGGCCAGTTAACGGTTTTTCCGCCTGTGCGAAATAGTATTTTGGGTAATTTATTTTTATTCTTGGAAATAAATGTTTTATATTAACAGTTAATATAAACGTTTTTCTTCAAAATAAACAGAATAACCAAAATAAAAACCTTTTTCTCAAACGTTTGGATATTTTTTAAAATGCATTTTACATGTAGGGTCTAATTTAGTATAAATCCGATTCTTGTCCAATCAATGCGAGAATACCCGTACCCCGATCCTAACAAATTGGCGATATTTTCATTACGTTTTTGGAGAGTCATATTAAGTCGTAACTAACATTCTTCATTTTGATGGTTTTCATCTCTTGCAGCATTCATGTTCTAAGAATTTTGTGGCATAAGCCTGAGTTTTACCGTAGAGGCAGTGGCTGATTTAGCATTAAGCTAAACAAGGAAAATTTTCAAATGAGATAATGATTTAAAATGTATCTCATGTTTGAATTGCATGTTCCTCATACCAGTGAGAAATGTTTATTTTACTTATATACCTTCATTGGCTTCTAAAAATATATTGAATTGGTATTAGAAAAATATTAAGTTTAAAAAATATATACAGATTAATATGGTTTTAGAGGGAGAGTTAAACTTAAAAATGTGTTTTCTTTAATTCTATGTGACAAATTAATGCACGTTTCACAAATGTATTCCATAAATATGTATGAGATTTTTAATTTCAAAAATTGGTGTGGAAACAAGCTTTTAGAGAGAAGATTTTAAAGTATATTCTTGATTCCCGAAAACTAAGCAGCATCGGATTGCACTTTCTCTTATTTTTTCCCCACCTAATTTTGTCTTCAGCTGGCATCGATCCTGAACGGGACCCCTTTTTTTCTGAAACTTATCTTGGTGGCATGTCTTCAATATATTTTTTTACAATTATTAAGCTCATGTTGAAGTCATATATTGCTTGAAAGATTTTTATAGATTTCCTTTCAGCATATTCCCTAAACAACACTGCCGCGATTAATATACACTTATGTTTTTCACCTCACTCATGTTTTCAATTTTGCTGGTAACAAACCAATTTTGTGGATGATATCATAACAACCATAGAACAGTTTTTATTTTCTTATTGTGTGAGAATTTCTTCTTCTCAGATCTATTATAAAAACAACATTAATACTTTTGTTCAAAAAATTGAAATTAAATCTTAAAATTAGATTCAATCAAGCATTTCATTTCCATTTCTTTAGAGAATTTTTCAAAAGACAAAAATTAAATTTTCCAAAACTATTATTCATTTCAAATGTGGAACACAATTAACTCAACACTTTCATGTTATCGATTTTTGTGAGTTGTTCATTTCACCTGCTTCCTTGCAAGTCAAATTATTTAGAATACATTGCCAAATGTCAGGTGACTGACGTACTCACAATTACCCTGCATTCTATGAGATTCATTAAAAATATTTTTCCATCGTTTTTCCCCATTCTGAAAAGTTTGAAAATACTAATTGGTTCACAGAAAAACTGTCAATACAAAAAGAAATTATGGATAAAAACTATTTGTCAATACGTCCTTAAAAGTACGGTCATTGTTATTCGGGTGACCCCAACATGATGATTGATGATGATGATGATGATGATGATGATATTGAGGTAGAAAGACATTTGGGATGAGCTAACATAGACTCACAAAAGTTTAGGAATGCCATCTGCTGCTTTGCAATAAGTTACTCTGACTTACTATCGATGTAGAAAGTGCAGTGAAGCTACGCATGAGTAAATAGCCGCTTCTCGTGTCGTAGTTAGATAAGGGAGAAGTGGCAGCTTCGCCTCCCCAACCTTTAGAGGCGGTCACCTGCCTAACAATCGAGATCCTTCTTAGTTGAATTTTGGGGTTCAGTTTCTTGTGTGTTTATTTGAACCCTTATTCTACTTAATGTCGGAAAGGTTTTGTAAATGACGTATTAGCGGCGAAATAAATTCGATCACATTTTTCTCCACCCTCGAGTATTGCCGATTATTTGAGTTACCATAAGATGAAAACAAGGTGATGGTGGATACATTTTTTAACAATTGTTTCACAGAAGTAATATTCAAACAAGCTGCGTGTTCTTTATGTGATTTTTTTGACATAAGCCATTTTTTAGACAGTCATAAGATATACTCTCTGAATCCTCGCTATTTATAAATCTTTGAGTTTACATAATGCCACGTTATTGATGTTGGATCCTCGTAGAAAAGAATTGTTGAACGAACGTTTCATTTTATTAGCGTATGTCAATCATACGTAAAATGCAGTTGATTTCTAAATTAAAAAATTAAATAAAATATTTGAATGAAAATGTTGGCATATCGGATAAAATAAATACAGAGAAAATTATTTTGCACCAAATAGCAGTCTACTTTAAAGAAAGTTAAATTTTCTCTGAGAGATTTTTTCTGTAGCTGTTTCTACCACCTGAGACTTCTGAGAAAATCGAGATGTATAACATTTACACGGAATATTTCACAGACACTGGCAATTCATTCGACGCAGTAATTAATTTTATTAAGAGCTACTTAATTGCTTCATGGATCAAATATTTTATGTAAATCATAAACGTAGGGACGTTAATCAACAGCCAATGTATACGAAAGCACATGCAAAGAACGTCGTAAGGACAGAGGAGTCTGCGAGGTATGCAAAAGTGGAGAGGCAGGAAGACAAGGCCCCGCCCTCGGGGCTGCCGAGTGAGTGCCCGGAGCGAAGCCGAACGAGGGGCAGGAAGGGGCGGCGTTCCTCTCGAGCGCACTGCAATGCCAGCGCGCAGCCTCCGCATGAGAGCCCCTGCCTTCGCGGGGCGGGCGGGTGGGGGCGGGGCGGAGAACGTGTCGGGAGTTGCCAAGTGTACGCTGCTCTCGAGGACGTCCTCGCCCGCGCCGCCCCCGTGTCTCTAGGAGCCACGCATCCAGAACGTTGCACTCGCTGCATTTGTCGGACGGCTGGTTTCCGTTTACTTGGAGGTGAAGCAACACAGAAAAATTGAAACCAGTTTGCATATTCATTCACTTATTGATATTATTTTAATATGGTGGAAAATTCGTTCCTCCGATGAATATGACGTACAGTTTGTTTTCCCTTCTCGTAGTTATAACTATAAATAAGTATAAGTAAGCCTATTGACTATCACGAAATGGGACTACCCATGTACTTATATAATTAATTATTGTAATATATATTACAATAATTAATTAAAAGCCGAAAACGTGTGAAAAAAGAATAACTCAACCTAAACTATAGGGTGAGTTCATACAATTTGGGGCAAACATTTTGAATAGCTTGGGCTTTAAACACAAAAATTATTTATTTACCATTATTTATTTTTTCCTCTTCAAAATAGGAAATATAACGCATTTATGCCCATGTCTTTCCTGTCCTCGAATAACTTCTGAAACTCAATTGTTGGTGAGCCGTTTAGCTCCTTCAGCGATTCTGCTTTTATTTCTTGAATGTTGGCAAAAAATCTTCGTTTCAAGGATTTCTTAAATTTTAGGAATATAACGAAGTCATGGGGGTCCCATGTCCGCCGAATACGTAGGCTGAGGCGTCATAACAGTGTTGTTTTTTGGGTGAAAATTAACGAAGAATCAGTGAAGTGTGAACAGGTGCTTTATGGTGATGTAACTGACATGAAATATTTCGCCGCAAATACGGGTGTTTTCTTCGGAGTGCTTCGTGCAAAAGTCTTAAAATAGTACTCCTCTACGACCAGATGGCAAGAATTATGACGCTCTATGCTGATGAAATGAAGGAAAACTGTGAGTAGAACCTACAAGGTCGAATTTGGAAAAATTTGACAAGAATTTTCTGGTCTTAGTTTGTTAGGAAGCTTTCATTTGGACGATTAAGACTAATTTCTTAAGTTTCTTATCTAGTTAAGGCTCGTTTGAGACCTCGTTATTGGCTTCATTTAGCATCTCCTGAGAAACGTCGTTCGACACCACATTTCGGCGAAATTGAACATTTCGAAATAAAGTTTTGCGGTTTGGTGCTTCATGCCCAAATCATCCGCAAAAATGAAAAAATAATTTAGCTTTCCCGAATTCCGTAATAATTGGTTCACCTCGACAATCATTGGATGTTTCCTTCGCCATTGACACTTTCAGTTTTAGTTGTCTCTCTATGAACGCAGTAGATATGATTATTTCATTTACGATGTTCGTACTCTCAAACTACTTTATGTAATTTACATGTTAGCAGTGTACACACACTTTTACCCGGTATTTGTACTCGATCCTTATCAAATAAACTATGTTTTAGTGCCCGAGGTAACCTCTGAACCAATACCGTCGAATACTCGCAAGTATGTACAAAACAAGAATTAATATCTAAAATATTCATGTTGTATTGCAAAAACATGTTGATAAATGTTGAACAAATAGAAAATTACGTCATTGCATTGAACACATCGTAACATAATTTTTGTAAGATATATTTAAGAAAGAGCATTCCCATAAACAAAAACAAGAATTTTTAAGCCTATAATTTTCAAAGTGTTAATTGTACAACAAAATCTTATATGAACGTGTTTATAATAATTTCGTAAAGGGATTAACTTTAATTAGGATTTATAGTTATGGAGATCTATAGATAAAACGAAGAAAAACCACCAATAAAGAGTCACTCTACCTTCATCTCACCCCATACACTTCAGTATTTTTAGTATGAAGTGTGTTAGGTACAACGATATAAACAAATATTATTAGAACAAAATAAAGACAACGATTTATTACCTTCAGCGACGTTTCCATGAGACACGACTTTGGTAACTCAAATGTTATTTATATTTTTATGTTAGTTATATTTTTTCTTCCGTAATTTGTAGTTTCCATCATCGGAATAATTTTGTTATTGACTTTTATCTATCGTAGGAATATTAAACATGTATTTATCATTCGACTGAGAGTACAAACACTTAGCTTGTTGCAGTATTTGTCCATCTTGATAAAATACGAGGGAGTATAGCGTCATGTTGTTTGTCTGCAGAGCTCTCGTTTGTCGACGTACTGTCCATATTTGTTCACCACATAATTAACACGCAATTGTAATACCAGACGACACATTTCATTATTGTGTTCTTTAGAGTAATTGTGTGTGTTACTGAATACATCTTTTTACAATGGGAGTTTTTGTTACGCAAACACTTTTCATTCCAGTTCTGAGAATTTGTAAGCGAACGAGAAATGCAGGACTTGTATACTACCCTTTTTTGCTTTAATGGATTGCGTTCAATGAAGTCAAATATTCCTTAGAAATACTGAAGAGAAGCGTGATATTAGCAAAATATGCGTTTAGTTCTTAGGTAAATATAGGAACGTCCTCTAGTTTCTTTCTCTCCTTACACCACAAAAAGAAGCCCAATTCCAATACCCAATTATACTTTATTTCAAGAACATGGAGAATATTACCTTAATTTATATCTAATTCCTCTACGCCCTACCGAATAATGATAAAATTTTTGATATTTTCCTTTTTGTCCTCATTTTTTTATCGGAAATGATTCATCAAATAATACGAAGTTGTTTGAGTGCCATTTCAGCATTGCGTATTAGTTTTTTCTTTGTGTTCTACAAAATGTGTTGTCGTAGGAATAATACAAATTTCTTATCCTAGGAAATCACGAACAATTTTCTGACATTCGTCTCTATTTGGTCGATAATATAATTTTCAAAGCAAATTTGAAATTAGTTTTGCAAACTGCTAGTACTTGTTCCTACATGTAGTAAATTACTTTTTTAACATGTGTGGTCACAATAAACATTTAGTAGATCTTTGGTATTTCAAAATTCGTTTACGGCCATCCGTTGAGAATGTCAGTTTTGACAAAAAAACAACAACACTGATCCATAAATCTAGACATTCCATGTGAATTTTGACTCGCTTGAGAACCCCAAACGTTACGTTAACATAAGTTAACTGCATATGGTTCATTTTCAATGGAATACTCATTTATTTATTTGAAATAGGAAACAGCATTGAAACAGTTTTCCCTTCCACTATATTAATTTATTATATGAAACCAGTTTAAAAACTGTGAAATTGTACTATATTCTGTTTCTTTATTGCAAAGAATGTTAATATTATCAAGGAAGATAACTAGTTCTCCGTTTCGACGAAAACACATCGTTTTCGTGGAATTGGACATGACCTACAATAGAAACCAGCTGGGCTTCATGTTCAATTGCCAATTAATCGGAGAATAGACAGTCCCATAATTTCAGTACGGTATTTCTGCTCTCTGAGATCGTTGTTTAAGAGGCATAAATATTTAATCAAGTGCAATGTAATGAATTCTGTACGAATTTTTCTTACAAGAAAGTGATATTATGCGCGAATTCGATGATGTAACGTTAGCGTATTAGACTCACGTTTGTTCAAAAATTAGTGAAAAATTTAAAACAGGCAGCAGTTTATATAAGCAATTGCCAATATTAAAAAATTCACTGGTATATAAATGCGAATTAATTAACAACATCTTCACAACTGTGTATCTTTGTTGATTTATAGCCTGTTCAATCGAGACTTTGGATCACTTTATTACCATAAAAACGTACTAAAACTATATTTGGAAAAGTATCATCTATTTTTGGAGATGGTGGTGTGAATTCCTATAAATGTTCACTCTTGTGTGAGCCACTACTAATATACATGCCTAATATACACTAGTTGAAGCCAGAACAATCATAATCATC
The DNA here is from genome assembly GCA_017312745.1 of Gryllus bimaculatus. Taxonomy (NCBI): domain Eukaryota; kingdom Metazoa; phylum Arthropoda; class Insecta; order Orthoptera; family Gryllidae; genus Gryllus; species Gryllus bimaculatus. Next base: position 2,356,259 of record BOPP01000030.1, read on the forward strand.
ATCCAAATCGCTGCACTCAGAAGGGAAACGCGGATTGTGATCATTTGTCAAATGTCATGATACTACACACTCAAAATGATTACATTTTCACAATTAAAGAACGAATACTACTTTATTGTGGCACACGGTAGCAGAAGATACATATTAGTATGCCATATTGGCAGGACGCCGTATTGGCAAACACCCCTATCCAAAAGGCGCCCGAATGGACTTCTACAAGTGTCAAATAAAGTGACGGGATAGTCCATCGCGTGAAGCGTGTAACTAAGAGCACAGATTGCATGTCTTCAGGTCTTGTCTTGCACTTGCATGTCTGCAGGGAGGGTTGTAGTTCTGATCGCACGATAAGCGTTGTCTTGTTGAAATAGCGCAAGGACGTGGCTGTACACGAATGGCGAAACCAACAATTGCAGAACTTCTTTAATGTACCGTGCGGATTCCTTAATGTACTGTTGTGTTCCTTACTTAATGCATTAATGTATTCTTTACTTCATACACTAATGTGTTCTGTGAGGATCACTAACGATGAATGGGCGCTAGAGACTCGGCGCGCCCTACACCATCAAATTAGTCTGAGTACGAGTAATGAGACTCTACAAAGCTGTCTTGTTGGTGTCCACTCAGCGCCTCGATCTACGGACTCAATGGTCGTCTCTAATAAGAGAGGCAGAAGTCAGAATGATTACCTGCTGTCAGTCTGCGTGGATCCACGTCAGTGGTTCACGGTAGCGAGGCTATAGCAACGCTGCCTGGAGTGGTAGGTTGTAAGAGTGCGTTGAATTTGTAAGAGTGCGAACGGCAAGGCTTCGGGTGCTCTGTCACTGCTATTGGCAAAGCAGACTCCACATCCGTTGCCGTTGTATTGTTCCCGCTTGTCGAGCAATGTGTCGTTGAAGTCTCTTCGTGGTGCCTGGCAACCACAAGTCGCCTCTTCCCAGCTTCCCCTGCCCCATAGACACGGTACGTCCCGAGACCCTCTCGGCCTGGAACAGCGCCCTACGGCGCGAAGTGTGAGGGTGACTTTCTCCAGTCACGTCGCACGTCACGCTGCCAGCCGTACGTCGATCTCGCGACTCCATTTTGTCTTCGTCCGACTCCTGGACGCTCCTTGGCGGCTACTCACACACTCACACTCACACACTCACACACTCACTCACTCACTCACTCACTCACTTTCTCGCTGACTCACTGGCTGGCGGACTCTGTAGCCGACTGTCTCCCCCCTGAAACTCCTCTTAAACTTCCTGCGGCCCCTTAAACTTCGATTTATTTGTAGTGGTGCTTGTCGTAAATCAGCTGTTACGGTGTCATCCAATCAGGAGCGTGAACGCCATAACGGTGACGTCGCTATGGTGACATTTAAGCTCCAGATTGGATGACGCTGTCAACAGCAGATTTACGTCAAGTGTCACTACAAATAAATCGAAGTATAAATACAGGAGGCGACGTCGTGTATAGCCTCGGCCCGCAGCTCTCCGTCTCGCTGGCTGTCTTCAGCTACAGCGAGCCTCGTTTGCGCGCAACCGGTTCAAAAACCAGCACAACGCGATCCTAACGATATTTATATTAATAGAAATATTGATTGTATGTTTTCGCAAGACATCCGTATCAAGATTATCTTCAGTACTGCGTTATTTAAAAAAAATCAAACATTTCAGGAGAAAATATCTCCTCTGAATGTATATAGTCTGTACATAGTCTGTAAAGTATAAAGTTATTTTTAATCGAAGTAGGAGGATTCCTATTTAATTGTTACAGAAGAATGCATTATCTAATTAATAGACATGCCTTTTGTATTGTGGAGGTTAATGAAAAACACCGGCACATACTTTATTTCCGTCTACTCCGTACTTACGTAGTGAATTGAGATTTCTGTTATACAGCAGCTAAAGGTAGCAATTATTGTCAGAAAAACTCGTGGAAATGGTGAAAGAAAAAAAGTGAAATTTTTTGGCAGAAAACCAAAAGTGGATAATTCTTGTTTTTATTTGTAGTAAATTATGTTATCCAACACGTGTAGTCAAAACCCAATCTTGTGGATTTTTGATACCCAAAAATTGGTTTAGAGCAAATTTTCCATTTGTCCGCTGGCTATTCAGTCCGACCCTCTGCCCATCCGTCAAGTCAGTCCGTCCATCCGTGTGTCGGTCCATCCGTCAAGTCAGTCCGTCCATCCGTGTGTCGCTCCATCCGTCAAGTCAGTCCGTCCATCCGTGTGTCGGTCCATCCGTGTGTCGGACCATCCGTGTGTCGGACCATCCGCCTGTCGGACCATCCGCCTGTCGGACCATGCATTACAAGATTTGCAAATTCAGATAATTGAACGTCAATGAAACATGTTTCCTTATTTACATGCACACTTTGCTACACCTGCGAACAAATCAATTTACAAATTCTGGACAATTGTAATAAAAATTGGTGCAACGCTATAATTGTTGAACCAATTTTTAAAAAAAAAAGAGACTGCCATTTCTTTCCCTGAGGCAATGGGCGCAAGTACAGAAAACGTTGAAAATAGGTCGCATGTTGGCGCTGCCATTCTTAAAAAACAGCAGCAAATGATTGTAACTTAATGTTTATACTACATGTGACTTAACGTGTGAAACATAGAATTTTTATTCAATTATATTGCAATGTATCTGCCGTTGGTACCTCGTTGATGACATTGTTCTGGTTCTGTGGGTACCGGAATGTTTCTCTTTGCGACATATTTATATTACCAATGGCTTTTTACCGAACCAAATTTTATGACTGTTTTTTTATTTATATTTAAGACTGTTCTCTTAGATGCGATATCCTTTGATTTTACTAACCAGTTTTATAATATAAATACAAAATATTAATATCGTCTTTAAATTATTAGAATGAAAGCGCAGCGCCAGCAAGTTTCTCGGTAATTGCAAAGAATGTGCAAACAATACAGGAAGTGTGTATCCTTTTCACGGCGATGACTACTTTTTTAAACACCGGGATCCATGTGAAAGTTCTTGCAAAATTTGCAATTTGCCTACATAATATCCCTGAACATCCACACTATTGAACTTTGCGTATCACTTCATTCTCTATTGTATCCCTGAAAAGTATTTTACTAGAAACAATACTTCTCAGGAATAGCTTCAAAGTTAAATGCACTACAATTATTGATATTTTTAAAACAAAGGTGTTGAAACCAAAACTATTTTATTTATCCTTCATGTGCTTGGGACAACAACAGTGACTGTAGGGAACAAGACAAACATTTAAAATTATTTTATAGTGGATGACTATAGGTACAGAGTTTTTTGACACACTAGTTATTAAAATTTAGAAATAAAAACACAATATCATATAATTATAAACTTAAAAGTTTTTTTATTTTTCAATACCCCAATCTCGTTGTGCTACGTTTTGAAGACATGCATTTTCCCCATCTTCAGGCATTTTGAAAAACAAAAGATAATTATAAAAGATAACTTTGTATTACATTTAATAAATAGATACATATGTACATCCGCCAGTGCAAAAGCACGATCTGCCATACATTACAAGAGTTACATTATAAGAGGATTTTAAAAATCCATGCCCTCGAAACGTCGCACACCTAACTTTGATTAATGAAAAGTACAATTTATTAAGTTCATAATTACGCGTTAATGTTTTATGTCCAAAATTTTAACTGGTGCTTGTCAAAAACCTTTGTGTCCCAACTCATCTAATATGAATGAATAGAAATAGTGGCAACCAATTTGCTGTTTTCATAAATAATTTAAAGTTATTGCATTTACAAAATGCTCACTTGTGTGGTTTTCTTCCCAGTCGGTTAAGGCAGGTGAATCTCACTATTTGTGTTGAATTTTCCTTAGCTTGAAATGAGTAATCGATAAATGTAGTTTTGAAATTTATAATTAACTATTATTAACAACCAGTGTTATGACGCCTGTTCTGAAGGATAATGAATACGCAAGAATAGAAAGCTCGTTATAGAAAGAACCCTTCATTCAGATTCACATACCGATAGAAAGACCATAAATGGCCTGATGTTAATCCTTTATGAGCACAGTTATCATATTCCGTGTAAAATGTATTCTCTCTTCAATATTATTTTATTATTTACTCGAAGCATCGCAATACCCCCATTGTTTACAAATGTTCTCGTGAAACCTGCAACAGATGTTGATAGCTGATGATCAGAAAAAAGGTTACTACGTTTGGCGCTGAAAGCCATACTGTTTGACCGGCTTCACATGATACGTCGATACTCTTCGCATATTTACTCCGAAAACATTTGCCAACAGATCTATTAACTCAGTGAAACGTTAAATAGCTTTGCAGATACGTTTGAATAAGCAGACATGAGAAATGATAACATTTATTCAGGAATAGCATTTTGTTTTTACTGTTCTCTTCCCTACTTTCTGTGAAATTGTGTTGTCAGTTGACAATTTGTGAGCCCATTTTCCAATTATTGTAACAAGAAGCTCCGATGGCTTCCTGACAGGCGTAATACTGTGATGCTTTTTTTAAATATAAAGTTTATGAAAAGTAAATAAGTCATTGCGTATTTTTGTTATGACTTTACGGGCCTCTGTTCACCAGACCATTCTTTCCTGGATTAAACTCGCTATTTTTATTAGACATTTAAATGCTTTTGGATGTACCATTGTGGAACGAGTCTTTCTGGCTTTAAATTCATACACGACAAGCTCCGACATTTTTATTTTGAAATTGTTATCGCACCACAATTTGAAACGGGATTATTCGGATGGCTTCGGTGGGAGAACGAGGTTTGAGATACACCTCTCTTTTAATCCCACATTGAGTGAAAGGGAATCCGGAAGTAATGACACGCAGGATAAACTGATTCTCTTTGATTGCGGTATCGCTTAACTTTCACTCATTACGTTCAGTAACAGTTTATATATACTCTAAATTTAATTCTAGATATGCTATATATTTAATTATTAACCTAAAATTTGGAATAACAAGCGAACAGTAGATGAATGAAGAATGCAATTCATTTTTAATTAAGTAAAGAATGGTTTTGAAATGTACATTTAAAATCGAAAATTCTATTTTACTTAATGAGCAAAATAATGTCATTGCGAGGCACAGAATTAATATTAAATTGAAACATTTTGCAAAATTGACTAGTGGTCCTCAAACAGCATATACTTTCTCATTTGTTATCTGTAGCAGATTCATAATAGTCGTAAAATAATATTTCACTTTGTGTACTTCTAAGTCTTCTTCTTCCCAAGAAGACTCTGGAGTGCCATTTCACGAAACGTTCTGTTCAGCAAAAGAAGAGCCAGGGATTGGTATTTTCAATTTTCAAACATTTGTAATTTTTGGAAGTTCACTGCTTTTAATGATAATCGTATATCAAACTTACTTACATCAAGCGTATGCAAGAAAGTTATTGTAATACAAATAATGCCTTGGTGTTGCCGGAATCGATTACGGGGTTACAAATTGCTTCTCCAAGGCACTAAACCACATAACGCGACTTTTTTAACACATTTATGTGTTCATTGGGCCGGAAACGGGAATGTATTTTTTACTCGGGTGTGGGTTGGATTTTTTCCTAGTTTGAAATGGGATTCTACTGAGATATTTGTTTGGTTTCGGTGGAATGTTTGTGTTATTGGCTATTTGGTATATTATTTTATGGATATTTAATTCGGAATGGATGTTTATTACTTATGAACCAGAGGGCATTTGTGATTAATCTGATAAATTTGTTTTGAATTACTTGAATTTTATTGGCATTGGAGAAGTGTGTTTGTCCATATTAGGCTTGTGTAGAGCAATAGTGACCTTATAATAATTTTATATATTGTTGTAGAGTTTGTATAAGACAGGGATTTAAGTTTGTTGGTTAGTGGCTGGAATTTATTTCTTGCTTGTTTAATTTTGATGCCTATATGGGCTTGTTGTGTGTACAGGTGAAGTCATAAATATTTTTTGAGTTGTGATGGGTGAGCCTTGTAATGTGGGAGTTGTTTATTACTAAGGGGGGGGGGAGGTAAACTTTCTGAGCGAGACGATTTTTTGCTATTGCTTTGTCAGGATTAAGTTGAACTTTCCAGATATTTGGTAAGGTTTCAATTTTATTTAAATTTGAATTTGTGATCGGAGCTTATTTCGCGAGTATCCTGAGGCAAATAGTGTTGTATCATCTGTGAATTGAAGTATATTGGAAGTTGTTGATTATGGAATGTCTGACATGTATATGTTGAATAATGTTGAAGATAAATTACTCGAGAAAATATTAATTAGTATTTTAGACAGCTTTATGTCGTTTCTGAGATTATTTTGATAAAGCTCAGGGAAAACTTGTGAAAAAAATGTTTCAGTTTTATAAAATATGAATAAAAATATGGATTTGTGAAAGCAGCTAGTAAAGACATTGTCGAAATGGATGATAATCCCCATTGTATTGATATAATTTTGATGATATACTCCAGAGGTTTGGATGTCCATTTGGTGGAGTAAATATGCAATTGCTAGCCTTAAATTATATAAGAAATATGTTTGGTAAAATAATATTTTGATTCCTTGGCAATTTTATTTTGTAAAACTCTAATGAGCTGAGATAAAGGTCGGATATTGGAGTGAAATAAAAATAGAAAACTCTATGAAGATATTACAATTTACTAGTATTTTTCTTTGGTTATTATATGATGTGCATATAAAGTATCATCTTATTTGTTGACATTTACCGCCATCACTTTCCTAACTACTATTACATTTTGTTTCATTCTTAAATTCAAATACAAGACCCCTTATTTCACTGACCAATAATGGTGAGTGATGTTACAGTAAACTTTTACAAAGATATGAATAATTGTCCATGTTGTTTATGATGTAGAATGTAGACTTTCTAAAGATGACCGATTTCGTGTTTAAGCGAACAGGTAAAACCATCGACGACACCATGCGTATTTGCCGCGTGCAGAATACTTGAGATCTATGCTTTGGGTCATTTGAGAGTGTACATGAGGACCCTCACTCACCCAATCAATCAATATTCCTCTTTTGCGGGTCGAGGTTTAGGTCATTAGACCTGATCTTCCGTCTGACACGCAACATTAGCTACGCTCCTTTTGCCATCTAGTAGAGAGTGAAGGTTTCACTCAGGCGACGAAACAGACGATCTGAATTTAGATAAGTGCTTTCTTTCAGACTTGAGCATCATTTAATGCAATAAATCTACAACATGGGACAGTTGGCTTTACTCGCCTCGAAGGATGGCTTTAAAAGGATTATTTCGCTCTTATAAATCCATGGCTTTGATCAGGTTTGAATCCGCGAACTCTGGTATAACAGTACGATAACCGGTTCGTTAAGCGGCCAAACACTAGATGCAGAGGGAGCATTGTGCTCCGCCCTAAGGTATCACGCTACTCCTGCAATGTTTATGTTGCCTCTCGTGAGTTGTTTGCTGCTGTAGCTAAGTGGAATGTTTACTCACAGTGGGAGAACCCGGCTCCCGTGCCAGTCGCGAAACCCGTAATTTGATCGCATTTGCATCTCAAAGCGAAAGAAGCGACGTTTGATGCGCGGCGTTTTCGAGCGGAGAGAGGGCTCTTGCAGAATAATCGCGGTTGGTCTTGTTAACCGGGATTCGCTGAGCCAAGTGGAGCAATCACTCAACGCGGTAGGGAACCAGCATTGAATGTATTCTTGTAAACCCTAAATTATTTTAAGATAGTAGATGGTTTATACAGACATTAACACATTTCACATTTACTTCATGTCGCAATGAAAATATTAAATATTTAACAATAAAATATGAGTGAAACGTGTTATTTTCTGTATAAAATTTCTTCCGTTTTACAATATTTTGGGGATTTAAAGTTCTAATTCAATATATAATACTATGAAAATTCGAAGGAACCAGCATAGTTTGAGTTTAACGATCTTTTCCGAAGTCCAAGTTGATTCTAGACCATGAAAATTACGGGATCTCGTGACAATAAGTGGGTATTCTTTCAAAAATTAACTAAAAATGCATTAGTTTGTTCACTATGGAAGAAACGAAGAATAATATTTTCATTTGCTTAAAATTCACATATTAACTGCGACTTAAGAGTTTTTGAAAATACTACAGAGAAAGGGATTGATAAATAACGACAGATTCACTAATGTTTCTCTATTGTGATCATACAAGTATAACATCGCAAAATTACATTTGTTTTCTTTCTTCCTTCTGAAATATAATTTAGACGAGTGGAAGAAATAAAATAATGCTAATGTATGGGAACCACAAAAGCAGAATTTTAAAAAATAGAACAACCCATAAGTTATTTCTTATGCATTTATTTTGGGTCCTTGTAGAGAGATGACATTTAATATCACGAGAGAACCTTTTTTGTATGGCAAATATTATTGGAATTCAAATGAATTAAAATGTTGCTTGTAGAATATGTACGGCGAATGCATATGAGCACTCAATTTCGTTGAATGGAATTGAAAAAAATGTGTGTAAATTCATTTATTGACTCCCGAATGTTACAAAAATGTTACATACGCAAATACTTTTTGCTTTATTGACGCTCAAATACGGTAAGACAAACAATAATCTGGGTAGAGATCAAAGCGGGAGAGTTGTATTGAGTTATGGAACTGATCATATCAGAACGATTCAAATGCCAAGTTAGACCTACGTTTTTTAACTATGATTCGTTAATAGCTGCAAACTAAAATATATATTTGATTAATTTTTGTTGATGATAATAACCTACGCCTAACTAACACCTGACCGGGTTTTCGTGATTTCACTCAGTCATACAAGCGAATGCCGGGATGGTTCAAAAAGACCCACCATCACCTCTCATCATCCTATCTCCTCATAATTCATAATTCAAGTCTTAACAACCATGTCTTTCCAAGGGATACAGCAGAAAAGCGGATCCCCATAATTACACACGTTAATCTGTCTCCGGGATAGAATATGACTGGGTCTCGGAAGAGAACATGTAACGTGGCCAAATATTGCCACTACAATAATAATAATAATAATAATAATAATAATAATAATAATAATAATAATAATAATATTTTAACTAGTGGGCCGCAGTAGGAAAAATCGTGAACAAAATCACACCAAATACTAGTTTTCCTAAAGGCAGCACATACATCGCCAAGAACAACCAATATACTGTAGCATTACGTTATAACATTGAATATTTTAACAAAAAAAATTTCTGTTTAGTTTCAAAATTCACACAAGATACACAAGTATCATTTTCATTTACCTTATGAAAAAAAAGCTTTTATCACTGTCTCCAGCTTTTTGCAATGCATGTGCAAATGTATTATTTTCGTTTTTATGCTCTTAGGTAAGCATTTTTAAATAAAATCTTGCACAAATATCGTCATAATCTATTTTTTTCTGATATGGCGAAGCAGGCTAGTATGAGACACTGTACGAAATTTATCTGCAAGTCTGGTCAGCGAGCAATGACAATTCTTGCGAACTTCAAACTTCATCCCCTTGTTCGACAAGATTATTCGGCCGATCCGGTGGCCGAGATCGCTAAGGCAGTAGTGCCGTAGCAATCTCGGACCGAAGGATCGCGGGTTCGAGTCCCGCCTCGGGCATGGTTGTATTGTGTTTCGTCCTTTCATCCCCTATCATCATCATCATTATCGTGTCAACCTACAGTTACGATACCGTTACAAGCAATAGTGGTCGCTAATGACCTAGTAGTTGATGCGACCGTAAATTAAAAAAAAATTCGTAACAACACTGGAAGTTCCTTATTTTGCTTTTCGAGATGCACACGACATTACGCTTTCCGGCGAACACCACTTTTCAGTACACTGTCTTACTTGTTCTAGTTGTCCTTGACTCATAAATTAGTTCTACGCAAATCACTTAATTATTTTTGTATCTGAGCTCCACTAATGTTCTTTCGCCTTTAGAAAACGAGCGGACCTTGCATCTAGCGGAATTAATTATTTTCACATCCATTGTTCTTGAGCGGCACATATTAATAAAGGACAACTGATGACAAATCTACAGACAAACCGGTAGCTGCTCGTTGAAGCAAAAACGTGCTCCTCGGCTGTGACTGCAATCCCTTTTTTATTAGCAAAGCCTTTATATTTGAAACGTCCTCCGTTATACAAATGAGTAATTAGTCCTTTTTATTCCAAACAGTACTTAATAAGCAACTTATAACAAAAAAAACTAAAGTTTAATAGACAAATAGGAAAATTTATTATTTTTCTAAAATAGAATTTGAACATTCAAGGGCATTTAAAAATACAAAAATGAGACTTGAAAAATTACTTTGACTGAGGGACTAAGTGATAAATGTTTTAGGTTCAAGTGCAGTTTTGTTCGGTATTCATACCCAGAGACTTAGTTACTACCCAATTCGCACCATCTTTCATTACTTTTTCGAAAAAAAATTAATTGGGAAAACATTAATGAAGGCAGAATGCATTGTCGATTTCATCGTTTGAAAAGTGTAATTACTTAGAAAACAAAAAAATTAAGGAGAGAAAAAACAATTTTGTCAATATACACACTTATAATGCATTCCAGTGCCAATAATTTAGCAACTTATCATCAAATACAACAAGAATATTTCTAACACAATAGGTGATGTAATCTGTAACAAGCAGTAAAAAGAATTACTATTTCAAACTAAAGATTTTGCAGCTCAAAGCATGCCTCTATCAGCTTTCACTATTTTTACCTTGAATCTAAATGGCGCTTCTCTCATGTGATTCAGAACATTGTGCTCTATTCACCCAAAAGTTTAAATAACAAGTGGATAATTATGGAGTAAATATTGTGTAGTTATTTTTAAATTGTCACCATTTAACTCAAAATTATGTGAAAGCTAGCTATTGTTAAAAAAAATATGTATGTGATATAATTTTCAAGATCTAATTTTGTGCAATAAATGCCTTTAAGAAATAAATCTCTCGTTTGATTTATACAGTTATTGTAGACACCGGAGAACAAATGGAATATTTTCAAAACTTCATAGATACTTTTGAAAATTGGACCCTGTGCCTTATTTGTAAGCGCAATTTTATTTATTCAAGGAAAGTTTCTAGAGAATATACTTTGGATACAAATTTGAAAAAGTCATCATTGCTTCTTGTAAAATGATCCCCAAACAAGAACCATTTTAAACTGTTTCAAATAACCAGCTAGGCGAATAGGAAATATGTTTGGGGGAAAACTTTGTGTAGGATTTAGATTCCTTAGTTGTTTCTTTTTTGGATCAGAGATTTCCAAAAATTGTTTCTGTCAAAATCTCGACAACGATTTTTTGCAACATTACTGTGAAAGTTTCGGTACACAAAGTATAAACTACTAGACGAGAAAGTGAAATACCGATGATAGGTCACTACCCGCTGTGTAAAACAGATTCACTAGAAGAATTAGAATGGTATTGCTTAAACACATGTACAGTATTTTGTGTAAATCTACAGAGTACACAGCCGTATGTAATATATTTATATACATTTTAGGACTAAAATCAATGAAAAAAGACTATTCGCGCAGATGTTTTCATTTACATAATAACACACTTAATAAAGTTTTATACGGATGTTAAATTCTGTTCTGTTCGACTCATCTCTCTTTAATTCCTATCGAACTCGAGGGCAGAATTTGACATGTAAGGAGAGCAGTTTAATATCTACCTCAGCTCGTTTCGGCTGCTCCAGACGATCGCTTCCCATCTGCCCAACTTTAACTCACGTCACAGATAACGAGACCCTACCGGTGTAGCCGAGTTGGCAGGAGATGGGGGTCGGAAGAACGCGACAGCCCGATGATAATGTGGATCGAGAGAGTGAAGCGAGATTTCGAGTACAATACGCATGAATGAATAATTTGTCTAAATTGTATAAATCGATTTAATGAAACCCCTTGTAAATAATGTATTTCTTTACGTTACCTTCAGTGAAAATGATTTAGCTTGTATAAGAGAAAATATAGGCGCTGTCCCATAGATGAAGTTGCGTCGCAGGTTCATTACTGTAGGCTCGGATTTAACCCAATTAATTTGCAAAACCCAGTAGAAATTATGTTAAAACCTGTCTGTTACTGTAACCTGCCTGTTACTTACCTTACTACACCGAGCGAGAAAATATTCTTTTAAATTTTGTATGGTTTCTGAACTACTAGCAGAGTACATGGTGTTTTTGTCACTCAGCTAGAGATTCGAGGCTTCCCCTAGAAGGAATTAGAATTACTACCCATTTCAATATGTATTTTATCCGTAAGGGGGCGTTGTTTCCAATTCTTGGAATCCTCCGAGCTCCTTTCAACATGAGGTGCTCTCGACGGGGCTGCCCTAGGCTCTCTCAGCGAGCATCCTCTCAACGGCCTTTGAAGAGCGTAAGGAAGCGCATGTGCCTCCAATTCCGCGCCCATCGCTACTTCGCTGCCTGCGGCAAGAGGGAAAACGCGACTCCCGGCGAATGGGATGCGCGCTTCTGAAAATCGAGTCTGCCATATCGATTATGCCACGTCGATTATGCTATCGTCTTGCGATGTGTGTGACATAGAAAAGACCGGGTTTTTATTTTGTACGTTTGGCGAAAAGAAAGAAATAATATTGTGTAAAGATGTAGGTCAACTCCTTCATTAACAAATCTTGGTACGAAAGTGAAAACATGTTTTCGATGTATTAATGAAGAGTTTTATTCCACTATGGGGTGGCTTACGGGCTGTAAAAGAAGAAAATTATTTTATGGGGTTTTTACAGGTATGAATAATTATTCACAAATGCGCGACTTCTACAAGATTATTTACAATGCACAAGGAAGCTGAAACATTGGACAAACCGCAAATAATTGATTGTTCTCACCACGAACAATTAAAACTTGGCTATCAAATCAAATCATTTTAAATCAACTTATGAGCAGAAATAGTGAATTTGAAATTATTGACAATATTTGCTTTTTAGATTTTCTCAAACTAAATTTCAGAGGTCATGATGAAACGCGTGAGTCAATTAATAAAAGAAATTACAATCATTATGTGCAGTCATATCAAAATATGATATAATTATGAAGTTTCTTTTGAAAACCTCGTCAGTATTTTAAAGTTCATCCAATACAAATGTTTCGATTATTTCAATTACTAGATTAGCTACATTACAGAGGAAATATCGAAAATTGTTGCAATCATGATAATTGACGTTGGTTGACTCAAATAACTGTATATTGTTATTAGAGAGGTGTATTTCAAACAATGGAACACCAAAGGAAACTTTCTAGCGTACCAAGATGTAACAGCTAACCGAAATGAATAAAATCTGAATTGTTTAATGTAAATATCAGTTTGTTTTAGTATTTAAAGAACGAAAAATGCTATTCGTCTCTTTAAATAGACTAGCTATTTTCTCCTCTCCATCTTTTAAAGCATTCCCGACTTGCTTGACGAAGCGAAAGAAGCCTTCAAAAGCTCCTACAACTCAGTGAGATTATAACACCAATCTATTTCAACTGTTCAGGATTTTTCTTACCTTTAATCGATTTATAATATACAATTTGAAAACGCATGAACCTCTAAAATTCTAAAATTTTGGGCTCTTCAAGAAGCCTTTCACCCTTGCCACTGAATGATTTTGAATTCAATAGTGTGAATGACATTCTAGAAAATCACGACTAACATTGTTAATAGAACGAAAAGTCTGCCTACCTCAGCCAACATTCACATCTTCGTAGTGCTTTTGAATTGTAATTTCCCAAGCTTTCCTACAGTTTTGAAACTAATTTAAACAATTAAAAGATGGTGACATTACTCTTTAATATAATTTATGATAAGGAATACATTCTGTAGTGGAGAAATTAGAGTTCATAATCTGTTATGTTCAAAGGAAAGAAATAAAAGCACAGCCCTTGCTCATTTCCCGAGGCTTTGGGCTCTGCCGTTCAGAGGCAGCGTTCTGTATTCAGTGCCCGGCTGCACCCGTGCTTCGTATTCAACCGAGGTTGTTTATTGTGAAGGGCATCTCGTCGATATGGCACTCGGCGTCCCTGTATTCAGCTCCGGTGCACTCTTTCAAGGGGAAGCCTCCAGAGTGCAGCCCCAGCGCCGCGTGCTCGCAGCAAGGCAATAATCCTTTGTTCTGGGAAGAATCAGTGGTACTACAAAGCCGAAACAAATACAATAGCTCTTGTCACTCGCTTTGATTGTAATGACTACTTATAATATTGCAACGTCTATTCTACCAACATTTCAACTTCAAAATGATACGGGAGTGACTAGAAAAAATTCACACCTTTAAATTTTTTTAAACTACAATTTCAAAGAAAACTCGTCTCTAAATTTTTGTGTATGATACTCTATACTCACAAAAATGTTCAAGAATGAAAACAAATCTTCTCCTGCAGGAATTAAAATCCTAAAATTTCAAAAGCTTCAGGTTTTTATGTAAGCACGCAATCATTTGAACCAACTGCCCCCACACTACAAAACAAAAACTTGTAATTAATTCTCTGTGTTTCGCTACTTTTGACGCACCTCAAAATTCCCTAAAAAATCGTGAGAAATACGAGAATTTTGAAAAACAATTACACGAAATGATTGAGGAAACAAAGTATTATGAAATAAATAACTTACGGAATGTGTAGCTACAATATTGAAAGTATGGCACCTGTTCCAAACAAAGAACCTTATCGCCATATACATGCAATTTATACGAAGACTTGTATTCAGACTGGGGGTGCTTCAGCTGTAACTTTCTCGCATTAAGTATCAACGCAGAAAGTACGACTTTGTCGCATTATTCCTAAATTTGCGATTTTCGAAAATTTAGAGAGTTCAACAAAAATGAGGCCAGTGCCATTTTTTAAGATTCCTTGTTCTATCCATAGAAATACATTCGTAGAAATTGCACAAAAACTACTCATTTTTGAAACAATTGTTCATAACCCTTTTTAAAGACCATCTTTTTTAAGATTATTTTGTTTAAGGCAAAAATCTCCATCTTAATTATTTTAAATTTGAAATGTTAAAGTTTTGCAATTTTCTAAAATACAGAGATTGTGCCGGAAATATGTGCCGGACTATAAACGTCCTTTGAATGTCGTGTCGCACATGCTCGCGTCATAGGTAGCGTTTGACATTGTGTCGGTCCTTTATGATGTCTCGTTGACCGGACGAAGAATAGATGGCGCTGTGTTTCTGAGAATCGACTGAGGAAATTGAGCGTATACTGCGATTTATTTAACCGTGCATTTAAAGTAAAACAGCTGTTCACAGTTTCGTGCAATCGGGAGACTGAACGTTCCCATAGTGACCTCACTGTTGCGACATACAAGCTTCCGATTGGATGCAACCGCAACAGTTGATTTACGTCAAGTGCACGACTAAATAAATCGTACTGTAAGTGACGGGTGAGATTTTCGCTACAGGGAAGGAGTCGGGCGCGTGGTGACAGTGCAAATACGAGTATAATGGTTAGTGGCAAAGTGATCTGGCCGGATCATTCTCTAATGGCAATACATCATTGTTTCCGAACGCTAAAATGATTCGACAACAGTTGAACATTGAGGTATGTTCGACGCAGCATAATTTGGGAGTATTTTCACGAAGATTAGTTGGACTTTATGACCGGTTTTGCTAGTGAAACGGTGAAACGAATTCGTGAGAGGTGGTATTCCTAGAATGGCGAAACTATAGACTTTGCAGTGTAACTTTTCCTACGAACTTTGTGTGTGTTAACTAGAAGTGGAAGTATTTGTTTGAGTACTTTGCGGCAAGTGTTTGCATGGACCGCTAAAGTAGTGCACGTGCCGAACCAAACATTAAAGAGGCGACCAGGACTGTTTAAATCATTAAATGTTTGTTTAGCAGAGCTGGAAAGTGAGGAAATTCATTACTGAATATTGTGCAAGTGGATTATGAGTTCAGTACTTGTTTTGTCTTCACGCGCTGTTCAGTGACCAGTGTGCGAGAGAGCAAAGTAATAGTCGATCCAGCACAAGATACGTGGGCCCAGCGTACGTCGGAGTTAATTGGAGTTAGGTGAGGAAACTAGAATCAGTTACCTGTCGCCCGTTGCGGGATGGAAGGGCCGCGTCGAAGGAGTTACCAACGCGAGCGAAGGTCGAAACAGCGCCGGATTGCTGCGATTCCGACTTCGCAAGTGTTCACGTGTAAGGTATTGAAACGCAAAAATTAAATACGTAGAGGAAAGTACGGGAACGCGTAGATTTGAACGGTTTTAGAACAGATATTAAGACTGATCTAGTTTACTCCATTCTGCCAAAGTTGATATGTAAATAATGGATGGTTGGAAAGAACGGATGTTATTTTGAAACTCAGGTAGTGTGACGAATTTCCTGTGTTTAATTTATTGATGTTGAAAAATATTGGATAATACTTGAAAATGAGATTAGAGAATCTTATAAAGGCATTTTTTCTTGTATTGAACAGAGTAGTTTCAGTGTATTGAACAAGGAATTTTTATGTTATGTTGAAATGTCATCACCGTGTGACTAGTTGTGTGATCAATGCCTTCGTGTTATATAATTGAGAAACGAGGTTAGCAAATCTATTAGAGGTTTAATTTATTTATGAACCCATTGAGTAGAGCTAATGAGGATCCTCAGCAAAATAAAAAAGTATTCAGTAATTAAAATGAGTATATTATAATTAGAGAATAGGAGAATATTCTTGGAGAGCTAAAAAGAGCTGAAAGTATTCAGTATGGAAGTTAGGTTATCAAGAAAGTTCAGTGTTTCTTGTATGCCGGTTGTGATGGTCTCATGTGTCCGTGACTGCACAAGGTTTTTTTTGATTTATTAAAGTGTCTACTTATTACATCAGTGTTTGCCTACGTTCTTGTGAACAAGCACAAGATGGCCCCTCCCCTCAGTTTTCATTAGGGCCTATTATGTGTAGCGCGTATCCTTTCCTTAATGCGCCACCGCAAATTGTTGGGACATCCGACTAGTGCGTCACAATACGAAGATAAATGAAAAAACTTGGAGCTGTTTTTGAGAAAATGATTGTTTAAAAATATCCGATATTTTATTAAAAAACTACTCATATTTTCGAAAAAATGTGTATGTACTTATTTAAAAAAACGTCTTTGAAAAGTGGGAAAACATCAGTATCTTCATTATTTTTATTTAACGTCGCATCAACTTCTATGTCATTAGCGACCACTATTGCTCGTAACGGTATGGTACGAGTTCGTAACTGTGAGGGTGGCACGATATGATGATAGGGGAGTGAAAGGACAAACACAATACAACCATGCCCGAGATGGGGCTCGAACCCGCGATCGTTCTGTCCTAGGTCGCTACGGCACTACTTCAATATTGTGGTTGAAGGTAGACGCCGAAAATTTTGAACTCATGCAATTTTTTGGACGATTTCAAGAAAAATGAGAGTAGCGATAGTGTCTACTACCTATCCGAACTAAAAATTTAATACGGAAATATTTTGAAAATGCCTTGAGGCTTGATGTAAAGTACTTTCATAAATCAAAATATCCGTTTCAAACGAAGAGCCACAACGGCTATCGTGGTTTTGCCTGGAATGTTATTCACCACATACATACGTAATATACAATTTCACTTTCATTTTTACTTAAAAAATAAAAGCATATCTCATCAAAATGATTATCATTGCCTTGAAAACAAAAACTCAAAAATGTTTTATCAGCTGATCCAAACCGATTTTCCATTAATTTATATTTTATTTATAACGATGTAAAATCTGTTTGCAGATGTGTGACATCAAAGAAGCACTGTCGCAGGCATACGCAAAGTGTGTAGAGAAGGGGCGGAGCGGGGCGGTCCGTGAGCTTCTGTATCCCAGGGCAGCCCAGCGTGCCATTGGCATTCAACCTCCGTGTACCCTTTCCCCTCCCCGCCCCGCCCCGCCTCGCCCTGCTACCAAACGGCACGTGGTGCACAGTGGGCCGGAACTAGGAATGCATCGTCAATCACGATGTTTTCAAATCATAGATGTTTTATAACAGAAACCTATATATTTTAAACATCAATATATTAAAGCCGTTGTTTTTTAACAACGAACATGATTGCGTAGTAATTCGTGGCTGGAGATTGTAGAATCTAGGCAATCTGAGAGGAGATTCGTCTCTGTGGCGTTCGTGGCTGAAGTTTCGGCCAATATATTGCGGCCTTCTGCACGTACTTCCGAAGTACGCTCTGAAGAAGGCTACAATATGTTGACCGAAACATTAGCCACCATGACTGAGACGCGGATCGTCCCGGATAGCCAGATAATATTGTACATAACATTTTTTGCTTCGGTCTTTGAGAGTACCTATTTAATCTAACTCATTTGGAAGCAGAATTAATATCTCTGTAAATAAAATATAAATTAATATGAAGTGAATTCCTTTTACGTTCGTATGCTGACAATTTTTTACGTTTTTATGTTGAAGTTTATGACACATTGATGTTACACATTTATTTTGAATGTATAAAAGAAATCGTATTTTTGTATACGTATGTAGTGGATCACAATTTCTAGGAGAAACCACGAGAGCCGTTGAGTACAGAATGATGCACGTCGCGTGTATCCATGCTCAGAAAGGGTTTTACATGCTCTATTTTCTTAGATTTTCGACGACTGTTTTGTGAAATTGGCATAATCATTGCTGGTGTGGCTGAAATTGCCATGTTCACAATTTTGTAAAAGTTAAAATATAAATTTGTAACTGATGGTAGTGTCAGTTTTTTTTTGTTCTAAATAAACGATCGTTGCTTGTACTACCTTCATCGAGCAGATTATTTTCCTCCAGAGGTGATCTTCGATATTCTTCTACTAGTTTCAATCTCATTTCTCGTATTTCGTGCACGGAGAGGCGGTCAACGCATGCCCCGCAGGCGTTGCCTCTCCCCCTTTTCCCAACTCTTCTTCGGCGAACGGGACTGTCCCTTTGAGAGGACCCTGAGGATTAACGTTTGTTTAGCCTGTTGTTTTTATTATTTTCAACTTTGTTTTCAGCTATATATTAATTATACATATTAATAAGCCCGGTCACTGCGAAATTAAATTTTGCTAATTAATTTAATGTTCGGGGCCTAAGAGGATTAAAAAGTTTGAAATATCAATGTTTAAAACATCGACGTTTCTTGGTCGATTTATTATTTTCATCGAAGTTTGAATTTTGAACATCCCCATTTAGTAACACCTATTTTTTGATATCGATGTCCTATCAATAAGTGACAGGAGACAACTTCCTCTGAAAACTCCCCGTCCCGTCGCACTCTAGGCGCTTATGGATCTCCTGCGTATTGCTTCAACGTTCGCCTTCAGCGTTCATCCAGCTATCTTCAATATTGTACCATTCAGCATCTGGCGTGAATTAAAAGCTGGTGTTCTTAGAATCGAATTATATAAGAGATAGACGAAAGGGTCAGAACAGAAGTGTAGCTAGAAACTGTTTTGATTATCGCTAAAAATAATGAGCGACTATTAACGAATCACGAAACATTAAATTATGAACCGTGAGAGAATATTGTATCAGTAATATAGTTATAGAAATGTTGGTAAGTAGCTGATAACCTCCCCTTTGCCACTTTCATCTAAACCAATTATTTTCAATTAGCATTTTTACAAATAAATAGGTGTTCATCATTTTACAACATAATTGAAACTATTAAATAAATATTTCTAGTTTTCCATTACCCTTTGTGAAGTCTTCTGTATAGTTTGAACATAATATTTAAAAGTACAAAAGCCATATATATATAGGAGTGTGTTCCTTTACGTGGAAAATGCAGTGAATTGAAAAAAGATTTACCTCTTTCTCATGTTTTCTTTTATGAACTTCACAAAAAATGTAATTTTTTACAAGTTATATTGCCGTCTTTTAACTATTAGTTGGATTGTATATTACTACGCTTCAAAAATTCCTTTGAAATACATCATGTCATAACCTCATGATTTTATTTTCTCCATTTGGAAGCAACACGCTTTCATGCGTCTTTCTTTCTTTTTCTTCGAGAGCCGTTTGGCCCGTTTCGGCCCGGTCTGCCGGGCGGTGAGGCACCCATCCCAGAATTTGTTTTCCCAAAAAGGGACCCGAGACGCCTGCGCGCTAAACGCAAATGCGCCGAAGTTTTTTACCGAGCGATGATGGATCTCATTTGGAGGCCTCATGGGAGTGAATCCCTCGGTAGATTTGGAGTAAAATTCAATCATGGCTTGTTTTTTTACTCTAACGTCACAAATGGGGTTGCTACTGTACGATTATTACCTAATGCAAATTACAACCTAGTGGTGCTACAACAGCACTAGCATGATTTCTAAATTTGCAATTTTCTAAAATTCAGAGATGGCAACACAAATGCGCTGTAGTTTCTGCACTATTTTTTGAGCGTCCTTTGTTCTACTCATGAAAAAATTGGAACTGTTTTTGAGAAGGTTTTTTATAGTTTGCATTTACTTCAACAATAAATTCATTGGCAAGTATTATTTTTTTCAAAAAATTGTACTTGTCAAGAAAAAACGGAAGTAGTTTTTGAGAAAAAAATTGCTATAAGTAGGATATATTTCACGCAAAACTACTCATGTTTTCGAAAATTTGTACGTGATCTTATTTCAAGTTCAGTTTTTGAAGAAAAGATTTCTTAAAAGAAAAAAAATATTTGTCTTCAATATTGTAGTTCTAGGGAGATGCTCACAAAATTTGAACATTTGAAATAGTCGAAAAATCAGGGATGAAATTTGCACCATTCGATTAAGAATTCTTTTCGGTATTCGAGGGTAAAGTTTAATTTTAAAAAATCGAATCATTTCGAGAGACTTTTAGACGTGTTGTTCAAACTTCATGTAAAATACTACTAATAATCACCACCAATCGAATAACCGTCCACTCTGCACTCGAGATGACCATTCGCGGCCATATCTCACGTCTACAGTGTTTTGTATCCAAGTGACGTGTCACTATTCACAGACGCGGACCGCAACAGGTTCCATAACAGAAACGTCCGCTTCACACGACTACTACTCGTAGCTCAGGTAGTGCATGTCTGAGTCTGCGAAATAGGCCAGCATCTGCCTCTCATGAAGTCACCTTTTAGAAACGACCGCTACCCCTTGCTGCCGGTACTCGAATTGCTTGTCGGAGTCCGGAGGTCGACCGACTTGGAAGAATTTTTGTGTTAGATCTCATAGTGTGCAGTTCTCGTAGTGACTGTCCTCGAAGTGATTTTGCGTCATTACGCATACACGTGAGTGTGAATCCGAGTCACAATGATTTTTATACCTTTCTATCTCTTATTATGGTTCTTGCCATCGTTCCCGGTTGCTAGTGCTTGTATACTCGGAGCGACCAATATTCTTCAACGAAGAAAGAATATCTTCCGATTTGTGTTTTTTGTGCGACTTTTATCCTTACATTACAGAAGATAAAAAGTGTTGTATATATATATATATATATATATATATATATATATTAATTTTATTAGGTATTAGATAACAAATTCAGAGTAAAATTTAAAAAATTTTCCATTCTGTTCACGTCCTATTGAAAAAAAGCTAGAAATAAAGGAATCGAGAAGGCGTGTACTGAACGTTTTAATCAAAATGTAAAATATGAAAAAATGCAAGTGTGTTGTAGTAAAAGCAGGTGGGTAATGTGGGGGTGATTTGAAGGTGGACCTATTTTGGTTTCCAGGTATATAATTTGGAAGTGACGATACATTGATAAAGACTGGATTTAAACATTACGAATTGCTTCTTTTCGTTATATTTAAAGAATTGAAACCACATAATAGGAATATTGAAAAAACATGAAACTTCTGTCCATTCTTCTATCCAATCCACATACACAGTTTGCAGTTAGCGTTAATTGCAACACCCAATACAGAAGATCATTACATAATGCAATATTGTTTAAACTACATTTCCGTCATTCGATGATGCAACCCCCTTCTTTGTGGAACCACCGGCCACTGATATCGACCTCCTCAGTGGTTCATGACTAGTGAGCCCTCTTTCCATGCGGCGTCTATAGGACCGATTTCGGGAGGGGTCAAAATTAGCTGTTGCTTTTCACTGTCGTATCTCAGCTGATGTAAATGGTTGATAGTGTGAAAGCATTACGAGCATAACGCATAACGAGATAATGCGTAATAATGAAGCATAACGAATTGCCAGAAAATGTCAAAAGCGTTTGTGCCCTACTTATCGCAGGTCTCCCGAGACTAGGTCCGTCAGGTCTGGAGCACCATGTGCAAATTACCTGTCATAATCCGTGCCGTATAATGATGAAGATGGTGATAATAATAATAATAATAATAATAATAATAATAATAATAATAATAATAATAATAATAATAATAATAATAATGGCTTTTATTAATGGCGAGGCTCAGGCCATTAAGGGTCTGCTCTTCCGCACAACCAAATTAAAGGATTTAAGAACATATTCAAAGCACATAATAACATAATTACAAGGACAAACAAAGACTAAAATGTTAACAATTCATTCAGTTTCAACCAGATTAATGTTCAATAAAGTACCAAGTAGATCAATAATTTAATTTGCAGATACAGTAGGCAAACAAAAATAAATACATTTTTATAACTGTAAATAACGGGCTGAGTTGCATGATGCGCATTACAGAAATAATGGATCGAAAAACAACCGTCTGTTTCTTGGTAGTGTGAGACATAGGAACTTAATTTGGAAATATGAAATGAAACTAGTGATGGTCCAAAAGCACATACTTTCTCGCATTATAGGAAACAGCTACGTAATATTGACAGATTGCTTTTTCAGCGCTACTAGCACCTCGGCTATTACTTGAAAACGTCTCAATTAAACCAGGACGCAAACAACATACTACTCGTATTGCCAGAACAGCGTTGTCAAAACTATATGCATTCGCTTGGCTAATAATATCAATGCAGTAAATTCAATAGATGCATTTTACATCAACGTAATTACGTAAATTCTGGCTGCTCACTCATGAGTTGCCTTTCCTCGTAAGGTAACAGTTCGAAAGTGTTTAATTGTTTTTCTTTTATTCACTACGCAGTAAATTTTTTAGGGGTCAGATGATGATAGGGATTAAATGGTATATTACATACCTCAACGAGGAGTCTGAGGAGTAATTTATAAAAAACCGCTGCAAAATTCAACGGAATTCATACGGAAGAACTGGCTCTCAGCCTAGGAGTTTCACCACCGCTGCCAGCTGGTCTAAATGAAACAGACGCCAACATCACGACGTTCGGCAACTATTAGCTTCTCAAATATCGATGGGGCATTGTTATGAAATGTCTATTAACCTTTGAGGGTTGCTTAAAAGAAATACATCAATACATTGAGAGTACAAATTCAGTAAAAATGTAAGAAAGTGAGAAAGTACTTTTTTTTAACTTCTGCTTTATTCACAATTAGTTATACATAACTTTCGGTGAATGTTAGGACATATGT
>BOPP01000030.1:2379679-2433450 GCA_017312745.1 Gryllus bimaculatus
TATGCTACATACACAAAAAACACAGTTTATTATTGGGACAGTGATTTTGCCCAGTGGCAACTCACTAAATCTGTACACGAGTTCTAAAGGAGTATGTTCTTGCCAGATCGTCTTGTGTCCTCGCTGTTGTCCAGTAGGTTTAGCGGCCAGTAGTTTCGGATGGTTTTCAAGCCTCTGCTGTATCTGAAACTGGAACTGGTGATTATTCTTTAACAGTTTTACTTGCAAGTCATTATGAAGAATTACATTGGAATATACCAAGGAGCATTAGCAGCAGCGCGCAATAGCTTTGACTGTAACGCTTTGTAATATTTCTAGATTTGAGTTGCTTCTAGTACCCCCATAGTTAAATGCCGTAGGTCCAGATTGGCATTAGCTGTACTTTGTACAACAATATTTTGTTTTTGAGTGACAAAGCCGACTTGCGTCCTAGTGAGCAGTAATTTTTTTGAACTTGGAGGTCTAGCTTTCTTTTCTTTAGTGGTTATGTGTTTGTTTCCACGTTAAACGTCTATCAGATGCATACCTAGATATTTTACCGTGTCTGCTGTGGTATCTAGTTTATCATTCATTTTGATTGAGGGGCGATGTATCTCTTGCTATTGGTGAAGGTCCGTGGGTAACTTTGCCTTCATTCACCTCGGATTCTCCATCTTTTAAAGTTCATTAGATAGTTTTGTTAAGTGTTCCTGGAGCACTTCAGGACGCCTTTTCATTGATCTTCATGAACTCGTTATTACCGCTGTGTCGGTCCGCGTATGTTGCCGTTTGTGACGCTTTTAAGAATGATGGAAGAATCTGCTGTGTAAAGAAGATAGAGGACAGGGTCCCAAACGCTCCTTGTGGCACACCAGACTGGTGCCGGGTGTAATTTGGAAGTAAGCTTCTTGTTGTTTTTAACTTGGAAAAACCTTTCAAGGAGATAATGACTTTAACAATAATGTAGAATTCTGATGCGTAAAGATCTTTAATTTTATATAAGGGCCAGTGTGGCCCACTTTATCGAACGCTTTGAGCGACATCTATGAACGCGGCTAACAGTATTTGCTTTCTTCCAGACCCTTTGATTAATTTCGTTTACTATTCTATGCACTTGTTTCGATTGTAGAGTGAAATTCCTGAATCAAAACACTGGTAGTTGGGTATAGATTATTTTTCATTTATGGGACGTTAGGCGTTGTAAAAGCAGCTTCCTCTAGTGCCTCGAGATTGTTGGTAGTAAACTGATAGTCTGTATGATGAGACGTCATGAGTTGGTTACCGGGTTTTTGGTATAAGAATTATCCGAGCCTCTTCCATTGAGAAGGGTAATGTCCAATTCTTAATACTGCGTTGAATAATTTGAAGTTATTAGTTATTGTTGCCTTCTTGGGTTAGGTAATTTCTTCAACACTTCGCCGGTATTAAAGTCATGTCCTGGGCTTTTGGTGGGGCGGTATGTTTTGTATAGCTTTTTCTATTTCATACGTTGTGAATGTGCAATGGGCAGCGACAATTTGCAAGGGAGTTTTCAAGATATGCTCGTATCTCACGTTCCGCTTCTGGTTCAGTTTGATGAAAGGCTGGAATACTTTGCAAGGTGTTGTGCAAATGCCTGCTGCCTCTTCCGCGTTACTTCTTGCCCAGGAACATCTTCTTTGCGTATAGGGGAATTTGGCGTTGAGTTGGTCTTTTAAATCTCTAGTTGCCTTCCACAATGAATAATCGGATTCTTTAAAGGGACTAGATTCCTAAGATATTTATTCTTTTCGTTATTCTTAAAGTTGAAGTGCAATTTTTTTAAATCTGCTAGTTGCTCTGTTCAGTTTTCATTTTATCTAGTGCGATGTCTTGTTTCTTGGTAGGTTCTTTTTTAGTTTCCTTTCGATGCAAACTTTTTCTTGATGTGCTTTGGAAAGTATACTTTGTAAATTTTTATTGTTGAAATTTGGAGTGGAATGCCATTGCTGCGTCTTGTATACATCTCATTTAAATGTTGTCACTGCATCCTCTACTTCATCTTTAGTCTTTCACGGAAGCTGCAACATCAATAATTATCTTCTATATACAGCTGCGAATTCATCGCCAGTCAGTTTTTGAGGTGGTTAGCGTTCAATTTGTTCTCTTGAGTGATCGTATGAGTACTACATTTTAAGATTAATAGGAGTGGTCACGAGCTGAGTATCACGATGCTTCAGTTTGGTATAAAAATTGGAAGAAAGCTCTTCACAATAAAGAATCAATAAGATCTGCCAATTTTACAGGTAGCTCGTTGGCCAGTAAGTAAGGTAGCCCTGTTTAGTGGGTACGACAAGTTCATGGAGATAATAGCTTTGGATTAACTCCTCAGCCTCTAGTTGTGTTTAGGCCTGGAACCCCAAATTCATTTTTCGCATTTCATAATTTCCACCGACGATGAATCTTGTTCCAAGTGATTCAAAAAAGTTCTCTGAAATCGTTCAACTTTTATTTTATGTTTAGTGGACAATAGACGGCTGAAATGCGTAGGGTCCATGCGAGTCATTGATCTGGATTGGTTGCTTGTAAAATGTTCTTCACAATATTTCTCTATTTCATGGTTCCTAAATAGAATTCTTATTACTGATGGCGGTGCCTCCATGGGATTTTCACTCGGATTATTTGTTGAATACTAGGATAAAGTTCGGGAATTTAATATGGCTCTTTAGTCGTCAAGTGCGTTTCGCGACACTAATAATATATCTATTTCATTATTAATGAGAAAAATGTTCGACTTCTCGTCTTCTCGATTCGAGACCGTTTTGCATTTCCAGCTGTGATGATTAACTGCTTCGTCATTTTGATAGAAGTTTCGACATGAGATTTATTAGGCCGTGCTTAATTTCTGTTCCGTGTGCTTACTAAGGAGATTTTCATAATTTTGCGAAACGATTCTTCGTACATTTTTTCAAGTTCACTTTCGCAGGCGGCTGTTTGTAGAAAGAGTTCGCGCGTAAGATTGTTGATTACTGGTAAGAAGGTTCACTGTGTTTTCTTGAGGAATGTTTTGCGAAAGTCTTTTTCCTGATGGAACGACATTTGGTTTGTTTGATTGCAATATTTTTTGTGGTTTAGGGAATTCTCTTCTTTTAAGAGTTTGATATATGATACATCCTTTATATGTTGACGGTGTCTTCTCTCGCAACTCGGTCGCACATTGGCATGCTATCTTTGCTTTTATCACAATTTAATGCCGTGTCCTTCTCCCCGCCCACCGCATGCAGCGCTTTTGGTTTCGCTGCAATCACTTTTTAGTGTGATCCATAGGTCAAGCAGTTTTTCATTGTTACCTATTCCTTCTTCTTGCGAAGCAGGTTCTAACGAAACTATACAGTTTCTCTAAGACGATTTATTTATAAATACTTTATTGTTGTGCTTGTTCTACGGTCAACCAAAAAAATATTGATAATGGTGGGCTTAAGTAACTCGATGTTTAGCATTATAAATTGACGAACTTTGTGACCAAGATTTTTCCTATTTCTTCTTGGTAGCATTCGCAACATCTGTTGACGGATGATATATTTCAATAACTACTCTGAATGCTCGATCTTCTTTCATCCGATATGTATGAACATAATATTCTTGTTTTTCAAGGTGCTTGACGACGGTGCGAAATGCATGTGATGTTGCTCGGCATTATTTTACATTGCTGATTATTAAGCAATTTGTAAGTGTACAATCTTCTGCTTTAAGAACTCTTGAATTATGTTCTTCATTCAGTTATATCTTTCTACTCACTGGAATGAATATAGGCGGAGGTTTATGTTGCGTTATAGATCTGTTTTGCTGATGTTACTTCAACCATTTTTCTTGTCTAACTTACGCAGTTCAATATGTTCGTAGTCACGACCATTGAAAAAGAGAATTATCTTCCCTCGCGCGGACTGTCTGTTCCTGATCATCAATAATTTACGTTTTTATTTCTATACGTAACTTTTTGCCAAGAGTTGTTCTTATCTTTAGAATTAGTGAACGCACTTGCAGTATTTAAATTGAGATTCACTTGTATTATTTGAAAGAGTTTGACTTACAGGTGTTTGATTGCTCCAATTGCGCTGGCATCGTTTGTAAAATGCTGCGTTTTCCGATAATTTTTGTTCAAGTAGTTGTTATTTTGCTGTTGCTGGACGTTGTATTATGTTTTGCTGTTCGATTAAACTGTTGCTGGAACATTATTTGTTATTTGCGGAAGCTTCATTAATATGAGCCATGTGGGCGACGGTCACTATGGCTTCGGCAATGGCAGTCGGCCGAGGCCATCACTTAATAATCCGTTATGCACTTATTTTTCTTTAGTAACACCACTATTTGAATTGAAAAATTACTTCATTTATTTCAGATACTAGAATATATTTTGTCGTAACTAAGGCTATAAAAATTGTTTAATGCCGTTTACGCTTCGGCACCGCGGGATGCGAAACAGAAACACGTCCGTTCACGCTCGGAGTCACAAAGAAACTTTTTAGAAAGTAAAATAAAAGTGTTATTGGCATTTCCAATTGCAATTACAATTTGATTAATTATTGTTGTGAGATGAATGTTATTGTGTTCGTTGGATGAGGCGTCAGGTTCGAGGTGGGCGTGTGTGTGTTGGCGGGTGAGATTTGACAAGGATGAGTGTAAACGTGACCCATACAAATAGGGTAAAAAGCTAAAAGGAGAAAGTCAAAAAGATAATTAATATAGACACTTTGCAATTAGTCAATGTTAATAAAAATTAAGTTAATTATATTTTATTCTACTCATTTCCATTTTTCTCGTGGCCCGTAGTTTGGTGTAAAGCTGCATACTTTCATTTATTTCAAGCAGAAATTACGCAAAACTTCTGATTTTTTCAAAACTTAGTCCATGACCTTTTTAAAGCTAATTCTCGTACAACAGACTTTGCCTGAGAAAAAAAACTCGTCTTCTATTTTGTAGGTTTTAAAATGTTTTTTTAAAAGATTGCAAAAAGCGAGCGATACCCGAAAATAGAGATAGCGCATACTTTTTATCGACTGTCATTACATAAATGAAGAAAATTGAAAATATTGTGGAGCGGTTTTTTGAGAACGAAACTTCTCTAAAATTCAATCGGTAAAATGCGTACAAAACTATGGTTTCTTTTTTTTGAAAGAAAAAACAAGTACAAACCTTTTTTAAAAGAGCTAATTTTTGTTCAACAAACCTTTGTCTGGCCCACAAAAATCTGTTAACGTCCCAATTTGAAGTTTTAATTTTGTTTTCCAATTTTCAAAAATCGGGGATGTCAACGAAAATGAACTTTGCATCATCCTCTTTAAACGTCCTTTCCACTAGTTCAACAAAAAAATTTAATAAAAAAAGTTGGTAGCTGGTTGGGTTTTTGAAAATGTCTCAGGGACTTTTTGCCAAGTACCATCCAAAATTAAACATCGTTTTTCAAAATCCGCTGACGGAAAAGACCAGACAGACGGTTTTGCGCGCGCAGTTCGAATATTCGCGTATGAAGTTCCACAGAACATTGACTCTACTAATCTGGCTAGCATCACGTTTTTTAATTTAATACTCTAAATTATCAACTTACCTTTTCGGCAGTTGATTTGAATCATGATTGTAAAACTTGTTGGATTAGAATTCTGAAGTACTGGCAGTGCTGTGCTCATTACAAGCTCCGGTCCCTCAGGTGCTATTATCTCACAAAACACGTCATCGACTGTATATCACCACAAAAACTTGATGAATGGGTGGACTTCTCGTTTAAATTTATTCTGCTATATCTGACATTGTTTACAGCGTTTTCGCCCGGACAGGTATCATTCACAACAAATTGCACAAATGTACACGTGACAAATTCTCGAATGCTCTAAATTGTTTTCTCTCTTTAAAATTTTGCATTACTGTATATTGTTCTATTTCTTGGATCTTTTGAGAAAATTACACGCAAAACCAGTGCGTAACCAATGTAGTACATAATTAACAATTCTATTAGCATTCATGATTGAATGTTGGTGGGTAAATTATTTCATGTGACATAATATATTATATTGTTTCAAAAATTACTTCGCATCTGACGTTACTCATTTGAAACATGCGAAAATGGACGATGAATTCCTCTTTGAAGCAAGATACTTCAAAAACGTCGAATTCTTGACGCAGATATGCTACAATGCATGACATTTGACAAATGAATTCTTTGTATTTCCCAATTAGTTGAGCCCTGATGAAGACATCTCTTGAAAGGCAGAGAATTAATAGTAGTCTTTTTTACGTTTCGGCACTCGCGGGATGGAAACAGAAACACGTCCGTTCACCTCGGAGTCACAAAGAGAACTTTTTAGAAAGTAAAAATAAAGTAGTTATTGGCATTTCCAATTGCAAATTATAATTATGATTAAATTATTTTTCATATAACTCATTCACTTTTTCTGGTGGCCCGTAGTATTTGTACAAATTGAATAACGTGACCCATACAAATAGGGTAAAAAGTAAAAAAGCGAGAAAGTAAAAAGATAATTAATATAGACATTTGCAATAGTCAATTATTATTAAAATTAAGTTAATTATATTTTATTCTACTCATTCAATTTTTCTCGTGGCCCGTAGTTGGTGTGAAAGCTGCATACGTTTCATTTATTTCAAGCAGAAATTACGCAAAAACTTCTGATTTTTTCAAAACTTTGTCCATGACCTTTTTAAGAGCTAATTTCGTACAACAGACTTTGCCTGAGAAAAAAAAACTCTCTTCTATTTTGTAGGTTTAAAATGTTTTTTAAAAGATTCAAAAAAACCGAGCGATACCCGAAAATAGGAATAGCGCCATACTTTTTATCGACTCTCATTACATAAATGAAGAAAATTTGAAAATATTTGGAGCGGTTTTTGAGAAGAAACTTCTCGTAAAATTCAATCGTAAAATGCGTACAAACTACTGGTTTTCTTTTTTTTTTGAAAGAAAAAACAAGTACATGACCTTTTTTAAAGAGCTAATTTTGTTCAACAAACTTTGTCTGGCACAAAAATCTGTACGTCCAATTTTGAAGTTTTAATTTTGTTTTCCAATTTTCGAAAAATCGGGGATGTCAACGAAAATGAGACTTGCATCATCCTCTTAAACGTCCTTTCCACTATTCAACAAAAAAATTTAATAAAAAAAGTTGGAGCCTGGTTGGGTTTTTTGAAAATGTCTCAGGGACTTTTGCAAAGTACCATCCAAAATTAAAACATCGGTTTCAAATCCCTGACGGAAAGACAGACAGACGTTTTGCCGCCAGGCGATATTTCGGTATGAAGGTTCCACAGAACATTGACTCTACTACATCTGGCTACATCACGTTTTTTTAATTTAATACTTCTAAATTAATCAACTTACTTTCGCAGTTGAGTTGAATCATGATTGAAATACTTGTTGGATAGAATTCTGAAAGTTCTGGCAGTGCTGTGCTCATTACATGCTCGGTCCCTCAGGTGCTATTAATCTCACAAACACGTCATCACTGTATATCACCCACAAAAACTTGATGAATGGGTGGACTTCTCGTTTAAATTTATTCTGCTATATCTGACATTGTTTACAGCGTTTTCGCCCGGACAGGTATCATTCACTAACAAATTGCAATGTACACGTGACAAATTCTCCGAATCTCTAATTGTTTTCTCTTTAAAATTTGCATTACTGTATATTGTTCTATTTCATTGGATCTTTTGGAGAAAATTACACCAAAAACCAGTGCGTACACAATGTAGTACATAATTAAACAAATTCTAATTATGCATTCTGATTGAATTGTTGGTGGGTAAATTATTTCATGTGGCATTAATATAGTATATTGTTCAAAATACTTCGCATCTGACGTTACTCATTTGAACATGCGAACAATGGACGATGAATTCCTCTTTGAACAGAGATACTTCAAAAACGTCGAATTCTTGACGGCAGATATGTCAAATGCCATGACATTTGACAAATGAATTCTTGTATTTCCCAATTAGTTGAGCTGATGAAGACATCTCTTGAAAGGCAGAGAATTAATAGTAGTCTTTTTTGTCTTGGAGACGCATTGAAAATAAGGAATTCATTGAACTTGCCCTGAAGTGTTAAGGTTCTATCGCCGGCTACGGAAGTTGTTTTGCGTTTAGAAACATTTGCTTGGTAAATGTTCAACTACAAAAACTCACTAAAAAAACAGAAAAAAAATAATTCGATACTTTTCTAACAAAGTGTATCGCTATATTTTCTCGGTATTAAGAGCTAATTAACTTAGTTATTCTTATATAAACTAAATGTACAATTGTGGGTATAATCATATTCCATTTAGGAAAGTTACTCATGAAAAACTTAGCGTAACGATAAATGCCATTATGTACTTGTAAATGTATCAAAACATTATATTTTTGTTACTACAAACGTTTTCTTGCTAAAGAGCTCATCAGCATTATACACTTGAAAAGTATACACTTGCATGTCCACAGTTTTAAAATGTTATTTAAAGAACAATCAAGATATTAACTCGTATGCAAATTTTAATTTAATATGACAGTAGTAGTGACAGCAAAAACTAAATAGAATTAAACTTATCTCCTCAGAACTAAGATAATCACTGATGTAACGTCGGCTGACATCCTGAAAGTAGGAAGGGAAAATGCGATCCGCAACAAATAATTTTAAAAAAAATTAATATTAAATATAATAGTAATAGCATTCTTGTTGGGAACAAGATTGACTCATTCTTATATTGTGAAGGTAGCTTCATCATCAAAAATTAATTACTACTGCGCCGCAAAGATGACCCTCAGCGTCAGGAGCAAAACCATTAATGTAATGAAGTTTGCCTCCCACTGGCCTGCGCCTATTCTGTCTGTGTAACAGCCAGTGTCTCGTTCAGGTGTGTACCTAGTTCTCCTGGGTAATCGACTAGACCTCCTGTTGACACGGCAGTCGCAAGTTGTGTCCGAGGAATTGCCCCTTCTGTCATCTCTTCGAGGGCGATCTTTGTCATACGGGGCCATACTGAGGACATAATTTGCATGCTACGAGAAATTCTGTATTCAATTTCTTATACATTCAAACATTAATAATTACTATTTACAAAATGCATTTTGTACTGTCTAAAATGTATCATAACATTTTATTCAATGTAAACTGTTATTTATAATCACAGGAAGGGTTTTTGAGGTCTTTAAAGATTAAAATGAAGGCAGTCAGAAGTGAGTCAATGTATTTAGCACAACGTTTTGAGCAATATATTTGACCCTCCTTTCATATGCATTGACAAATTAAGCGAAAATTAAAAAATATTCCAGGAGCATTTACGCTTAAGGATATGATATTAATTTTACTGTATTCATGTTTAATTTACAGCGTTTGCATACTTGTGTTTCAATTGTACCCACCTACAAAACCTAATTACACATTTCTTGTCGAACAGATTTTTTTCTGCTTATGGTAACTGTTGTCTAAAAAATAGAATACACCAGAAGTAAATAATAACTAACTTTTATTCTGTACGTTTTACAATTTACAATTCGTATAAATTACAATACCTTTTACAATGTGCCTGATGATGTACCAGAGACGGTTCGGTCTCCGTTACCAGATGATGTATCAGTCCTTAGCCAATATCACCAAATGTCTAAAAGGAAACTAACATACGGAGCTGTCAGAGCATATGCACATATAATAATATAAAAATACAAAATAATAAATAATATATATATATATATATATATATATATATATACAATAATACAAATAATAAATATGAGTAAATACTATAAATAACAGTATATATATATAAATAATAAATATAATAATAAATAAATAATAAATACAATAAATACAAATATAATAAGACTAACATAATAATACAATAAGTCTGCACATAGGCTCTCTCTCCAAAACTACCTCTCCCCCAGTGCTCGTAGCTCCTTCCGTCCCGGGCGCGATGTCACGGGAAGTGACACGCCTCGGCCTCGCGTTTGGTGGTTGCCTTCTCTCCATTTGCACCTCCAAAAACGCGCGCCAGCTTTGAATGCTCTAAGTATGAATAGCGAAAACAAATTGGTGTTGTCTTCCTACAAAACTTCTGGAAGAGTAACTTAATGAGTCGTTGCTTTCTTCTCTACTATTCTCTGAATCTATGAATGGGTTAAATGAAAGGTGAGTTGCGGGATTGTATTTGCGACTGCCTAATTTAAAGCCTTAGCTTTAAAGAAGAACAAAGAAAAATTTTAAAAAATATAGCGCAAGCGGAATTCGTCGCATCTGTGACATTCTCTTCCTTTTGACACATCAGTTATTAAGGTTACTCTATGGAGAGGTGCAAAATGTATCCATAATACAGAAATAAAATAGGGGATGATACAATTTAAATTTCAATGAAACATGTGCAGTACTTTGAAATGTTACTAACTTTTGAAACTAATATAATATAAATTAAAATGAAATACTTTCTTTCACATTTTACGTGTACAAAGTGCATGCAATTAATTATCAGATGGGGGAATTGCTTTCTATAATACATAATCGGTGAATTAAAAAATATTGTTCTCCAATCTCGTGACCTTTTTAGTAGTTGGCATAGCAGATTTTATAATATGTGTGACACGGGCTATAACACCGAGTGTTTATATTGTTAAGCAGTCCGTATTTTCAATGTAATTTTATATTGTTAAGTCCGTATTTTCAATGTAATTTAACCTGTTCGTAGAAGGCGGTCAGTCAATTAATGTATTACTTTACGTGTCAGCCGAGAACTCCGGAGATTCCGATAATAGCCTTATAGGCGCTCAACCGATATTACCGGTGGCTCAGGACATCAACTGATGTCACTGCAATGCCTCCGACTGGGAAGTCTTATGTCCCTAGAAGGTCCTAGGTGCTTCCGATCGGAAGGTTCGAATCGGGCCGAGTCCCGACAGCACGATTTTCGATACTAGTTAGATTGCTAGGACGAGTTCAGTCCCTGTCTGGAGGAGAATTCGAACGCCCCGCTGATCTTATCGGTATTTTCCGTGTTCTTTCCGATCAACACCAGCTGAATGCCGGAGCAGTACCGTAACAAACGGGCCACGAGCGTTCTTTCCTTCCTTTTCCTTGTCCTATCCTCACCATTACTTACACATTTACATGCATTACACACACATGCCAGAGA
Organism: Gryllus bimaculatus; assembly: GCA_017312745.1. Classification (NCBI taxonomy): domain Eukaryota; kingdom Metazoa; phylum Arthropoda; class Insecta; order Orthoptera; family Gryllidae; genus Gryllus; species Gryllus bimaculatus. The sequence goes on from BOPP01000030.1 coordinate 2,390,788, forward strand.
CCGGTCCTAAGCTTAAAGCTTGTTCCAGCTGGGGTGGTACCCCTCGTGGGAGATACCTGGTTGGGGAAAACCCCTCTAGCCGACGGTAGCTCGAGGACGAATTTCGCAATCTAGCAGACATCATCATCGCCACCTCCAGAAAAATACACACCAACCTTACGGGACTAATGACCTCTGCAGTTGACGCGCGCGGAATCACTAGCAATCAATCAGCGCTCAGTCAGGGTGAGGATTCCGTTACGCCCGCCCCGCGCTGACCTTCTCCCATGCCATCCCTTCCCTCTCCCCCCGCATTGCTAATTCGGCAGGGGCCTCGCATGTCGCGGCGCCGCCCGCCCCACGCCGCCGTCAATTAACCGCGAAATCGCACCCGTCGCCCCGCACCGGGCCGCCGCGCCGCCGGCCTTGTTATCCACCCCGCTGCGCCCGGCCGGCCACCGGCGCGGGCGGCAGGCCGCGGGGGCGGAAAATGCTCTGGGTCACGGCCGCTCGCCGCGTCTGCTCTTCTTCTGCCGGGCGCTCGGAGAGGCTTTATTTTCGGAACGAACGTGACGCGACTCGGGAGTGATTGAGTGGGCGGAGTGCGGGTGATATTTGTACGCAACTCGGTTGTGACATCCAAAAGTCGACAGGACTCCCAAGTAGACATTTAGATTAATACTAGTTCACAATAAAAATATTGTGATTATCTTGGAAGAATAATGAAAATTATAAATGAGGAACATTTGTGTACTATTTTTTCAAATAATTATTGTATACGATATATATATATATATATATATATATATATATATATATATATCGTATTATAATAATTGAAACAATTTTAATGGGCAAATGTAAATGACGCCTTTGTAATATATTATTTTTCTCTGTCCATATGTTTAGGAGGATAGAGTTGCAGAAGAGCAGCAGAGAGTGATTCAGACATTTGAGAGGAAGGTAAGCAAGATTCTTTCATAAATATGTATAGTCTAAGAAAAACAGTGACATTGTATTTGAAATGCGTTATTGTATTTAAAACATTTTTGCTGTCGGTTTGTTCGTTGGCCACGTGGATTGTAAATATTGAAATTCTATCAAATATTGAAGTGTAAAAAGCAATTTGAATTTTCTCATTGTAGATTGGAATGAAATTATGAATTTATCCTTCCATGTTCATATAGTTTGCATATTACATGAAACGTTTTTACAACCTACCTACCTTTAACAAATACTTCTAGAATCAAGTGTCTTAATATATTCTAATCAAGCTAGCTATTTCATATAATTAGTAAAATCTCCTTCTATTTCTTAAAATTTGCTAGATTTTTGAAATAGGATGAAGTCAAATAAAGTCAAATGTAATATAAGCCATCCTAGACGAAAGTCAGGTTGCAGTAGCATTCCAGAGTTTGGATAAAAATCAGATTATCATAATTGGTTTTCTCATGATATTTCAATAGTATATTCATAGGTAACAAAAAGTCAAATCACGGAATGAAGTCGAGGCAAGTATTTGCTGCTGAGTCCTATTTACACGGCTCAAAACTTCCAAACACATCCGGCAGCCTTCCTTTCCTCAGCCAAAATCTAACACGTCAAAGAAACTCCAACATCCTCCAAATCTACAGCTTCCTTCAGAAATCGAACCCGCGACGGTGGGTGTCCGAAGTAGTAGCTGTAGACGCACGAGGAGAGAAGCGGCGTAATTACGGTTGTAATTAGCATCCTGCTGCGGCTGGAGATAGCGCGAGGGCGGTGGCACGCGATTCCCGAGGGCTGCGCGGCCGCGTCCCTAGTGGAGCTTCAGCCGCCCCTCCCCACCCGCCCCACCCCCCCGCTCCCGCCCCGCCCCGCCCCGCCCCCCCCGCACCGCCCACGCCACGCCCAGCCGCCACGCCACGTCCCCACCCCGGCTCCGCCCCTCCCCACTCCGCTCCCTCCCCGCCACCACAAAGCCACCCCCAATCCCGTATCGACTATACCCACCTCGCATCAACCCTTCCCCCTCCATCCCTCCCACCCACCCTACCCCACCATCCCTCCTACTCCATCGTCTATCCCCACCCATCCCGCTCCACCACATCCCGCCCCATCCTTCCAACTACCCCAACCGCATCGTCTATTTCCCGTCCCGTCCCCGTCCCGCCCTCTCCATCAGATCAGCCAGCACCTCCATCCCCTCTCACCTCACCCCCCCCGCCGCCCCGTCTGCCCCTGCTTCCGTCTGCCCCGCCAGCCGCGCCGCCGGCGGACGCGCCCTTAATCGCGGGTGCTGAGTCAACGGCTTATCTCACGGATGCAGCTTTCTCGCCGCTGTTCTCTCCGCGCGGTCCCCCGTTGCGTGGTCGCCCTTCTGAGCACGTGCGGAAGCCCAGGAGGATAAACGCGTCGCAAGAAACCCTCTTCGAGGAGCTGCGAGTACAATTACATTTCGTCGCTTTACTCACAGATTTGGCACATGTGTTTAGAGATGTGTTGTTATGTTGTGTTCTGTCATATACAAACATTTTGTTGATGAACATTGAAAAGTCACGTTTCAGACAAACCTTTATGTCCGTTATTAGGGTATTGTAAACGATGTATGTTTTCATACTGTTTATATACACCAACCTGTTTACTCGAATAAATTATTAAAATAAATATGAAAAATGCTTTTATTTTTCTCGGAGAAGGTACAGAGAAAACATTACAATCATGGCACCAATTTGGTGGAAAAACTAAATATCCAGGAGGGATCTAATCGTAAGGCCAAACACACGCACACTCATTACACATCACATTTCGAATATGGTTGGGTTTTTATCGTCAAGCTATTTTTAAAACTCTCCATTCTATCAAGAAGTAGATACGTCCAATGAATCCAGGGTGTCGAAAGGGTCCAGGGTCCGAAAGTACCTGCATGCATTCTTCTCATAGAGGGACAAGTTGACGAATGGAAGCTTGATCGTTACCTTGATATTTGGCATTTCTTCAAAACATGTGCTTATGATATTCTATATTGTTGTGGTTGTTGAAGATTATTCTTTAATTTATGTCAATTTCTATTTATTTGCGACACAACCGTATTTTAAACATTGGATACGTAGGTAATAAAACTCTAAGTGAAATATCTTTTTGCAAGTTGTCGATCCTCGTTATCCAAAATAACTGGAAAGTTACATAATTAAAAGAATAATCTTGGACAATCACAACCCTATACCGTTTTTCTGAGTTCGCGAGCCATTGATTTATAGGTTCCAAGAAGAACCCTATACACAAGGAAACAATATTTCACAATTAGTAAATATTTCGTGCAACACAATTGTTAGAGATTAAAACATTTTCTAAGAGCTCTTACCCATTACGCCAGCTATCTCTTCTCTTTGGGATGGGCCGCGAATAGTTGAGTGGCGCACATTTTGTACAGGAAGCCGCATTATTCAGCTGCTTTCAAGACGTTTTTCTAAGAAAAGCTTCTTTATGCACTGCTAACGACGCAGAAAATCTTTTAGATATCTCTTTTTAATGAGAAATTCGAGGGAACTCTCTTCCCTTCATTTCTAAATTTTCACAAAATCCTTGTGATGATGTGGACTTCAAAGCTCAAAGCGAATTTCATAAAATTCCTTTTGCTGAATTTTTAATAATAAACTATCCGCAAATGCTTTCAGATTTTCATTTCTTTCTAGTGAAAATGTCTGCAAATGTTCTATGAAACAGTTTAATATTAATTCTACTTTTAATTCTTTCGTTTGGCTATTTCTATTAGTAGTGGATAAAAGAGAAATTGTTTTTAATTCGATAAAATGAAAACGTTCAGATAAGACTGAGTAATATTGAACAACCGATTTGTACTGAAAAAAACCTAGTATTGTGGTAATATTAATGAATTCTCAGGGTACATCTTGAAAGATTGTGTGCAGGTTATATATTTTAACAATTAAATACAAAAGCAATCTGCATAAATTTAAATAGTATGTACATCATCTTTAGAACGATACGTACTTATTTAAAGTTGAGTATTGTGGGTCTAATGATGGGGGAGGAAGATGCATTTTCTGTATAAAATGTTAGTCACGTTAAACGTAAGAAATCTTCAAGAGGGTGCTCATAAGAATAAAATTATTAAACAACTTGATAAAACATAGAAAGAACGAGTTTGACAGAAATAACTAAAAAAATTAAAGAATTCAATAACAAAATTCTGAATTAACAATACCTGCTTTAATTTTTAATCTGATTACACATTGAATGTCACTTTCTTGCTTAGATGATGAGTCATAGATACTGTAATTGTACATTGTAGCTGCTAAGCAGTGACTATTTGACTTCATTGGGCATCTTCAGTGCCTTCTTCTCAATGTAATTTCAGTTATGTGTTGTGAGAAAATATGTCCCTAAGAAATATGTCGAGATAATTATTATAGAATGGATATAAATCTTGATATTAACACAGGCTAAATTTTGTTTTCCCACACTGGAAGTATGTATATAATTATTTCAGGAACTTCTAGACAGAACGACATTTGTTCCAGATTTATGTACTAAAAATATTTCATTAAAATACTTTTTATCAAGTACGTAACTAATTACTTCTTTTAAAACGAGCCACTGCAATAACGTTCTCGTCTCTTTGGCAGAGAGCTTTGCAGCAGGAACGTCAGAGACGCATTTGTGACTTGTATCGATGTCTGTAAAAACGAATGAAACTAGGAACGAAAGAAATAAAAGAAGTGTTATTAAAACGGGAAAATACAATATGTAGGAGAGAGGAGGAGAATATGTGACAGTCTCTGTTCCTATTATAACAGAACAAAAGCTTAACCGTGTGAGTTATAGTTCTCAACAGTGGTATTTAGTATACGTTAGGTCGATCTTCTCATTCAACATGAATACTTGGTTTGTTATTTTTACATCTGTCAAGGGAAAAAAAGGTCTTGAGAAACGTGGCCCGTGAATACGGTTGCTCTGTTTGATTAAAACAAATATGAGAATCGCATTGTAACGCACACCAACGATAGACGTGTGTGCGTAGATAGGCACGTTCCGAGTAACCACAGGAAAAGGTATCAGTAAGGTGTTCTGCCAATTTTTGTGGTTGTTTCTAGCCCTCGAGTGTTGATTCATGCCCATTGCCACCCTCCACAAGAGTTGGTGGGCATTTTAAAACTTGGCACCAGCTGGAAGCCCAAAGCCACAAACTGTTTTTGATTCCTAGCTTTGTAGCCAGGGAATCAATACAATTGTTTCAGTTATTTCCAAACATTAATTGTGTAGTTCTGTGCACAAATACGAAATCGGATTAGGGAGGGAGATTGTCGGAGGTTTTCACGATGCCGGCGGTTTCTTTTACATTGAACAAGCGTGGCATACCACTCTGAGGATTTTCCTTCCATAGAAAATCCTTCATTCCCAGTCGGGTTTGAGGTTTGACTTAGTTAAATGTTGCACGGAAAAATAGTTGTTGATCAAACGAAACATTTTGCTAATATTTACCGATCATTTGAAAATAATTTCTCCATGAATATTGGATGTACAGATCTGCTTTTCACTTTTTTTTTCGAATAAAATATTATTTTAAAAAAATAATACTTGTTGGAGGCTGACTGAGGAGGCGCGTAGACTGTTGAGATAGCTCGGATGAGCAGCAGTCAGCCGCCTTATGTTAGTAGCTTTGATAACAACTCGAAGGACCACCGTGTTTAATGTGACACGGACGCTTTCCTTGTAAATGTTTATACTCGTACCTACAGAAGGAGTCACTTTTACCTTGGGAGAATTCAGTAGGCATGTAGTGATTAGAGCGAAAAAGTGTATAATTAAGAGAAAGAAAAGTATACAGTTCATTACAATAATGATTACACTAATGTCAGAAAAATTGAATGAATTTAACAGCTTTAGGCATTCAAAGTTGAAGATAGTCGCGATTGACATTGAAACATTACAGTGAATAGGAAACTACAGTTGAAAACTCTGTTGATTGCACATGGTAAATAAAATGAGTCAAAGTGTGCAATATGGCTTGATATAATAGTGCTGAATAAGAAACATATGAAATGAACATTGGGTATGAGAGGTACCCGACTCGGAAGGTACTCCAGGACGTGCAATTATACAATGGAATAAATAGTTGTCTATGTAGCAAGTTCTAACAATTCATATGTTTGAGATCCAAACAACTTTTCTTTTTTTCTATCTTATTATCTTTTAAGATAATAAAATACAAAAGGTTGTTTGAAACTTGTGAAGGATACATTTCATTAGATGTTGTACAGAGCATTAATTCACTGTTCATTAAATTGTCGCAATTAAAGGCATTGACTTGGAAGGACAAATTTGGTTAATAATAGGCAAATGATCTAATAGGCGGGTGAAATATTGTGCATATAGAAACGTAAATTGATAAGTGTACTACTGCAGAATCATAAATACACTACACTATTTTCCTATTCACCGACAGACACGGGGCACGCTTGCAGTTGGTGATACCCTCTTGAAAATATTGTAAGCACTGGAATACGCATACTATTCCTCATCGAAATTTAGAGCTATAGAGCGATTCCTGCAGGCTACCTACAAGCGATCTGGTCTACGTTCTCTGGAATCAAATAATTCACTGCCATACTTTTGCGATGTAAACCGACAATACTGCTCGATTGTTTACAAGATTAAAGCAACAAAAATTAATACCTGTTCTGTTGTTTCGGGCAGTAGCTACACGGAGTTGCGGCCTATAGGCTGTGAGGGTGAAGGTGGTATGGAAGGAAGTGTGTGACAAGTCAGTGTTCCGCGGAGCATCTGCGAAACGCGGGTTGCCTACAAAGTAGGCGCTATTACATAGAAAATGTTACTTTCATATTGAGAAGAATTGTGACCCATAAGATATTAGAGATGCTACAGATTAGCACAGACGTCCTCGCAATAGGTAATTTTCTGGTCTCTTTACTTGAGGCTAGTTTTCGGTATTGTCCTACCTTCTTCCCGAATGCAAACTATCCGCACCTAAAAGAGTTTTTATTCATATTTCTCAATTTTTCGATTCCCTAATCTATATTTGAAATATGAGTTAAATAATATTACAGAAGAGTAAAAAATGCTTCTATACATATTTTTAATGAAAGATTTGTAGCCGTTCTTGAGAAAAGTCGTTTAAGCGTTTCTGCAAAACGTGCAATTTCCAGCTCATTTTTACAGAAAACTTTTGAGTTTTTGAGAAACTTCATTAGAAATCAATTGAGTCACTTGTATCTTGAAATGAACTAATGTATAAAATGCTTGTTAATGTAAATATTATCGACGTAAAATATATTTCAAACCATTTATGTAATTTTAAAACCAAACAGAACGTATCAAAATTACGTGTATGTCATGTAATTTAGTGTGTTTAGCACGTCATGTAATTCCGGGTGTTTTTTCAACTCAAAGTTTCAAGAAAAAAATTGAAGCCGTTTTGAGGAAATGTAGTTCAATGTCTCTAAAAACAAGAAATTTTGAGATAATTTTCACAAAAATGTTATACGTTTCATTTGAAGAAATCTCGTGAGAAAATAATTTGAAGCACTTGCAGACACAGATTTAATGATACATAAAAATGGCCGTAATGTAACCATAAACATTAAAGAGATGTAATTTTAAAGAAGAGTTCATTTAGAAGAAAACACTTCATCTTCAATATTGTAGTTGTAAAAATACGCCCAAAAAGTATGTTTTGCAAGTTTCGACAATTCAGAGAAATGAACAAAAATTGTACCCTACGACATTGATAAATTCAATCCAAAAATTTTGAGCAGTTTTTTTTAGAAAAAAGTGTCCTTGTAGCTTTGAGTAATATATCCCCAAGTAAATTCAAATTAAAATAGCCGTTTAAAATTCTAGTGGCCATGCCAACGGCCAGAACAATTAGTGAATATCAATTTTGGTGAACATTCCTCTTGAAGTTGAGCTGCTGGAGTTGTTCACTGACGTTCATCGATGGACGGATGGATGGACGGACGGACGGACGGACGGACGGACGGACGGACGGACGTTGTGCCGGAAACCCATTTTTCGGTAACACGACCCCATCCGCTAAATGTAGTTTCTGCCTTCTCAACGGTTGTTGTAATTTAGAGACATTTTGGCAGAAGAACTAATCACCTTTTAGGTAACACGGACCTACGATACGAATGTTTCTAGCGAAAAGTTTTTTTTGCTGCCGCATTACATAGCTTTCTATGTACTACGTATGTTGTATGCGAGAAGGCCTTCTCTGTTTACCTTCCAAACCCTAAATGATTGCAATATATTTTGTAACAAATGCAATGTGTAACGAATCGTGAGTAATAGTTTACAGAAAGTAAAGGGAAAGTAAATGAAAACTGACCTTACAATTCTTAAATAAGTATTATGTAGTCGTAGTACATTACGGCCACAATTTATTGCCATACTATAAATGCACATGAATTTGCTCTGGAGTATGTTTTTCAATGCGTATCAACAATATTTTGTAATATTTGAATATTTCAATATGATCTTGAATGAGTGCCCCAAGCTGCCTTGTTGTAGTCCAGTCATATTTTGCGTAATCACATCTCTGGCTTAGTGATTACGAACTTCACAGCTGACCCGGGATTGTTCTAACAAAAAGACAGCCGTGGAGTAAGGACAACATAGTAGGGTAAATACACTGGTAGTAGCCACTTAAAGCACAAAATTTAAAAAGAATTAATTGGAAGCTTCCCACTTCAAATTTGCAGACAAGAATGGTTGACTTTTAGTGGTGACAATTAGAAAGAAACGTTTTTATTTATTTTCCTTAATTATATATTTAAATAATCAGTCAAAATGATCATATTAGTATTGATATTGCAATATTATGATATGAAGGCTACTTTCTCGGACTTTGTTTGTCTCAAAAACGTTCAGAGGGTAGAATATCGATTGTCGTCCAAGTCGTGTATCAGAATCTTATAAAACTTTGGAGTTTTCAAGTGGCTCCAGGGGAACAAAAATCGGGGTTTGAAAATAAACAAAAATTGATCAAATTACTAATTGTATATTTTGGGTAAGTTATCTATTCAGGAATAGTTGTGCCCATCGCCAGTTGAGTTTCAAATAATGAACTTGGCATTGCAATATAGGTGTTGTGGTGTGATATCTTTGGCATTTTTAAAATAATTAAAGATGTTGTCATTGCCAACAATATTATTTAATGCAATAGCAGCTTTCGATGGCTTAGCCATCATCATCAGTTGTCTGCTAGGATGATGATGGCTAAGCCATCGAAAGCTGCTATTGCATTAAATAATATTGTTGGCAATGACAACATCTTTAATTATTTGTATTGCAATTTAAAGTTTGAGAAAGCTAAGTTTGAGCTAACAACATTTTATTAACTGTGGCTACTTCTCATGTTTTTATTCTAAGTTATGTAGGATAATATGGAAATAAGGAAGTTAGTTGAACCATACAAGGATTTGTGCAGTAAAAAAAGTCCTTGAACTGGAGCATCATGCGTTGAATAAATAATATGATGTAGAATGTAAACATTTATCAATATATAAGACACCATAATGACAATATGACGAATTCCCAATTCTAAGCGGCTTCAAATTCTCAACTTTCTGCCCCCATATGTGGAGTTGCCTCTCCAGTAATCTCATCAGAACGACTGCTATGACAACATTCCCTATTTAATGACGGCCGCTGCCGGATATGTCACCGTGTCCTCCGCAAAGCCACCGCGCTTCAAGGGACGCTGAAACGGGCTCCGGGGCACTATCTCACTCGCTCAATAATGCAGCGCCGCCGGCCCAAATGCAGATATATTGCGCGGGCTGACTCCACCTACGCCGCGTGTGCAGGCGGGGGGAGGGGGGAGAGGGTGTTGGGCGGGGGAGAGGCTGCTTCATCTCCGCCGCTCGTCCGTCTTGCGGACCTCAGGGTGTGCCCTTGTGTCAGCGCCGCAGGCCCCCCGCAACCAGCAACGGAACTACCATTTCCCTCCGAGTAAATAACGGCCTTCTTCCCGTCCACCCGTGCAGAGAAGCCGCGTTCTCGAGTATGTGTTTCGCTGGCTCTGTAGGAGTAAATAATTCTTCGTAGATGTTCACGTCGTTTTGCATCTCGCGTAATGGGACGTGGCTTGAGATGTGCTTACGCTGATGTTCCTGTAGATGTAATGTTACAGTTGCATAATTCAATAGAAGTAATATTTTAGAGATATCACATTCCACTTACTAACAGAAAGTTTATTATGGGTACTTCATCAGAGTGTTTGAGAACAAAGTAGAAAATATGGGATATTAGAGTTTTTGAGTAGTGAATAATGGTGGGTAGGCAACCAATTGCGTGTATTTTAACAGTCATTGTGTCAGAAACGTAAAATCTGTATGTTTATGACAAAATATTCTATATGAGACATAAAATACTTACCGTATAATAAGAGGTTTAGGACATGAAAATGTATTCACTTCCATATTTTTCAATTTTTCTTCTAATCGAACTGGTTTACAGCAATTCATTTAATTGGGCACATGTGTTTAGGTGTCCTGTAAATGTAGAAATGGTAGATAATTATAGCAGACGCTACTGCCTAAGGACACGAAGTAAAATATTATGCTCTTATTATATATTTCAAAGGTTTTATATGTTGCGTTCGTAATTCAAAATACAATATGCAGAAGGAGGCAATTTGTTTCTAATTTTCATAAACCCTCTTTCTCTAGGCGACTTAACGTCATTGCACAATACATGTTTTTGTAATCATCGCTTCATATTTTACATATTTCTGTGCACATTTAAAACTTTTTCGTTTGAATATATTTTTGGACTAAGAATTTGCATATTTTTTAACACTAGAGAACCGAATAAATGCATGTTCTAAGACCCACTACATTTATTCAGTTATTCTTAATTGCATATTATATGCAATAGCGTTTATAATTTCTGAATTTATATAAGGTCTATTATAAGAGTAGTTATCAATAGAATAGTGAAAGGCTATTTCACTGTAAATACTTCATAAACGTAAATATATTCTGGTAAACTCACAAACTTCACACAATTCGCTGTAGAACACAAAATGAAATAACGAGTGAACTAACGCAATTGTTTTATTTTCGTTTCTGTAATACTGACATTTTATATACTGTACTTGACATGAATTTTAATCCTTTTCTCTTTTTTGTGCTTTTAAATTAATTAAGGGGAGCATTTAGAAATGTCATAGAACATGAAATATTCTGAAAATATTTTTAAGCCCTTCTTGCCAATATTGAAGCTTTTCTGAAAATGTGCCATTTTGAGCTGTTTTTCACTCGAACACAATTGATATTTCGAGAATCGTTCTAAGAAGTTGTTAAAAGCAGTTCATTAAAGAATGTACTACATCTAAAAGACTTCACATAAAGTACTGGCTGAGATTGCTCAATGATAACATATCAGTTTCCTGCCTAGAGTTTGAGACCTTACAGCGATATATAGGGAGGTCTTACGGTTCGAGTTCCAACTGTTGTGGATTTTTGACTTATTTATGTACAAATTCAACCACTACATGAACCGTGATTTGTTCGGTCAATATTAAGCAAATGGTAGGAGCAGTACCTTAACAAAAGGACTGCGCGCAGTATGTTCGTCTTCATCGTATCCCGTCTCTCTCTTTCTCAGTCATTCTCACATACACTCCAGTATTGCACACGTCTGGAGATTGAGATTAGTGTGAAGCTTCCAAGATGTTGTTTGCCAAGATGTTGTTCGCCTGGAGAATATTCCTGGAGGGAAAAGAGCAAAATGACGCTCAGTTGGCACCGGATGTAACTTTTCAGCAGGGGAAAGCTTCTCACCTCCAGAGATGCGACATGCACTACAATAACTGGACAATCAATAATTGATGCGTTCAAAAACTAAATAATTACTCAATCAAAGAACTAAAGTAAACCCAATAATTAAACATTCAATTCAAATTATATTCAGCCAGAATGATCAAATAATATCTATTTAGAGAAAACTTATGCCATACTGAAGTTTTGCTTTCTCAGATAAAGAGACAGACGGGCAAGCGATTTGAAAATTGGCAGTGTCAACATGAACATTTTAAGTGAAGAGAAAGTTAAGCGGGATATTGTTATGCTATTTATGGTAATTACAAAAATGTTTCTCGATTTTTAAGACTAGAGTGTTAGGCGAATACTCCGAATAAGAGAGATAAACATTCTCATGTGCCAAATTCATATTGCAAATTTCGCGTCATTTTGGGAATATTCTCAGCCGGCATATATTTATGAAAATCGTGCCTCCAAACCTGAAGTTGGAAATGTTCGACTAATTTGGAGCAAACTAATGAACATCACCAATTTCCGAACTTCTGTGCTTAGCCACTAAATTTCCGCATTTTTTCGCAATAAGGACACGCGTGGGACTCGTACCCGTTTCTGCGAAACTTTGCGCCTCAAGTGGGTCTGCATTCAACGCGGTCTGATGCGCATTTCTATGACCGGCGAGCGGCTCTCTCTCTCAGGATGCGGGGGCCTCTTGCCGTTCCTCAGGCCTTTTTCTCCCTCGACCGCAAGCAAAGAGCATTACCTCGGCAGCTGGAAGCAGAAAAAAAAGCCAAAGAGGAGCGCCGTGGAAATGACATTGAGCGCGACGTCGTTTGGTTGCGCAGCTGAATGCGGCGGGGCGGGGCGGGCGCGGACGGGACGGGGCGCGGGAGTGGAAGGTGGTACAGCGGAAGGGGTGGGGACGGGAGGACAGGGAAGGGGAGGGCACGAGGACAGGGCGAGCCAGAAGACAGCCGATCGGAGAGGAGGAGGTGGGAGTGAGAGAGCGCGGAATGGTTGAGAGGAGGAACTAGCTGTAAGGGGAGAGAGAGGCGGCCCGGGGAGGGGTTTGCTGAGATGGAGAAGAGCGGAGCGGGGAGTACGTATCGCTGTTGCGGGAAACGGTGTGAAGGGTGCGGGAAAGGGACATGGCAAGGGCTGGGAATGTGGCTAGGGGCGGGGTGGGTAGGAACAAAGTTAAGAAGCGTTGGTGCCAGCCAGCGTGCTGAACTGTGCACCTACGCCGCGGCAAAATCGCAATAAACGCGTCCGACATAGACGTCACGTCGCTTCCGAATTAGCTTTCATCTCCGATGGCGCTATTTAATAGGTCACTCGCGAAAATACCCGTAATTGCTGGTCGCTATGGACTCGGAATATTTGGTTATTAGCACGCGTAATTTAATGATGTCTGTTCACTTTCCGCATGAACCATTTCAATATTGCCAAGATAGATGAATATAGTACCTTGATATGTGAAATTGTAAACTGATAATTGGGCTCAAGCCAAATCATAAATAAACACCGGTAAAATTATTTCAAAATGAAAAAGGAACATAGAAATTTGAAGCAAATTAATATGTATATGTTGGGCGGGTAAACTGATATTGATATCACATTATACAAAAATACGTGCTAAAGACCCTTGTTTTTCATTTCCAAATAGTTTTATTAAAATTTAACGCAAAGTACACAATGTAATTGAAATATTTAGAAACAATTTCATAAAAACTTAAAAGCATTATGTCAACCACGTTCGTGAAATACATTTCTTGAAATTTTTAAATAACGTAAATTTTTAAATAAAGTAAAATTTAAAGAACAATATGCAGTCACGTATGTGTTGCAGCTATGAGTGCTTTATAAAACCAATGAGATCAGTTTTGCAATATTAACATTTTGATTATGTTTCAATGAATTGTCTCAATTCATTGTAATTTCTCCCCGACATTTAGTACAGGTATGTAATAAGAAGAAATTAAATGATTGTTAGTTATTGACATCAGGTTTTGTTTACGTTAGGTATTAGCTCTCTCAGGTGAAGTATTATGGGATTTTTGAAAAACCTTTATAGGTCAGTATGATTACTTCGCACTATTAAGACAATTACATTCACACAACTTACATTTACATCAGTTGAACAAAAATTACAACTTTCGATACCAACGAAAATATACTAATTTGGTACCTTCATGTTTATAATATTTAAAGTCTAACTTAAAGAAAGTCATTTTTAAATTTATTTTTTGTTTTGCACCATTATTAATACTTAATGTAGAGAATAAACTTTTATTTGTACTAAAATGTAGCGATGGAGTCCTTATAACACTACTAAATGAGACAATACCCTTCTTTAGCTTGGTCATGTTCGTGATAAGTGGAGTAAATGCAGGAACATGACCAACTAGGCATACTCTTCCTGCTTGAAACATCATCTTATCCTGTAGACTCCCATACTGCAAGATTAGTAGGCCCTGAAATAACCACAACTCTTTCGCGCAGTCAGGCGAGAGCTTATTGTAATTTTTCCCTCTACGGATTGGTCTCGTAAATTGCAAATTTATAATTCGGTGTCAACTAAAGCGCATGCAAATATATTCGTCGGATTCTCGAGGTTTGTTATCAGTTCCGTTACACGAAACATTGCTTAGTAAGATTGATTACACAAAGGAATTGTTAGGCTTTTCCTCCTTGGGAACAAAACAATTCAAGCCAATCCGGATGGCTGAAACCGTTAAGGCAGTAGTGCCTAGCGATCTCGAACCGAAGGGTTCTAGTCCCATCACGGCCATGGTTGCGCTTGTGTTCATTCTTTCACCCCGCGTATCATCACCATATCATGTAATCTTCACAGTTACCACACCTATAATTGCAATAGTGGTCGCTAATAATTTAGATATTGATGCGACCTTAAATAACAAAAACATCATCTGAAATTAATATAACTAGGTAAATATATTTACGAGAAAATAGGGGTACATGTGAGAGGCATAAAAAAAACCTTTTTGCAAGTTTGAAAAAACAAAAGTATAGAGTAAAACATGCTTACGTCATATACTTAGTACTCTCCCTTCCAAACTTTAACAGAAGAAATTGAAGACGTTTCTAGAAAATTCTGTTTTTGTTATTATTAATATTGCACATATTGCACGCATAGTTTTGGCAAAACTACTAAAATTTAAAACAAAAGTGTATGCTTTTAATGAAAGAACTATTTATTAAGAAAAAGGTGAACGAAAATCTCTATTTTAAATTTTGGAGTTTTAGAAAGAGACTAAAAAATTCAAATTTTGAAATTTTCGAAAATTTAGAGTAACACTGAAAAACGGATCTATATCGTCTTTCAGTGTATTTCACTGTATTCTTTCGAAAATTTTGAAGAAAAAATTTAGAGCCAAAATTTTGAAAAATGTCGCAAGGGCTAAAGTAAAGTACCGGCAAGTTTAAAAGATTTTTTTAAAAATCGCAAATTTTCGACTCCAGGCACATCGAACGGGGAACATCCATTTTAGAACAATCCTTCGTATGGTTTAGGTGCTAGTGGTGGTCGCAGGCGGACGGCGGATGGACGTTTTGAAGAAAAACATCTTTTCTCTATCAGGAAACCCCAAACTTGTAATTCCTTTGAAATATCGTTATTGATTTTCCGCATCATTATATAACTTTCTCTATACTACGTATATTACTCCGTTTATTTATACCTACATATACGAGAAAATAAAACCTCAACGCCCTTCCCTTTTTGAAATTTTCTTCATGTGCCAAATTCTTCTCAAAAGCAGTTTCCTAAAACGAAATTTAATGCACAATTAACTGGTAAAATGCAAATATCTTTGGAGAGCTTTGTTTTCAGCCATATCAGTAATGAAAAACGCCTGTTTTACCAAACTGCGTTGTAAGTCTTTGTCGTATTTTACCAGTTTATGTGACTTGAAAATTATGTCTAAAATTCACAATAAAGAGTGGTGAACTGATAATTAAAATGTATACCATTACCAATATTATAGTTACCGTTAATAATATTTGTCATGTTGACAGTTGGGACAATTTTTCTTTAATATTTTTGTGTAGTTTTTTTTAATTTCCATTAATTTGTTTTTGCTTACAGTTCATTACGCAATTTCTTATTCATGCGTATAATTAGCAAATAAAAATATTGACATTGGAAACGTTGTTCATGTTTTATACCGGATAACCTAATTATCAAGCTTTTGAACCCATGTAAAAAAGATATCCTAAAATGTACCTCATCTTCATTATTATACTTCATGAAGTCTTCGTCCTGTTTACGGTATATTCCCGACTTTTCACTGCCAGACAAGGAAGAGCACTTATCCCTTATTCGCCTGCAAAGTGAATTAAGGGTTTGGAGTGACGGCTTGGGCTGGAAGTTGCTGAACTCGAGTAACGTCGTTTTGCGGCAGGAACGTTCGCGCTAACCTCTTTAGGGAGCCGTCTTTCGGCACGCGCGGCGCGGTGAAGCCCGCCGGGCGCAGCCGCACACCCCGGAGGCTCCGCGTCGCCCCGTGAAAACATCTGTCTGCAAAGAGCGCGGCGTGCGTCGGACGTGAAACAAGTAGATAGTGTGGCGTCATACGGGTGTAATCGGAACACAGACGAGAGTGGTTTGTAAAACAGTAGATTTATTCACAAACTAAACCGTAGTCTCAATTAAACAAGTACCCTGCGTTCAATAAACTAAATAAATAGACCCAATTCAAGGAGAGATAATTTACGAACGGCTACCAAACCGCAACATACCACCGATGTTGCCTGCGTGAAGCGCCGCACTACCTCGAGACCATCTACGCGTCTCGCACAATGAATTGCCGGCCCCTCGCCCTAGTTCGCCTACTCGCACAGATACGCGCATCACCTGTCGCCAACGCCGCTAGAACAAGAAGATTGGCATTGTTCTCCTGGCTTTATATAGGCCCTTTGACGCTACCCGCCGCCACCATTGCCTCTTCTCAACCACCGCCCTGGCCACGCTACGTCCACGGAAAGTCCTAGTGCGTCACCACTCACCCCTTTGTTCAACATCCGGCGATGCTCGCCGAGTGCCACATGGTTGTCTCCGTTAACGTGGCACGACGCTAGAATAGTAACATGGTTTATGTCCTGTAGCCGTGAATCGAATAGGCGAGCTCACGAACCGCGTGGGGTCTGACCCTGAAATTTTCCGCAATGTTGAGCAATTACGAGTTAACCTTCCACGCGAGATTTATTTAATGATACTGTCTCCCGCGACGTGCAATTAATGCATTTTGGCAAATGCGGCCCTTTATAGCATGGAGCGACGCGCACATGCCCAATGGCTGCAAGAACACGAACCCGCGGCCGCTTCGCCGTCCAGCTCGCCCTCACAAGTCAACCAGCCGTCGGCTCCGTCGTCGACTACACGTGCGTGGGCCCTGAAAGAGAAGGAATTTTAACATGAGTCTCATGATTTTCGATTATCCTCTTTTAGACATTGGAGTACAAATTGACATGAATTATATTAAAATATGGGTGGCCGAAACTTCAGCTCGATCAACTGAGACGCGACCCATCCCCGACAGCCAAGTATCCATTGTAACTATCTTAATATATTTTCAAATTGTACTTAACTTACACTGGTGTTGGTGAAAATTGCAACACCAAGGAGACATGCTATTACAATGAACTTTATTCCACACGTTAGGTATATCACAATATACAAATGATTAAAACTACAGAAGTCTACCTGCATTTTGACCTTGAGTATTTAGTACGGTGTGAAGCCGTCACGGGCTGCCATCAAAGTCGTCGTGGCCTGGAATCAAAGAGAGCCTGGATATGTTGCTGGGGAACACATCTCTACGCGGTCAAATCGTAGCAGACATGACTACACCGGTTGCAGTGCTCTAAAGTTGACCCAACACTGCCGTTCTGTCGGTTACGGCCATGCCATCAAGATGGTCATTGTGTGGTCCGGTCTCCGCGCACCGCTGTGTACGACTCTCCTCTATCCACTGGTTTCACACACGCATCACTGTCGTAGCAGCGCGTCCCCTTTGAGCCGCAATGTCACGGTACGGCAAACCCGCTCATCGGAAACTGATCATTCTGTCCCGTTCAAACTCACTCAGATGCTGATATTGCGCCCTCTGACGTCGATGAAGTATACTGGAACTTGTTAGCTCATTCCCACGAAATTTGACAACTCTACACTAACAGATTGTGGCGTAACACTGACGTGATGTCTCACACAAAGCAGGGCGCTGCTAGGACAACGTGCACAACACCTCTATGAAAATTTCATCACTTGTTAAGGCTACACCGTTCTATACAACCACCGATTTTTACGTGATTCCGAACATATTTCTTCTCGGTGTTGCGATAGTCTCAAACGTAGTGTATTTCACTAATGAGCAAGAAAACCAAATGCATTTCAGAATTAAAATTATTTATAGTGTGGTGTTTCGTGACACTTCACGCTGACGTTGGCCGCCTGAGACCATTGGTAGCCTACGGACGGTTTGAAAGTCACGTCAGCGACGGGTGGGGGCGTGCGGGCAGACAGCAGTGCAGAGGGTGGCGACCCGGAAGAGGGGTTTGGTTCTCAAGAAGAGGCGCGGACGTGCAGTTGGGATCGAGTGTCACTGACCCGCCATTAAAGATCGTTTTGTGTGCATTACGTGAAAAGAGACTTACCTACCGGAAAAGACAGTGTGGCATTGGTTTGCGGCTGTAAAGATAAGATTTGATTATTTGTAGCAATCTGGTAATTAAATATTATGGTTGAAACGCATGTGTGTTTCATTGAAAGAATTTTCCCTCCAAGACGCCCTCCTACAATAGCATGAATATATTTTGAGGGAAGAATGGAATGGGAATCTATCCTAAATTCTTTTGTCTCTGATAGATTTTCCGAGTCTATAGTAAGTTGATGCCTTTACGAAGGGGTAAGTTTGTGTAAATGATGTTTAATATCAATGCTATTTAACTGATGTTCAGATAATCATGTAGCTGTGTGTTGTTGATGAACCATGGATCCTCTTGTTATTGACTTAAATATTCGTTCTGAAATATTTGTTTTATATTGAGTTTAGTTATATCGTAATTGCTGCTGATATGGCGTGTGTACATTAGTGATGGGCGAATGAGTCATGTGAACTGAGACAGGGCAATGGACAGTGAAATATTGGTTTGTTGGATGATATGCAGGTCATAATTGGATTAGCTTTGTATTGGCTTGTGCTTTTTTGTAATGTAATATTTCATATTCGTTTTTTGTCCAAGTTATATCGAAGGAATTTTATTGATTTTGTAATTGGCCACCAGCTTATAGCATTATTATTTATAAGTACGGGGAGAGATTAGCAAAAGGTTTTAGTGAAAATTATTTTCTGCTGATTTGGGGGGATTTAATTTAATTTTCAAAATGTTCCCAAATTTGTTGCGCCAGGTGCTTTTGGTAGCTGGAATTGGAGCCTTGATGAAGAATTTTTGGAGATATGTAATGCAATATCGTCAGGGGATTGAGCGGTGGGAAGTACTAATGTCTGTAATTGTCAACTAAAAGTGTTGGAAAAAGCGGCGAAACTTGATAAATTTGTCTCGGATTTTTACAGTGGCTATCTAGTGTTTCTGGAAAAATTATATTAGATATGATATTGACGACTTTTATTAAATATTTTGACGTTCTAATTTGCAGTAATTTGAAGTAGAGGTCTAATTGCCCAATCCTGACGAATGATTGTGACATATCTAAGAAAACAGTGTGGTGGTCTGATGTTTTTTTGGTAGGTAAACTGAATTTGCTGTAAGCCACAATAATTGGTGTGTCGTGATGGAATATGAATCCATATTTTGTAGGTCCTTGATACCGAAAAATTGCTTGACGGTAAAACGTCTTCCTCTGTACTACCATATATCCATCCAACTGTTTATCAGTCCGTCCGTTCGTCCATCCCTCCTCTCTGGTTAACTCTAGTATCTAAACGACAACGGCGATTTTCTTCAAATGCATCCTTCCGTGATCGTTCTGGCTGAACTCGAAATCCTCCAAATTTGATGCGGATAATTTAATTTTGGGGGAATCTCCCTATAAATTCCAAAGGAACATTTTCAAATTTTTTTCAGAAATGGCTACATGTTTGCATTTTTTTTCGACTAGAGCAAACTACGTTTGTGAAATTGCGCATGTACGCCTTTCAGTAAAATCTCTGAATTTTTAATCTTTTTTTTACCTCAAGGAATTCCTGCCCGGCAGCATTACGCTTATCAAAATAATAGAGAGTTCCTGGTGACTAGTACGTATCCTAGCCAGCAGACCACGTGGACATAAATTTTGATCTTATATGATATGAATTTATTGGTTGATGGGTATGTTATAGTTATTAACGTCCTTAGGTCGATAAACACCAAATATCGGTTGCGGTCGACGTCTGTAAACCAAGGCGATAACCAACCACGTCTGTTATTTGTGTTATCGGCCGTGTATAGTTCAATACTTGTTGTTACACTCTCTTTTCATAAAGAATAATATAATTAAGAAATACCTCTGCTCTTAATACGTAGGAGTACATCATCATCTTCCATTTCGAATAGATTCGATTGTTTTTTTAGACATGAGTTTTTCATTTTGAATAGTGTATCACTCTAGTCGTGGTAGTTTTGTATCTATACACCTGTAAACAGATGTTACACATTTTAAGATGGCGGATATACCTGACAATGTTTTTGAAATTCCAAATGGTGTAAGTTTCGACTTTTTACTCGTGAAAATCAAGATAAGGTATGAGAAAGAATACCTAGATTCTTTTCAATAAAGAAACGGTTATGCTGGGGAATGGCAAAGAAAGATCGTGACGCCATGAGACGTAATCTCCCACATCGTTATGGAATAAATTCTCTCTGTTAGAACAACGTTTACATAGTAACGAAAATGTTGACTTATCAAAGTTAGTATTCCACATTTTTCAATTTACGTTTCAGTAAAGAAACTTCATTTAGTAAGTGACTTGTGAATTCATTTTACTAACCTGTTTTTGAGATCAAAATATGAAAGTTACATTTCCAAAAGAGCTATTTTATTGGAAGAACATATTAGAAACTTTTGACCAGAAGTAAATGATTATTTTTGGCATTCCTCATAAGCATTCTCTTCACAAGCATTCCTCAAACGATACTGAGAAGTTGTAGGGTTATAAATATATCTGAAATTTCAGTATGCTCCAAAACAGTGCTGGGGAGACTTGGTCATCGTACGCGCCAACTTCCAGTTTACTTAATGTAATATACAATTTTTTTCTAGACATGCCAACTCGTTTTTGAGCAATAGAAATCAAAGATTGTAGATTGGATAACATTCAAAGATTGTTCTGAACTCTTTGTTTAGTGCTTTATACAAAGAGAGAAAATGCACTAAATATCATAGCACATGGATAATTTTCTTCACAAATTTTGAAATTTCAAAAATGTCTCGTGTATTTTTGCGAATATTTGTGGCGAATTTTTCAAAACTTTGAAACATTTTCGCAAATATACTACATATTTGTTCACAAATTTCTAAAAAATAGTATCTTCAAAGAATCGTAATGTCGTAGAATCGTAAAGTACGGGAAATTTTATTTTCGATTAAGAAATAGGATATCCTAGAAGTGAAGAAAGCGTGAGTGCTTTATCAAAGTTGATATAAAACAGTTAAGAAAATTTAATCACCATGTTCATTGCAACGGTGTTTAAATGCATTGTAGAATAGTTTCTAATAACTTTGTGTTTTTTAAAGAAAAGTATTTAACAATGTGGCAGATAATATTATTAACATGGCAACAAATTATGATAAATATTTGAAGCATAGTCGCCTGGCAAAATTTCTAGAAGACCTGTCGGTAAGTTCTCATTGATTTTTCGTGCGCGGCCCTCTCAGCTGAGACAGCTGCCGGAACAATATTGCTTAAAATGATCAACGCTGTTTTCACTGAATATGCAAACATCTCTTGGGCCAGTGTGACGGGAAATGTGTGCTAGTACAACAGTGTTCTTGCGTCTGGCTTGCCTCTCTTGGCATTTATGAATACAATATGTCTCAGAAAAAATGTTACATGTTTCGAGGGTTTGTATGCTGGTCCAAGATAAATACAAGTACTTTTTCCTCATGAAAATTTAGAAAATATATACACGAAATCTCTGCGTCAAATTGTGAGCTGCAAAGCACTAATGCTTGATGGGTTGCTTGCTAATAAGGGGCAAATGTCACGTTGTCATTACAGATGGTGTATCGCCCTTAAAATAAATTTACCACCACATGTTTGTTGGCAAACTGTGATCATTTTGCACACCCTACCTCCCTGGAAGCTTGTAACATAGTATATTCTGAATCGGTTCTTAAACACTTTTTCTTAGAGCTTTTCCGGCCGCGACCGCATGGTTACCCTTTACGTCCCGATGAGGGGGGAATTCGACCACACACGACACCAACATACTTTACGGGCTCCTCTGATCTCGGGTCAGCAGAACGCGTGGTCTTCCGCGATAACTTATAATGAGAGACAAAGGACAAACAACCATGCCCACGCCCTTAACCACCTCGGCCATCCAGATCGGCACTTAAATACATAAAATGCCAAAATATTTATTTTTATACCAGTGCTTAAGCCTAATAACCATACGTGAAGTGTGTGTATGATTTTTATGGTTAGGTGATTATTCTATGACGTGAATGACGCTGGAGGACCGGTGGATAACAGGCAGAGAAAAAAAGACAATTCCAAGAAACCCTGCCACGCACTCGCTTTGTTCCAACGCCGATTTCTCATCGACCGACAGGGATCGACCCCAGTGCCATGACGCTCGTCGCCGAGGCGCGTTCCGTTCGCCCGGGGATTCCCCGTGCGTGTGCGGCGGAGCGCAATCGCGCGGCGTCTGGGAGGCTGCCAACGTTACCAGCCTCCTCGTGATACGATCGCGCTGCCGCTGGCTCCTGCTCACATAAATATTCTCAGGAAGCGACCTGAAATTGGATTGTGAACTCTGGAACACGGAAACCTGATATTTCAAAGCAGCCTTCATGGGAATGCCTAGGTTTAAATTTTACATTTCAAGACGCGGCCAACTACAGCTCGTTGTTCTTGTCCGTCTTTATTCGGAAAAGTGAAAAGAAATATGACCATTTTCGGAAATTGTGAATGAGAATATAATTAGAACTGTTGAAATACAAAAAGACTAAGCTTATTACTCATGATTACTAATCATTATATTGAAGACGATTTTTATTTAAGAAATGATTTTGCATAAATGTAGTATTGCCCAGTACTTATCAATTCATTTCAGTTTCTTGCATCGAAACACCTGTAAGCATATGAGCACGCACGAATATTTTTTAAAGGCACTCAAAACATCTATCAGTGGTAGTTTGTAAAATAATTTCAATTAAAAACGGTTGAACTCAAGATCATTTAAAAACAAAACGGAGAACGCAAATGTTTCTCTGTGGAAGGCACTAACTCACTCCATATGTGCTACACTAAAAAGTTAAGGTTGGATTGATTGATTGATTGATTGATTGGTGATTCGGGGCGCATCAACTGCTAAGGTCATTAGTCCCATAGGTGTTGAGTATTTTTTCCTCGGGAAGTGGCGGTGATCTTCTCGCTCTGGATGGTGAGAACAGGCGCCCACCTGTCAGTCGGCCATCGGTGTTGCCCCGAACCAGATATTTCCCAGCATTGTCCCCTGACGGGACAAGCTCAAAGCTCTCGACCGGTTTCATGGCATGTGTGGTAGTGTGGTGCCTGTGTATGTGTAAATAAGGACAAGGACAAGGAAGAGGTTTAAAAGATCGCGCGCAATTCGTTGCTGCTTGTTTGGGTACAGCTCCGGCATTCACCTGGTAATGATCGGAGAAACCACGGAAAACTACCGATCAGAGCAACCTGTCGCTAGAACTCTCCTTCAGATAGCGACTGAATTCGACATAGCTATCAAGTAGTTTCGGAAGTCCTGCCGCCGGTGAGACTCGAACGTAGGACCTTCCGGTCAGAGGCACTGCACTGACATCATATAATGTCCAGAGCGACCTCTCCGGTTTAAGCTTGGAACTTGATGAAAGAGAGCGGAGTCAGACTCGGTAAGAGAAAAAAACGAAGGGGGAGGGGGAGGTTGAGAGGCTGGGAGGGCAGGAAGAGCTAAGCGCTGCCCACAACAGATGCGTTTCGGTGCGGCGCGGCGTGCACTGAGCCGGAGAGCACCATCGCTCTGCCGCCGGAAGGGCAGGAGCAGCCTCCGGCGACACTCCGGCGCCCCCTCCCCCCCCAGTGTGTGGGAGAGGGGTGGGGGCGAGAATGGACGGCGCATGGGCGGCGGGGCGGCGGTTGTGGCGCCGTCAGGCCACCTCCCCCCACAGCACAGCACTTAGCTGCCGGACATCGCGCGGAGGTGGGTGGGGTGCAAGGGGCGACGCCCTTGGGTGACTTCTCTTGAAGCGAATATTCCCTTCGAGATATATGATGGTTGGCCGAGTTTCGGTTTGCGATACTCGAAAGTACGAACACGGCATGTGAGATTCGATTTAAACATTATGTCCATTGGCGCTTGATCAGCTGTGATGCTGTCTTCCCATCGATGGCATGAATGTCACTATAGTTACATCACTATGATCACGTTGAAGCTCCCGATCAAAAGTTACAGCTGATCAAGTATCAACGGACTTCATGTTTTAACAGAAGTAAAGGCAGTGGTAAGTGTCATTTCTTGGTTAAGCAAAAGTGAATATTAATTGACAAAATGTTGCTCCTTCCGCAACAAAACGATTTGATGATTACTGTACATATGCCCCTCGTCTCCATTATTCTTACATTACTTCCATATTTTTGAAAACGAATATTGGTAGTATAAATTTGATATATTTAGTAGTTCAAAATTAATGTTCCCAAGGTATTTGAAATATCACTGTCCATTTATTATTAAGTGAAATGATAATTATTTTTATGTATGACTTTCGGTCACGTATTTTGTTTAATGCGCTTGATACCGGGGGAGACTATTTTTTTCGAATTTCCTATTCATGAAAGTTTCATTATTTTATTATATAATAATGACAGTACTGACAGTTAATTAAGACAACTACTAGTGGTACAAAATTTCATAGATATTCTCGAAATATTTGTACGGTTACGTAAAGTTTGTAACACGCCCCACAGGACTTTGACATTTCGCGATGGAAACGGCTACACCACAATGATATATGTAAACGAAAAAGAAAAATCTCGAGGTCTTAGGAATGCAAAAGATATCCCCAGGTATACGATGCCACACGTAGAAACCTTGATCAGTTTCTTTGACAAAAGTAGTATATTGTGCTTGCGTCCGACTAACCTATGAACATTTGTATACAATAATACAAGTCAAGCAATAATATTACCTAATAATGGAACAGTGCATGCGCGAAAACTACAAAAAAATATTGCAGCCAGAATAAAGAAATATGTTTTTCATTAAATTGGGGATTCCTACAACTATAATATTGAATATTGAGATTTTCTTTCTAAATGAATTCTGTTCGTCCAAGAGACCTTTAAACCAGGTCATATAAATCGTTTCTAAAAATGAATAATTTTTAACATAAAAATTATTTAATTATATACATATTATTAATTAGTAAATAGTATAGTAATTAGTTATATTATACTTGGTAAAATATAAGTAATTTATAATTTTCCCTCAAAAATGGCTGCAAATTGCTGGGATAGAGCGAATGACACTTAATAAGTAGCGTATGGCATATCTTTCTATTTTCGACAAATTAAAAAAAATCAACATTGCAACAGTACAATGTATTTAGAGATTTTTCTTAAATAAAATGTTTTTACAGAGTTAGATGCTTAAACATAGTCATGTACATTTTTTTTGAAACAGCTAGTAGTATTTTTGTATTTTTTTGCTCGAAGTAAAGGCAATTTATATTTTGTTTTATGAGAAAACTGCACTAAATGTTATCTTTAATTTTTTGCAAATGTTGCTAACGAACCATAAAAATGGTGTACGTCTCGTTTGGGCTGAGCTCTCTGAATTTTTTAAGACTGAAAAAGTTACAATAATGAGAGAAGATATGTGGCGATGCAGCACCATTGCTTTCCCCCTCTGATGACGGTACTACATAGTGCCCTCCCCTGACGTTCCCGCCCTCGTTATAACCACGGCCTTCCTACATCATGGATACAGCTCGTGGTTCGCTCCCTTAAGTTTATGAATGTGATGCACTTTCACTAGATAGCAGCATTCGCATTGGAAAGGGAAAAAGAAGAACACACATCTCGCAGGGTTCTTTGCCGCACGCTGAAAAAGCAATGCAGTCATGACGATTTCTGTGACAGCGCAAGTCATAAATATGGTAATGATGAGGGGATGTTTCAGAGGATTCTTTGAATAATTCCCACGAAAGAAGATTGCGGTCCTCTGAAAAGCTGAAGATTTGTGGCAAAGCCCACTGCAGGCAGCGAAATCATTAATTCACATTCCTCGAATATATCTTTCCTTCAATGGTTGAAAAGCTTTCCTTCTGCGTTTATCTCAAAGGTTTTGCAGTCTTCTGAATTGCTGTCCAGTATGTTGATGAATGAATTTACATTTAATAATGTCAAGCATATTTGATTGATTTAACTCTTGATAGAACGATTTGAATGCCTACGCTTTCTAATCCTATATGAGCGGGGCCCATTTACAATATAAAAAAAGTTTAAATAATTTTAAAGACGCCAAATGCAGTGTCCAGTACAAATATATTTTTAAATAAACAGAATAAGTTATATACTATAAATACTAAGTTTATAATAAACATCTAATATAGAAGTTAAACATTTTTTGTCCTCCTTTGAACTAGAATATTCCCTGGCAGAAAAAAATACTATCATGCTTCTACAGGCATTGGTGCACGGGGTTTTATTGTCACCGGAATTATGCTCGCGAAATCTTACTCTTAGAGGTGCGAAAAGATGGAAGTCAGAACGATCAAGGTTTGAATGTAAGAGGGATCTCACTAAAATTATTCAATTACTGCCTTTGTGAGCACAAAAGTGAGGTGTTGCGTTATCGTGGTGAAGAAGAATATCAGACTGGCGTTTTGAAAGGCGAATCCACCAGATACGAGCTCTATCTTTTTTAAGTTTCAACATATTGATTACACTTAATTATTATTCAATAATCCAATAAGTCTACGAAAATCACTCTGTATCCTAAAATCACTCTCTTCGTCCAAGACGACAGTATCCGTAACCTTTCTTTCAGAGGGTGCACGTCTCAGTTTCTTCTTATGGTAGAGTGGGCGTGAAGCAACACCCTTCGATGGACTACCTCTTGGCCTCAGCTGTAGGACAATGAATACCCACCATCTATGGCAAATTTTAATTAAACAGTTGACATTCCTTATTGTAAAGAAACAAAATATCGGCTGCTATTGTTGTTTTTTTTGGATTATGGTAATTTGGGTACCCATCGAGTACAAATCTTGTCTTACAGCCATTACGTCACCATTGTCATTAAATATCACAATTCACTAGATATTACCTGGCGATTCTCTCGTATGATGTCATCAAAGCGGTGAATATTCTCCGCAGTCACCGTGGAATGTGAACAGCCAATTTGGGGCACATCTGCCGGGTCAAGTTTTTCGTTTCCGGTTTCTCTGCAGGGCCGAACATCTATAGTAGTACCTCTATAAAACTTCTTTAAACATTCGTAAATGCAAATAGGCATATGCTTTTCCGAATTCAAGAATTATTTCCGAATGCTGTGTTAAGTGCATATTGATAACAGTCATTTTGCAAGAATGTACGGTAGCACAAACTATTGACCGACAACTCTGTTACTGCTGAGGAATGTGTAAGAACGTGTGAAAAACCACGCCAAATTCCAATTATCTCCATGGTCAATTACTAGCTGAACCCGTGCTATTACATAGCAAAGAAGGAAGTGCAGTAGAAAAATTAAGAGAAAAAATACTACATATCCATGAATATATATTATTCTTGGATAAGTAATATTTTTTTTGACCCCTCACTTGGCACTGGCCGAATAGGAGGGGCATTGAAATAGTTCTCTTTACAGTTTAATATACATGATTACTGGAAACAAACAGAAGCATTCGGTCCTTGACTGCCCCTTGTAATTCAATCTAATATACTACTAAAGTTATTTCATTTACCTAATAGGTTAAAATTTTGTTGAACAATGTTCTTTTGTACTTATTTACTTAGTATATCGTAGCAATAAATATCAGTTCTCAATCAGATTAGAGTGACCATTTTTGCTAACATATAGTTTGAAAATAAAATATTTTCGACCTCAAAGTGTGTCAATAATTGTTATTGTAGTAATGTACACGTACATTTACTGCGAAAAGAGGAGATGCATTTTTTCTCTTTGATGTATGTTCATATATCAAACCCTCAAACTAACGAATTTTCGAACAAATTTTAGATTTTGACAATAAGGAAATATTTTCGCTCAAAATATCATAATTCAAAATAAACCGAACAAATGCTCATTTAACATATTTTCGTGTATGTAATATACGAATAGTAAAAATAAAAATTACTTGAACATTATCAACACGCAACCAACATGCGAGTGAATTATTAAAATAATTAGAAACTACAAAAAAATTGTGAATTAGGTAATTAGTACAGGAGCCGCTTGAGCCCCGCGAATCTATACCGAATAAAAGAACAATCTCCTCTGGTGCGACACCCTGAGCATTAAATGCCGCGAAGGTTTAGGGATTTGCTCTCGACGGCAAAGGCAGGGCTCAAGAGACGAGGGCCGGCTGGCCGCGGCGTGAGGCTGGCAGCGTCTGAGCGGAATCCGCCGCCGCCGCAAAGCGTTCGACGAGGGCCGCTTGCCGGAGAAGCGCCACCCCGGCCCGGGTCAAAAGCCTAGCCGCGGCGGAACGGATCCCCTTGCGAGAACGGTCCACCCACTTCCGAATCTTTGTGCACGAACGAAAAGAATGTTATAACGTTTAAATTGCGAGTTCCAAAGGCATCTTGAAATCTGCGGTTAAGAATTTGAAGTTGAAATGTCAATGAAGTATTATATTGATAAGTTAGAATACTTGAATCTTAGTTGTAGACAACGCATCTCATTAGTCTCGTATAAAATATATATTTTTTTATTTAAATTCTTGAAACTATATTTGTTATATGACATTTCTATGTGTAGTTAACCTCATTTCAAGAGTTTAAATGAAAAAAAATATGTATTCTATGTATGGGGCTAATGAAATGCGTTGTCTATTACTAAGATTGAAGCATTCTAACCTATTAATATAGTAAATAAGAATACAACTAAGAAAAATATTTGATGGAATCTCAATGATAATATGAAATTTTCAATCTGAACAACTGTCTACTTAACTACACTAATAACTAAAATTACAAGAACGCTCTATCAAGAAGGAAAAGGCATCTCTATTAAGAGTCAAAAATGTACAAAGTGGTATTTTGTGTTGTAAAACGAGGTAGTCATAGAACCGCTGCCGCTTCTGGACTCCCGATGACGAATTGTGATCTGTACCAATATTAAACTTTGCACAAAAAGATGATAAACTTCTGATAGAGGAGAGTATATTTAGCAACAATAATGTGAAAACATTAAATAAATACCCACGGAATGAATAGAATACAATATGATCTATTTTTAATTTAAAGAATGTATTAGCGATTTATTCTAATTTTCAACTATTTTCGTTTCTTGCGATCCGAATCAAACCGTATATTTCGTCAGTCGTCTGTACATGGAGACGTACTGCACTTTATCTTAGAACTTCACAAAGGCAACGTACACGCATTAATTTATTATCCCGTGTATTTACAGTGGAAGGGATGCCAGGGTCTATTAACTATTTCTGCAAATCTGCACCAGATCTGTGCAGTACATCCTTCGATCCTAAGTAGTCTCATGAAACAAACATGTCTCACGGGCGAAGTGAGTGGTTCGATAGAGCCACACTCACAGCTTGCAAGGGATTTGATACAGTTCCCTGTCAATCCTGTGACCCAACCGACACAAAGATACTTGTTTTTATTTTGATAGCCAGAAAAAGTAGTAATTTCTAACTTTCAGAAATGAAACATTCCATGATAAGCGATGAAAATTTCTTGAAATACAGTAGTAATTTGTTAGTTTTTAGTAAAATTTATTACCTTACATTAATATACTTTTTTTGAACACACTTCATTAAAAAATGCATCTTCGCAATTGCAGGAACACGCGAGAAAATTTTGAAATTGTTATCGCTTTATGTAATTTTCCCTAAAAATTAAAATATCGATTTGAAATTCTCAAAGCCTGTAGTTCGGCCACAACGATGGGTGAATATCAGTTTTGAAGATAACGGTGTGAACGGTTTTGGCGCAACCGTTGAGCCCAGACGGGTTGGCATGCAGACTTTATTGCCTTCAGACATTTTCAGTATCAAGAAGTCTCAAAATCTGGATTCTGTTTACACAACGAGTTTCAGAAAGTTATTTACTACATTTAGAAACACAATTTATCAACATTTCAATATCAGGACCCTACAATGCGAGATTTTCTTTCGGAAATGTGCAGTTTCATCGGAGATTTTTATTTTTTTTACTGTCTCTGTATTCCGTAAGTACTCGCAGTTTGCAAGAAAGTTAAAATACCTTTCTACAATAATCATGACACGAGTTGATACAGATTATACATTTGTGTTTAATGTGCTCTTCTATGTTAATTCCGAGGAAGTTTGTCTCAGCATGCATTACGCCTGTACACGAGAAAGACCCTTACATATGTTAAGAAAATTCAACTATCATGTTTCAAGCTGACGCCGTGGGCACTCATGTTCTTTTGGAGATTCATCCCGCGTAAATTGGTGTACATGCCCATTTTCGTCAGGGCAAAGGTGGAAAGGCCATCATAGATTTTGTGCAACATTAAGAACTATTTTCAAATCTTCAATATCTCTTCGCAGAACTATTTTCAGATCTTCCATTCTTCACGGAGAAGAATTTGCAGACATAATAGTTAAAGCCCATTCTCCAGAAGGTTGTACGTGAACGTGATAGAAATGAATCTTCAGTCACACTTAATGTCAGTTGTATAAATATCCGATGGACAGATACAACTCACATGGAGAGATTTCAGTTGGCAAAGTAGCATTTTATTCCTTTTTCTACAAAAATTAAAATGTATCTCAGGAATGAATGTATTCATAAAATTTGTTATGAACACTTCATAACACTCTAACAATAACAGTTATGACAACAAAATATGACAAGAATAACACCAGAAGTACAAAATGAGCTCTGATTGTGATTGTGAGTCTTGTGCGCTACAATTACTTCACGGGGAAGTATAAAATGTACAAAAAACAAAACATGACTGTTACATCTGGTGTGTGCATCTCCAGAAGCTGTGAAGCTGTCGCGTGACGATAGTCACCAGTGGGCGCATACTCTTACAGTGCGTCTATTCAACAATTGTGAAGAGCTGGAACAGTTGTTTCTGGAGTGATTGAGCAGTTAACCACACGTTTTCTCCTGATTGGGGGGCGGGGGCCATTTACACTAGTGGGCAAGTCCGGTTTCTCATCATTGTGAAACGGCCTATTTTCATTCAATGTTCATTTGCTACATCCCCCACTTTAACCATTAGCTGAAAGAAAGTCTTCGAGTTGGAAATGCAATATGCAGCAGGCAGTGATTTACTTTAAAATAGAATTTCTGAAACAATTTTTTCAAATATTGAAGGAAAGAAAAGATCATAACGAAATACTTATTAGTTGTGATTTTGTCAATCTCGTTATGTCATCCTGTGAGCTATGTTTGTGAGTTTTGTTGATGAACATAATATAAAAAAAACAAGTCTTACTCTCTCATGAGAGACGCAAACATAATTTAAGATTTAATTTTATTCACATTCAAAGCAAAGATGTTACACACTGGAAGCAGCATCATAATTTAATTTTCTTCTCTGCAGATCGCAGAATAATGAGAAAATCTAATCTATTAATGTATAAAACAAAAACAAAATTGAGTATTTTAATTTCAATTAAAAATATATATTTTGGTGAAAAACATTTTGAATTCGTCTTTTGGTATTGATAGTCATAAATTGTTATTATATTTTTTTATTATTATTTCGCCTATATCTCACATTGCTAGGAGAAAATGGGGCAATGAGAGAGAGAGAGAGAGAGAGAGAGAGAGAGAGAGAGAGAGAGAGAGAGGAGAGAGAATGGGAATTGAGAGGGGGAGAAAGAAAGAATGAGAATGGAGAGGTGGAGAGAGAGGGGGGGAAGGAGATCTAACAAATCGTGTCATATTTATTTCATTGTCATATCTGCTGTTGCTATATTTTCTTGGAATCGCTGATGCAATAAGAGTAGTTATTTCAAGACAGTTCTGCAATCACGAAGCAAGAAATTCCTCTGATGGAGCGTGTACGACTCGAATATAATATATAAATGAAACACCGCACTCTGTCTTGAATCAGAAGTTAGGAGAAAAAAATAAACACGGCTTACATGTGTGCCCGAAAAGCTCGCTGATGCCTGCTCCCATCGAATGGATGAGCGTTCACAGTTCATTGGCCGCAGGGCCAGAGACGAACTTGGCTCGACCGATGCGGCCCGCCCCGTCCGCTGCGTGGGCGGTGACCGGAACCGGAGGAAACTGTTCCTCTCGTTTCTTTTAGGCGGCCCGCTTTTCTTGTGGCCAGCGGGCAGGATGTCGGCTCACGCGCCCCTTCAACCTTTCCACGAGCCTCGCACACGCACAACACAGTCAACGACGAGATGAATCCGTGATTTTCGATCAGAGGCCTATCTACAGCATAGCAGACATGGCACATGCCGTGGGCGCCACTCACCAGAAGCGCTATTCAGAGTATATCCGCTAAAAACAAATAACAACCGTAGTTTGTAGAATTCAGATAGGGGCGCAAATTCTGTCGTTGCCATGGGCGCCTGAATACTACACACTCTTCTGTGCTCTATGAAGCCTTGAATGGAGGACATTCGTGTTCAAACAATGCTCAAGAACGGGAAGTTAAGATTGAAATGTTTAACTATTGACAAGTTCCTTCGTTTACTACGTTACCTGGGGTATTTCAATAAATGCCCTGTTCGCATTCGAATGTAGAGAACGCATGTTTTACCGAATCATTTCAAAGCTGTGTTTGATATATCCAAGTAGTTGCACTGGTATGGGGATATAAGAAGAATGCCAGAGAAGAGTTGGTCGAAAAAGTTGTAGCTGTGGCAATCGGAAGAACTTGTAAAAGAGGTCGATACGAGACAGAAACTTACAGGATGAAGAATGGAGAGACCGAACGAAGTTGCGGCTGGGATGGAAGGAACGTCGTGTTGTTATAAACTTGCATAGAAGTTTCAAAACTAGTTTCTCTAAAAGTTACTTAACGTAATGTAATTAATATAAGTTTACCAATCATCTTTCTGAAACGATCTGGTGGTCAATGCTTGAATTTTTCTTCTTGAGGTCGTGTAAACTATCCCTGGTATCAATATTGATCCCTGCCACAAACACGTAGTAATTGGAAAATGACTAATGTTAAGAAACTACCTATGTATGAGGAAAGTCTCAAAACATCTGGTAGTATGTCTGTCAGACTGTTTATACCACTTATTGTGGTATTGAAGGTAAGCATTTTCCTGATTTTTGTGAAATCTATTTCAGCTTGTGTTTCTTAAAATCAAGGTTAGGTAACTCAACAATTAAATGCGCGATACCGATTATACTGCTACCAAACGAAGTTGCAGTGCATGCGGAATCTATAATGAACTGATAATATGCTCCTCTCTATAGTAACGAAATTTCAGCAAATTTGGTTAAGTACTGTAATCTTTACGAAAAACTTTGCTATAGATATTAGACAGAAAATTACATTTTAAATACTTAACACAATTACCCTGCATTATTTTTACAATTTTGAAATTGGTAAAAAAATTTACATAGTGATTAACAAACTTTTACCACCTAGAGAACGTTTTAATGTGATATAATAACCAAAACTGGTTTACAAGAAGACAATGTTTAAATACATAAATGTATAGTATTTAAAATATTCGTATTTTGAAATAATGTTAAACCGTTTGGTATGAGTGATTCAAGGATAAAATTTCTTTATGCCTTTTCGATTCTATGCATTTCATCCCGGAATGCAATATTTCTCCAAACTAGAACTTCCTGCTTGAACCCGGAGGAATTGAACTGGTAATGGACCTCCTGGATTCTCGACGCGCTTAGTTTCTGCGAGCGTTCCGCGAGCGTTTTCCAGGGCGAGGCGGCGGGCGCGAGCGCGGGCGCGGGGCCGGCTGGAGAATTGATCTCGGGGCCAATACGCACCCACCGCAGCCCTTCGCGCCTCGCTTTGAAGCGCCGGGCCCTGTTTAAGCCAAGTTCCTGGAGTTCCTGCTATTGGAATTGGCTCCGACTGGTGAAAGGCCGTGCCTCGGCGGACGCTGCGGCATCGCAGGCATTCGGGCGGGGGAGGAGGGGGGGCGGAACCTGTAGCGGTGGCAGCCGCGCGGTCTTTAGTGACATTTTAGTCCGCGGACGACTGCTCAGCTATTCGCCTGCCGCGTTGTCGGTTTAGGTTGGAAACGCATGCGACAGAACAAACGTAAGCGACGTGGTTTTAATACCTTCCAGAAACGATGAGACTTATCTCCGGGATGAATTTTAATAGATGAGATGCTTGAAAGCCTCAAGCCTCAATGAATGAGGTGCATCGATGCCTCACTGACACATTTATAGTATTAATTTATCATTTCGAACTGTACGTCATTGACGAGTACAAAAGAAATGGGAAGAATCAAAACATAAAACGGTTGCAGTAACTTCTTTTACGCTATTCACAGTTTATCGCTACGAAAATGTGTAACACTTTAACGATATTAATTACGTTTACATATTCCTATTAGAGTGTCTTGGAAGACTAAGACTATATGTTACGGACAGAACAAAGATAACCCACCGTGGTACTATCATCTTACTGGTACGCTCAGACATATCGCGAGAATGTATTTTAACCCAATCGAGGCCAAAGACGGGCACTGCCTGTCGTCAGCCTCCCCATGTCGCTCTGGCCAAAGACGGGCAGTGCCCATCCTGTACTTTTTTGTTGTATTCTCACGTTTTCCCAATAGATGTCTGTCATATCTTTATTACGGAATGAGACGTAAAGATTGGAAAAGTTAATGATAAGCATGGACTTTTCACGTGCATTGTACACTTTCCTATGTAGTATTTCTCGGCAGCTTTGTGTGCTCACAGCAGTTTTGTTGTGACGCCACAAGGATGCAAAATGCTCCTGAACGTTCTCTCTTTTCAGCCGCAAAGGGGGCGAGAGCTCCATTGCCCTAAGGGTGCGTTTGCGCTGCAGCAGCGACAACCGATAAGAGCAGCGGTAACACCAAGGCAGTGCTAACGTCCCTGTAGATACGAATGGAAGTGTTATGTTCACAGTACGCAATAGATGCAAGTGATTTATTATATCGAATTGTTATTTACAGAATTCCATTATATATCCCGTATACTCATTTCAAGTTAAGGGAAATCTCTTCGACATTTCTATCCGCGTTATTTTTGAAATTAAAAAATATTAAGAAGCTTATCTAATAGGTTGTCTATCGGCATAATAACCGCCAACTTCAATGAATTTTGTAGTTTTCTTTTACAAAACCTGTATAACTATAGAAAATAATGTATTACCTCGAACCGGAACGTAATATAATAAAAAAATCGTGCTTAAATGGTTATGCGCTCCGACCTGGTGCGTATTCGCAGATGCTTTTTCACTTTCGAGTGGCGCTGTTTCAGCAACACACTGCTAGCGTTCCGTCTCGCAGTTCGATGTCATCGATTGTTGCTGCTCGAACATAAACGCACCTATTGCCCACGAACGTCTGAATATGCCACGTAGTGCCGGAGAATGTTTTAGAACAAAATCAGGCGCAAACCCATCTCTCCCTGACTGGGCACATTGCAGATTCTCTGTAGCAACATAACATTCGTAATGTAATTTCGAGACCCCTCTCAGCAGTTCGCTAAAACAGATGCACGCACGCAAAACAATGTCTCTGCGGCTGTAAACACGCTGCTATGAGCTTCTTCATAGGTGTATTTAAGTTTATGATTTTTTTCAAAAATTTATGTGATTCTTGATATCACTGCAGTTAATATAATAGGCTCTGCACTAGTGTCGCAATCTTGGATGATAGTTACAGTGATTCTAAATTTTAATAAATTCATCTCACTGTTAATTTGTGCAGTGTAATAATTATTAACTATTTTGGGTGAGTCGGAAGTGATCGAGAAACATCAATCTGTGACACTAATCCTGTTTCTCACATCTAAAGGAAAATACTCAATAAACTAATCGTGCACGTTTCGACAAATTCATTGACAAACACCTTAGCCAAGAAATGGAACTTCGTCACAGTGACATTTTCCTACAAGCTGTTTATTAAAAACATTAATTATGTACAATAAATCGATAAAGCAATCCCTATTGCACATGTATTGACTGGAGAACTTTCAGAAAAACTGCTCGGCAGAGGAAATTGGTCGCGTAATTTATACGTAAATACTCCACAACCGTAAGCAATTTCCCTATTAATATTAATATGATGATACTGGCACACGATGCATGATTCATATCTGTTGAAAGTGCTCGCCAAACCCCAGAATTTGAGTACAGAGTGTACGAAGTGTCTACAGTGTCCCAGCGTCGCTGTGGTGCTCTTGCAGTGGGTATTTCAAGCGGTCAAGTGCGACCACAGCAATGTTATAAAATTTACTATAACACAACTTTTACTTTAACTTCTAATAAAAACACACTTTCCTAAAACACTAAATTGTTTTATCATTATTCACAGGATTATTTCATAAATCCATGTTTCTATAAGTACGTCCTTTCAATAATCATTCAAAATCTGTAACAATTAAAGTTAATAATTTAACATATGTTCACATTGGAATATGCAATAAGAAGAATTAATAATAACAATAAATATAGTATTATAAAAGAATATTGAAATAACTTTTATTTCAAAATTATTCGGATAGATGGAGTTTTGTCCTCAAGTTACTCCCTCGATAAGAATTTGTATATCAGAAAAAAATATATTCCAATAACTGCTATGAAATACCACATCCTTAGATGGAAGTCATTGCGTATTTTTTTAGGGCGACAAAGTTTAAAAAAACTCACAACACTTACATCTAATTATCGTTACAAATATGTCCGTCAGGGCGCGGGTGGGAATTTAGCTGATTCATTTGGATTCCTTGAGATTACCAAGAATTCTTCAAATTTTCCTCGCTCGAATCTGAAGGGTCATTGATCGATTATTAAATCATCGATTGACATTTCCAGAATTCCCATATTAGCTTCCAATATGTTCTTCCAGCTGGCTAACGGCAAGCAGTATTTCCCTTCCAATTAGATGCTGCTGGACTGAAGAGAAAGCTGAAACTGTTTAACTCCGTGAAATTTGAAGGGTCATGTCTCCAGTTGATGTTTCGTTTTCTGTAAATATTTCTTTCTGATTTTAGTCCATGTTAACTCAATAGAATTTTAAAATCAGC
Source organism: Gryllus bimaculatus (assembly GCA_017312745.1). Lineage (NCBI taxonomy): Eukaryota > Metazoa > Arthropoda > Insecta > Orthoptera > Gryllidae > Gryllus > Gryllus bimaculatus. Next base: position 2,428,148 of record BOPP01000030.1, read on the forward strand.
ATTTATAGCCTACAAACGAGATGATTCGTGTCCTTTCTCTGCTGCCGCAAAGTCTAACAAAGTATTTCTGGGTAGGTACGATTGTTTTAATGATTTGGGAAGATAACGTCCTTTCTTAATGAGTCATCACATGAAATGCCTTTTCTTTTTCAGCCACTAAATCAATTTTACTGCTCATGTCATAGACTGAATGGCATTTTGTTGGCACTTGCTGCGTAATATGAGGGTGTTGCCGACACAAAAACAGAAGCAAAAGAGCGAGGAATTGAAGTTACAAAACGGTCGAACACTTTTTAAATTCTCAGAAATTATTTTACTATGATAGTTCCTCGTGGTTGTCATGGCCTCAAATATGAGTTATCTGTTCAAGAAAAAACCCTTCTTTGGTCCAATTTGACTGCAATTACAGTTTTCTGCTGCGCTTGCCATTCAGTAACACTACTCATATCACCTTTTTCTTGCACAATCAAATGGTGTCGATCTATGACTTATCCTAATAAAAAAACTCCCTGTTCTCTTCCTGAAGTGCTTCAGATTGTTATTTTATTTATTTAATAGGTAATTATTACAAACAAATTAGCTTACTCGATTTCTATGTGGCTAGCTGAAGGCCTTTAAGCTATTTACAATTACCTACACCCTTTTCGCGTTCGTAACCTTTCGAATTCTGGATTCACCCCAAATGTTGCTCTCCATCGCGCATCAAAAGTCGCGGGAAAAGAGACCATAAGGTATGGCTAGGAAAACAACCCCTGAAGGGGAAAAAACTTGCCGTCAGAAGGCGAGTACATTACTAATGCTATCCGACTTTATTTTAACTTTTTATTTTCTGGGCGCGGCGTCCCGCTGCTCCTTCCAGTCTTGGCCTCCTCAGCACCTGAAATCAAATAGCGCCACCAGAAGATCATCCGAACAACGCCTCTGCCAACGCCTTGTATTTTCGATTCCCCCTTTCCTTCACCCCCTATTGTGCTTATTTACTATGCCAGTTTTATTTTTATTTATATATTGACCTGTTACTACCCAATTGACACGACTTATGATTTATTTCTTAATTGTTTATTAACTTAACATAAAAATTACTGATTAACTTGCATATTGTTAGCTTATTGACTTAGTTCTCTTCAGTTAGCCTCCGCTCAGCTAACCCGTGATGTTTTCCCACTCCCTAATTCAGTTTTTCTAATGGTCCGAACCTTCCTAAAAATGTTCCTAATTCTTTCACAAATTTAGACCTTTTACCACCTAAAAATGGTCTTGGGCGAGCATTACGTTCCTGTTTAGGAAGTAGTAATTTCCCATTCCCATCCATTTTTTTTTCTCCATGATTCGGTTGCACAGCAAATTAAGGGTATGTAGATTAGTCTCCCTATCATCGTAAAGCACACAGATGCCATTACCACTTTGCGTCCTTTAGTCTACGCTTGCATCCATCCCCCAACCCTAACCAACAGATATCCCCCTCTTGCGTCCTTTCCGAAGTATGAGCGTAACTTTCGCAACCCCATAACAGACTCGCATAGATTGAGCTACTAGACGAAACGGTGTTTTCAGCGTTGCTGCCCAGATCCTTGCCTTTTAATATCAGCAAGTCATTGGAAATCAGCCGTTTCTATCTTCACAGGTTCCCCTATTCTTCCCACATTTCCGGAGAGACGGTCTCCCAACCCTGGGCTGTCAAGTAAGCCGTTTAATTTTGTACGCCCAGTAGCGATGGTCGGATTCCTTGCCATTGCACTCTAAAAGCATCTATGTTTATGTGTGGTCCAGCCTGTTCATCTGCTAATTTAATCCCAGAGTTTAAGACGGTTTCAGTTTGTTAATATAACCGGGCCTCTAGTATGTCTGCCTGTCCAGGAGCAACGTCACCAACGTTATTCAACTCAATTAATTGTCGCCTTTCATACATTTCAAAAGGGTTTAGTAGAATTCGATGAAGCAAGAAATATTAAAGGTAAGAGTGGCAAACTAATATTCCCCTGTCCCCCATGACACGTTTATGAGTTTATGATACGGGATTTTATAGAGCGTATTAAAACATCGCGCCATAAATTTGGACGTTTACATTACTTATTTTGTCAGGGTTCTCTCTTCTGTGAATGTTTTATGCCACATGTTTTTGGGAAGGAGTACGAGGTAGCTGCTGTGAGGAAGGATTGTCCCCAACTCTGCTATTAATCAAATCATCACATCGCTTTAATCAAATTAGTATTTAATTGAAAACACACGAATTAAAAAAACAATCCACTGCCTGATGCAGTCTGTGCATACCTGCATTTTTTTTCTAATTTTCCTGTTATTATGTATTTGTAATTTGTCAAATGCTGGTCAGGCCTGCTAAGCTCTGTCCAGCTATTGCGACTGTTCTACGTTAACAGAGGAGAGGAAAGTGGGTTCAGGGCTGCAATCGACTACCTCAGATATAAATACAGAGCACTTAGGAACAATCTCATACGCAGTGGCGCCTTGTTAGTTACTGCTTGCAACGGAAATTAATGGTTGGTAGCACAAACTGCAGCTTGGCAAACAAAAGAAAACTTAAAATTGGGTAAAAATCCCACAATGAGAAAAGATGCTGGAAGTTTGTTCCATTTACTTGTTTCCCAGTGATCTAATTACTACCAAAAATATGCAAATTTTTTAATAGGGACGTCCAGAGCTCGACTTGGTGCGAGAGACTTTCCGGCTGCCTACACACAGAGCGCAATTCTCGCTGTTCCGCAATTCTGTATTATAATTACAAACGAGTTCGGAGTCCTATTAATTATAAAAAAATTATTGATGACACTGGTAAAATAAGGAAAAACACACATTTACAAAGCATCCAAACTTACTACTTGCATTTATTATAAGCAATAAAACGGAAAATTTTATTTTTTTTCTTCAAACAAACTTTCATAATTATGATGTGATTAGTATCATGAGATATATTCATGTACTCGGCCCAGCGGATGGCGCGCCACTCTCTTAGGTCACCTATGTTTAGATTTACTCATATGTAGTCGATATAAATTTTTGAACATAAAACGCGCAAAAAGTCTAAAAATTTGCAGTACCCACATCTTTGAAATAAATGAAATAAAATGTTTTCTTCCCATACACTCTGAAACTCCTATTGGTAGCATTGTTTCGTGGATTTACCCCTGCAAACAATCAACTACCAGTTTGTATTCCCACAGTCCATTTTTAAAAAAGCATAACAGACTTCTCTCATATTGTCTGTCGCGAAATAAATAGCACCATGCTGGCAGATGGACCGGTAAAGCTATTTCGGGGGAGCAGCGCGTGTTTTGGGCCTGTCGCTCTAACGACTAAGCACCCTGCGAGGCACAATGGGCGGCGAGAGATAAGCGGCCGCGAACAAATACCGTCGCCTGCGACATTGTGTCGCCGCGCGGGCGCCGCACTCCGGTCGAGCGCGCGTGTGCGCGCGTGCGTCGAGCGCGGACTCGCTCACCCCCGGGCGGCCGCGAGCGTGCGACGCTGAATCGCCCGCGCAATTACAGAGCCCCGCTCCCGCCGCCTCCCTCATTCGTCTCTAGGCCCTCGTTGCTCCTCGACGCACCGCCGCGCGCGAGTCCGATGAACACAGAGGCCTCCGCGCCTCACCGTAGCTGTAGTGCAACCTGCGGCGACGAGCGCATCCCTGTTTCCGCTGCCCGCTCGTCGGACCAGGTTCTGCTGTTGGCGATGCCCGCGTGTCTTATTAGATTTATTTACATAATTCTGCAATTACTTTTTGAGAGAAGTACTTTGTGGACAGGAATCCACTAACCTAATATTACAGGAACTTTACACTTTTACAAAAATATAAAAGCTTTACAAATAAGCAATGTATTCATAGCACTCCACTTCACCACATCTTGTACTTTATCGGAACTGCAAATCACTGAGCGTAATATCTTTCTTACACACTCGTTGTCCCCTTATGTTCATAACGCCACTGTACTGCCCCACTTAATATTTAATACTCAATTACATAGAAGGTAAACATAGTTTGCACTGCACATAGTTAAATATTTAATACTTCAATTACATAAGAATAGCGCGAGTAGTTACACTGAATATATTAAAAGACATTTATAATACGCATATCAACATTCAGGAAAACTAATTATTGTTTAAATATGTCAGACTTTGAGGGAAAGGGATCTAAGAACTTCTCAGGCAAACCCGTTCTCTCTATTAGTTCGATTCGCGAATGAATATTTCTTGTGGCGCCGCGCGCCCAAACGTTCCGTTTTTTCCAGGGGGGAAAAATTTTTTTATCCTTTGGTTTTTTCTGGGGGGGGGGAAAATTTTTTGTTGCATGTGATCCGCATCTGCCGAAATGTGCTAGCTTTTCCCTATTCGACTTTCGGAATTTCTTTTCACGCTCGAAGGCCTGGTGTACACTTATACGTAGCCAATAGAGACGTGAGCGTGAGAATGCGTTGCTTCTTCTCGAGTGACTCTCGTATCCTTTATTCTTTGTACCCCTGAAAGCTAATTTGCCTGCTCTGCGCTCTTCATTACGTAGTCAATGTTCTCGGTTCAGGGAAGAGTGAGGTTGGAGTTACTGAAAATCCGCATTTCTGGTACGGATTGCTTGGTTCAACCTTTTTGAAGTACTGTCTTAGATGGTCTCAGCGCAGACAACTGATAGACTGCATACTCCTAGGGTTCGTGTCTCGACGGTGGCACTATTTTTGACGCTAAACTACATTGCTAAGTCGAATCAACCGCGGCCTTGGAGGAGAAGCTCTCACACCACCTCGGCGGTGTGCTGGAGTCGGGAGTTCTTCAGTTGGTTTCTACGATTAACACTTAAGTTAAAATGGCCGAATCAGTACCTCCAACAAACTGGCCGAAGACCGATGCTGCGATCTTTTCCTCCGTGTTCCCGCGTGTATCGAGCGTAATCTTTACACAGCGTGCCGCTGCACGTACACTACCGAGACCTGTGGGCGAGCTATAATCTAGTCCGCAGCTGGGAGACGTGTTCATTAAACTAAACATGTAATAGATGTGCGAAATAAATAGCGAAAGGGCTATTCAATGAATAATAATTTAATGTTAAAGGAGAAGTAAGTATTAAAAGAAAGTAAACTATAGTTTATATCTCTACCTGATACAGAAGAGGTGGAAAGATGGGTGTGAAATTAAAAGATGAGAGTTAATAATACTACAAAAGCGAATGCCTACGAAATGAAATGTGCTGTGATGTGAGATTGAATAGTTGAATAAATTATATGATGAAACACCGAATTCATTTTATAAAAAATGTTCGTGAACGTTTAATAGAATGATGAGAAATTGATGTA
>BOPP01000030.1:2433475-2501089 GCA_017312745.1 Gryllus bimaculatus
GCTCCCCACAGGTCTTTCGGTAGTGTAGTGCAGCGAGTGTGAAAGATATGTGTACAGGCCAAGGAAAGGGAAGAAAAGATCGCGCATGGTCCTTGGCCAGTTTGTTGGAGGTACTGATTCGGCATTTTCTGAGTGTTGATCGTAGAAACCACTGAAAACTACCGATCAGAACAACCGACCTTTAGATTTCTCCTCCAGGCCGCGGTTGAATTCGACTTAGCAATGTAGTTAGCGTCAAAAATAGTGCCACCGTCGGAGACACGAACCCTAGGAGGTACTGCAGTCTCATCAGTTGTTGCGCTGAGACATCTAAGACAGTACTTCAAAAGGGTTGACCAAAGCAACCGTACCAGACAATGCGGATTTTCAGTAACCTCCCAATATTCTTCCCCTGACCGAGACATTGATTACGTAATGAAGAGCGCAGAGCGGCAAAATTTACTTTCAGGGGTACAAAGAATAAAGGAGTACGAGAGTCACTCGAAAGAAGAAGATTTAAGTCACGTCTCTATGCTACGTATAAAGTGTACACAGGCCTTCGAGCGTGGAAAGAAATTCGAAGTCGATTAGGGAAAGCTACACATTTCGGCAGAGCGGATCACATGCACAAAATTCAGACAAGAATTCTGAAAACGGACGTTGGGAAATATTCATTCGCGAATCGAACTATTAGAGACTGGAACGGTTTGCCTGAGACATTCTTAGATCCCTTTCCTCAAAGTCTGAGCAAATTTAAAAATAAATTAGTTTCCTGAATGTTGATATGCGTATTATAAATGTCTTTAATATTATTCAGTGTAACTATGTATTCTATGTAATTGAGTATTAATATTAACTATGTGCAGTGCAACTATGTATTCTATGTAATTGAGTATTAATATTAAGTGCAGTACAGTGGCGTTATGAAACTAAGGGAAACGAGTGTGTAAGAAAGATATTACTGCTCAATGATTTGCAGTTCGGTAAAGTAAAGTGTGGTGAAGTGAAGTGCTATGAAACATTGCTATTTGTAAAGCTTTTATATTTTGTAAAAGTGTAAAGTTCTGTAATATTAGGTTAGTGTATTCTGTCACCAAGTTCTCAAAAGTAATTGCAGAATTAGTAAATAAATCTAATAAGAAACCGCATCCAACACAAGCCTGGCCGACGAGCGGCAGCGGAAACGGGGATGCGCTCGTCGCCGCAGGTTTGCATCCCGTGGTGCGGCGCGGAGGCCTCTTGTTCATCGGCTGGGGGCGGTGCGCTCGAGGAGCAACGAGGGCAGAGACGAAGAGGGAGGCGGCGGAGCGCGGGCTCTGTAATTGCGCGGGCGATTAGCAGTGCCGTGGGCGCCCGGGGGTGAGCGAGTGGGTGAGCGGGCGGGTGATGGAGTGCGGCGCGGCGCGACACAATGTCGCAGCGACGGTTTTGTCGCAGGCCGCTTATCTCCGCCGCCCATTGTGCCTCGCAGGGCTGCTCGAGTCGTTAGAGCGACAGGCAAAACCCGCGCTGCTCCCGATAGCTTACCGGTTCATCTGCCAGCAGGTGCTATTTATTTCGGACAGCCAATATGAGAGAGTCTGTTACTTTTTAAAATGGACGTGGAATCACCAACTGGTAGTTGATTGTTTGCAAGGGGTAAAATACCACAAACAAGTGTACCAATAGGAGTTTCAGAAGTGTATGGGAAGAAACATTTTATTTTCATTTATTTCAAAGATGGGTACTGCAAATTTTAGACTTTTTGCACGTTTTTGTTCTAAAATTATATCGACTACATATGAGTAAATCAACATAGTGACTCACAAAGTTCAAGCGATGGCGCGCCAATCGCTTCCGAGTACATTGAATATATGTCATGATACAATCACATCATAATTATGATAGTTTATTTTCCGTTTATTGCTTATAATAAATGCAAGTAGTAAGTTTGGATCTTTGTAAATGTGTGTTTTCTTTATTTTCAGTGTCACATAATATTTTATATTAATAGACCTCCGAATCGTTGTAATTATAATACAGATTGCGACAGCGAGAATGCGCTCTGTGTGTAGTGCACCAGGAAAGTCTCTTCGCACCAAGTCGAGTCTGGACGTCCTATTAAAATTGCATATTTTGGTAGTAATTAGATCACTGGGAAACAAGTAAATGGAACAAGACTTCCAGCATCTTTTATGATTGTGGGATGTTTTACCCAATTTAAGTTTTCTTTTGTTGCAAGCTGCAGTTTGTGCTACCAACATAATTTCCGTTGCAAGCAGTAACTAACAAGGCGCCACTGCCTATGAGATTTCCTAGTGCTCTGTATTATATCCTCACGTTTTCTTGAGCCCTGAACCCACTTTCCTCTCTCTGTTAACGGAAACAGTCGAATAGCGACAATTGCAGCAACCAGCATTGACAAAATTACAAATACATAATACAGGAAAATTAGAAAAAAATGCAGTATGCTACAGACTGCATCAGGCAGTGGATTGTTTTAATTCGTGGTGTTTTCAATTAAATACTATTTGATTAATAGCGATGTGATGATTTGATTAATGGCAGAGTTGGGACAACCTTCCTCACAGCAGCTACCTCGTACTCCTTCCAAACATGTGCATAAAACATTCACAGAAGAGAGAAACCCTGACAAAATAAGTAATGTAAACGTCAAATTTATGCGCATTTTTAATACGCTCTATAAGTCCCGTATCATAACTCATAAACGTGTCATGGGGGGACAGGGGAATATTAGTTGCCACTCTTACCTTTAATATTTCTTGCTTCATCGAATGTTTACTACCTTGTGAAATGTATTGAAAGGCACAATTAATTGAGTTTGAAAACGTTGGTGACGTTGCTCCTGGACAGAGCAGACATACTAGAGCCCGTTATATTAACAAACTGAAACCTATTAAACTCTGGATTAAATTAGCAGATGAACAGGCTGACACACTTAAACATAGATGCTTTAGAGTGCAATGGCAAGGAGCCGACCATCGCTACTGGGCGTACAAAATTAAACGGCTACTTGACAGCCCAGGGTTGGGAGACGTCTCTCCGGAAATGTGGGAAGAATAGGGGAACCTGTGAGATAGAAACGGCCTGATTTCCAATGACTTAGCTGATATTAAAAGGGCAAGGATCTGGCAGCAACGCTGAAAAACCGTTTCGTCTAGTAGCTCAGATCTATGCGAGTCTGTTATGGGGTTGCGAAAGTTACGCTCATACTCTCGGAAAGGACGCAAGAGGGGGATACTGTTGGTTAGGGTTGGGGGATGATGCAAGCGTAGACATAAAGGACCGCAAAGTGGTAATGGCATCTGTGTGCTTTACGTATGATAGGGAAGACTAATCTACATCCTCTTAATTTGCTGTGCCACGAATCATGGAGAAAAAAAAAGATGGAATGGGAAATTACTACTTCCTAACAGGAACGTATGCTCGCCCAAGACCTATTTTAGGTGGTAAAAGGTCTAAATTTGTGAAAGAATTAGGAACAATTTTTAGGAAGGTTCGGACCATTAGAAGAAACTGAATTAGGGAGTGGAAAAACATCACCGGTTAGCTTGAGCGGAGCCTAGACTGAAGAGAAACTAAGTCAATAAGCTAACAATATGCAAGTTAATCAGAATTTTTATGTTAAGTTAATAAACAGTTAAGAAAATAAATCATAAGTCGTGTCAATTGGTAGTAACAGGTCAATATATAAATAAAAATAAAACTGGCATAGTAAATAAGCACAATAGGGGGTGAAGGAAAGGGGGAATCGAAAATACAAGCGTTGGCAAGAGGCGTTGTGTCGGATGATCTCTCTTTGGTGGGGCCGCTTATTTTTTTGATTTCAGGTGCTGAGGAGGCCAAGCACTGGAAGGAGACAGCGGACGCCCGCGCCAGAAAATAAATAGTTAAAATAAAGTCGGATAGCATTAGTAATGTACTCGGCTTCTGACGGCAGTTTTTTCCCCCGTTCAGGGTTGTTTTCCTAGCCATACTTTATGGTCTCTTTTCCGGACTTTTGATGCGGATGGAGAGCAACATTTGGGTGAATCCCAGAATTCGAAAGGTAGAACGCGAAAAGGGTGTAGGTAATTGTAAATAGCTTAAAAGGCCTTCAGCTAGCCACATAGAAATCGAGTAAGCTAATTTGTTTGTAATAATTACCTATTAAATAAATAAATAACAATCTGAAGCACTTCAGGAAAGAAACAGGGAGTTTTTTTATTAGATAAGTCATAGATCGACACCAATTTGATTGTGCAGAAAAGGTGATATGAGTAGTGTTACTGAATGGGCAAGCGCAGCAGAAAAATGTAATTGCTAGTATTGGACCAAAGAAGGGTTTTTACTTGAAACAATAACTCATATTTGAGGCAATGACAACCACGAGGAACTATCATAGGTAAATAATTTCTGAGAATTTTAAAAAGTGGTTCCGACCGTTTGTACTTCAATTCCTCGCTCTTTCTTCTGTTTTGTGTCGGGCAACACCTCATATTACTGCATGTAGTGCCACAAAATGCCATTCAGACATGACATGAGAGTAAAATTGATTTAGTGGCTGAAAAGAAAAGGCATTTCATGTGATGACTCATTAAGAAAGGACGTTATCTCCCAAATCATTAAAACAATCGTACCTACCCAGAAATACTTTGTTAGACTTTGCGGCAGCAGAGAAAGGACACGAAGTCATTCGTTTGTAGGCCTATAAATGCGATTTAAATTCTATTGAGTTAACATGGACTAAAATCAGAAGAATATTTACAGAACGAAACATCACTGGAGACATGACCCTTCAAAATTCACGGAGTTAACAGTTTCAGCTTTCTCTTCAGTCACAGCATCTAATTGGAAGGGATACTGCTTGCACGTTCAGAAGCTGGAAGAACAATATTGGAAGTAATATGGAATTCTGGAAATGTCAATCGATGATAATAATCGATAAATGACCCTTCAGATTCGAGCGAGGAATTTGAAGAAATTCTTGGTAATCTCAGGAATCCAAATGAATCAGCTAAATTCCCACCGCGCCCTGACGGGAATATTTGTAACGATAATTAGATGTAAGTGTGTGAGTTTTTAAACTTTGTTCGCCCTAAAAAAAAATACGCAATGACTTCCATCTAAGATGTGTATTTCATACAGTTATTGGAATTATATTTTTTCTGATATACAATTCTAATCGAGGGAGTAACTTGAGGACAAAACTCATCTATCCGATAATTTTGAATAAAAGTTATTTCAATATTCTTTTATAATACTATATTATTGTTATTATTATTATTATTATTGCATATTCCATGTGAACATATGTTAAATTATTAACTTTAATTGTTACAGATTTGATGATTATTGAAAGGACGTACTTATAGAAACATTGAGATTTATGAAATAATCCTGTGAATAATGATAAAACAATTTAGTGTTTTAGGAAAAGTGTGTTTTTATTAGAAGTAAAATATCAACGAAATATCAAACGAAAATATCACTGCATATTTAAAGTGATTCGGAAAGCTCTTTAATTATTAGTTTTATGGATGTAAACCGCATTCCTTTTTTTTCGTTTTAACCTTTGGTTGTGTTCATGTGGTTTTCAGTTTCATAGATGAAAGGAATTAATAATTTTTCCTGTAAATATAATAGTACTAATTGGATTTCATATAAATTATACAGTTGCGATGATAATTAAAACGAATGTTATAAAACATGAAAGTAAAGACGTGTTACCTTTTTTGACATAATTTATTGATACTGGTTCAATAACAACTAGAAAACAAATATAATATTCTTTAATTTTGATAAGAAACAAGGGAACATATGGTTTAACTAAGGAACAATTAAAACTAGTATATTAGGTACTTCCAGGTCAGTTCAACTTTGGGATTGTCAGGGATTTTTGCAAACAAAATATTGCTTACAAATGCTAATAAGCATAGTCCATGATTAAATTTAATCGTTAAACCCATTAATTTTGTTCATTATGAAATAAGTACAATTTATATCGTTCAGAAACGAAAACGAAAATATGTGAGCATATTTTGTAAACGAGTATAACGTAGGAGATACGATTTTCGATTGTCGAATTGGTGTTATTTTATTAGCTTTAAAATAATTAATGTTCGCACCTCATGCGCTAAAATTGATAATGAGTTTTTCAAGTGATGGTTGAGCTGTTTTAATATTAGCAGAAGTTGCATAATAAAAATATTGCGTAATCTTTACTAATGCACGAAAATACATGCTGTTGTAGCGACACTGGTTTTAAATTATTAGACGTGTTGTTTGTTACAGCTATTCTTCATAAAATGTATACATAGGCAGTATCCTCAGACCTCCCAGTGTAGGCACGAGGAGTCGAATCTTTCAGCGGGCTCTGCATGAATGCGTCACGTGATTTCCTTTCCCTTTACTAAAGAGGAACTCCTGCTTCCTCAATGATTCATATCGCGCATTCGGAGGGATTTCAACGCGTGAGAATCGAGAGTTTTGCTTTTGAGATCGTCTGAGTCCTCTGCAGTAGCTGTGCATATTGCATAGCTTAATTCCGGGAAGTGCGGAAAGCTTTTTCTCTCTTCTTCATTCCCTAATAGACAACGCAAAGTAGGGACGAGACAACTTTGAAGAAATGTTTACTCACAGAAAATTAAAGTTCTTTAGATACACACCAAAAATATTCATTGAATATTTATTTAAGTAAAGATGTACAATGTAATTTCTTTACTTAACATTTTTCATAAATGAGTTAGATAAATGAAAAGCATTTTTCAACTCGTGAAAACATAAAGACCAATCACCTTCACCAATTGCTGTTTTGTTCGCCTCTATTTAAATGGAAAACTTGAATACACTATTTACACAAGTATAGAAAACAAAATTCGCGCTCGCGCCTCTTTGTTTGTTAACAAGAGAACTGCAGAATGGGTTTAATGCCTTGTCACTATTATTCTTAACGTTTATCTTAGAAAGTTTTGATTTATATCACCATATTGTTCCATATAAAGATGGCATAAATGACATAAATAAACATGGCAAAATAGTTGTATAAATATGATGTAAACAGTAATTTACGCAAAAATTTTCTTTCACAAGTGACTTCGATCCTTACCCACGTGTTGTTCAACAATGAAAGAGAAGGGTCACGAAAGGTACCACAAACATAAATATAGATAAAATAATATGTTCATCTAAAACCAATAACGCTATTTAAACTTAAACTTCCTACCTATATGGGCATGTCATATCGTGTAAATAGAAGTGTGATCATGTAAAAATTTTCGCGCTTTAAGTCCGAAATGTGGCTAATTCGCGAATTAGTTGATGAATGCCCACATTATCTAGACCAAGTATGCCAAGGTCGCGGGCATTTTTCCGGAGAAATTGGCGCAAGATTTAAAAGTAAGCGCTGTTCAAATAGTACCGGAGTGGCGGTGCGTCACTGGATACATGGGCCATGACTATCTTACTCACTTCACTTCACTTTACATTTGCAATCGTTCACATCTGGTCACCACCAAGTGAATGAGAACCGCACGCCTCCAGCAGATACTGATCGATTAGATATGATGTAGAAGGCGGTGAGCGGTGTACAGCCCCGCTCATCGCAGTGTACGGTAGAGTAGATACAGGCAAGAACTTCACTATTGCGTAATAGATATGTGCGAAGGAGAAATAAAAATATGTCCCATGCCTTTTGTGAGTAGTGCGTATTGTCGATGACAATGTATTGTACTGAAGCTCTATTCATAGGTCTTTCTAATGGTATTAATAAACCCTTTTTCCTCTTGTCAATAATTCACTACAATATTTACAATAATTTATTTCCTGAAACTACTGTCACATACCAAAGTGGATTTTATTTTTTCGCAGCCATCACAGAAACGAAATAAACAAAACAAGCACTTTTGCCTGGGCTGTCATAGCTGGCGTCTACATTAGTCAGATGCTGTTAGACATTGGCACTATTCGTAGAGTCTCGGATGTGTTCAGGCTCTTCACTTTCAAAACAACAGAAGTTTTTAGTTATATCGTCTTCAAATGTATAATGAACGAATAATACCTGAGAGTTACTGTCCCAAATTTTGCTATATTAAATTCCGTGGTGGTAGCAGATATCTTGTGGTAATCCATGGTATTGTAAAGGAAATAATCTCCACAAAAGTTTTTCTGGAAGAAACTTTTGTGGAGATTATTTCCCTTACAATACTTTGCTATATTAATTCCCATTTTCTTTTTAAGCAAAGAAATTATCCACTAAAATGAAATAGTACATCAGTCATATTTCAAATTACCAGCTGACAATAAAATTGAACATTTTGAAGCGACGTATCTTGTATTTTGTAATTGTGTTAACTTAAGAGTGATGTAACAGCATAAAAGTTCAGTTTAGAAAGTTTAATAGACAACGATTCTTGTTTAAAGTGTTGTTCGCCCGTAAGGGAAAATTCTTAACTAATAGAGACTTGTCAATTTATTTCACATTATTGCCAAACCCAATTAATAATTTAATGATTCAAAATCAGAAAACCAAACGAAAACAAGGAAAGAAATGATTATTCAAACATATTCCTACCCCTTGGCAAAAATGTTTATAACATGCAGAATTTAAAAAGAAAATGAACATATAATGTTAGTAATAAATAGTAAGAATTTAATCATAATTCAAATTCCTGTTGTTCTATAGAACAAATCTGTCCAAAAGTATTTTCGTGTGGAACCACTATATCCCTCTACGCGCCGCTTTATATTGCGCGTGTAAGAGTAAATTCCTTTCTGGATGTGGAGAGGACGAGTAGCGAAATCAGGGGAAATTACCCGTGCTTGTGGGAGCGCCAGGCTTCCCCGGCGTGCAAATAGCGCGTGAGAGCAAGGTTTGACGTGCCTGATCTAGACGGTTTGGATAAAGGTTATGAAAATTTATGACATTATCCGGCCAATAATTAGTAAAGTTAGGCAGTGTCGTGTTAATAGAAAATAATTGACACAGTGAAACTTTGCAATGTTCGAACACCGTAAAGTACTGCACCCACCTAGCGCTCTCTTGATAGCTAATGTACACACGACGTATGTTACGATGTTGTTCCAACAACGTAATTCCTTATCCACCCATTTTGAATAATGTGAGCATTATCACGAATCACAATTATTTGCATCCCACTCGAAGGGGATGCATTACATTTTACATTGTATAATTAATTCGTTTTGCTGTTTAATAGATTGTGATATATAAAATCAGCCAATGTCGGACACTTCAACTAGTTAATTTCAAGATATTCGCACAACTTCCCAGCAGAGACTATCTAAATGTAACGTTCAAGTGCAATATTTCTACAATATTACATAATTTGCTCATCAAGTCATTGTCACATAATATTTATCCATATTAGACTACATTGAGCATACACGATCCGTATTTCGCAGCGCTGAGCTCTTTTCACTGAGATCGACTGTTATGAAGGGAAATGCGTGGTTCAATTATTGTAAATAACTCGTTATTTAATCGTGTTGGATAATGATCGTTCCTTTTCATAGGACTCGTTTCAAAGGTAACAAATACCGAATGCTTTCTCAGCGATACGTTACACCAAACCCGTAATCTGTATTGATTCACGCCGTCTCGGAAACATGACAAGTGTGACGTCATATCAGTCGCTTGTACAAACGTACCAAATATCAGTCACGTGCATTTCATGGACAGCGCTGGCGAAAGAGACGATGGGCTCAACAAAGGCTAGGGAGAGGAAGGGAAGGGGTGCCGTGTCGTGGGTGGCAAACTTGGGAACCCCGTAGCGCGCGAAAACAGATGACAGTTCCCGTCAGCCGGCCCAGAAGGTATTATAAATGGACCCCGACCTAAACTCCTTCTTCTGATTCTTGGCCGCGTCGGTAGAAGTCGTGTCTGCTGTGCGCGCGCTGCAATTTTAATGCATAGGCTACTGAAGCAGGGAACTGAAGCCGGCTGCTACTCGTCACGGACGTGCAACATGCTCGCTGTATGCTCACGTAGGCTTCTGTGCATCACACCCGAATATGATTTTAATATCAGGCCAGGGTCGGTGGTAACCAGGAAACATTCCTTCTAGTAACGGGCCAATATTTTTATTTTGTAAATATTGTACATAGTATTCAGGTGGTTGGAGCAATTTCAAATAAATACTTAATATTTCAAACCGTTCACTTCTTGATTTATTGCCCCGCAAAGACGTCGATGAATATGGGCTCCCGCAAGGTTCGATCTACATCCTATCCTCTTTCTGTCATATGTAAACGATATACCCTCGTCTATTAAAAATGTTAAGAACGGTTCTGTTTGCCGATGGCAAGAATTTGCAGAAAATAAACAATAAATAACTGGCTTGTGATTTCAGAAGTTTCAAATGATTTTGTAATAACAAATTAATACGTTAACGAAGTAAAACATAGACCGTAGCTTTCACGGCCGAGAGTCAATATAAGAGAAATTTTGTGGGTGTTTTTTCGATTTTCCCCCTCCAGTTGCCCTGGAGATGCAGAAATTTATTTAACTTTCGGGAATACAAAAATTCTTATCTGCAGCGATTAGGCTTTTGACTTAAATAGACTAACTAAAACTAACTTATAACTAAATACATGCCCAATGTGGGGTTGAGGACTAGTAGCCGTGGTCTTGTTGGCATTGAAGAGGTCGCGGGCGCAGTTTCGGCGGCGACTGGCGCCGCGAGGCCACATTATAGTCGGCGGGAGGGGCTTTTTTTGTCGGTCGGTGGATTTTGCCGCTAGCTTGCGATTGGTTGATGGTTATTATAAAAGAAAAACAGTTTCAATGCATTTTGCATTTCAAATCAGCAATCGCATGCTCCATTGAAAATGAACAATTGGAAATAGCTGATGTTAAGGTAACAATATTTCTAGGATTCTCAATTCACGCAAACCTCAAATGGAATGTACATAAACAGAATTAAAAGTAAATTAAGTCCAATATGTTACACATCCACAATTGTTTCAAATTCTGTCAGCCTTCATGCAGGTAGTTGCGTGTATTTTGCAAATGTGCATTTCCGCCTTGAGATATGACATATTTCATGTTAATACTGAGGCCTTTACATTGCAAAAGAAATTAATCGAACAATGAAAAAATCCATCCATTGATTCCTGCAAGCCTCTCTTCATTGAGCTTAATCTTACATTGCCGTGCCTATTTATTTATGAATCTGTACAATTTGTCAAAACTGACTTACTTAACGTTGGAACATATTTTTCATGCAATACCGATATTTATAATTACAAACGGCACGTCGAAAAAATCACGTTGCTAAGTCGAATATCAGTATCAATACTCACAACCAAAACTCCACATACAATACAATGCACTTACTTTACAACGCCATTGCCAGGTGACATTAAACAATTGAAGTCGGTACACAAATTTTAAGTTAAAAATAAAAGTATTTTCTGCTGCAAAACTGTTTACAAACAATTAGAGACTATACTATCATCAAAAGAAAAATAATTTTTATTTAACAAACAGTGATATAATAATAGATTAGTTTACGTGTGTATTGTATGCTTTTTAGACTAATATGCTTTAACAAATAATGTACTTCAGCTTCCGGGTCAATGGCTCATCTTCTTTTATCCAGTTTCCCTGTTCCATTGAGCAAATACTGATGACCCCCTTGTTTTGCTACTGGATGTAAATGTAGCTTCACTATACACACTCTCCGTTTGCTTGGTAGTGGTAAGGGTGAATTACTATTTTTGTTACAACGCAAAAAATCAAAATCTGCAGTTCGTTTACGTTGCAAATAAGTTTTCTATAACTCGAGACACAAAATGTCCATTTTTTCAAATGTTGCTAATTTGCGCTTTTTAAATTTTTATTTTTTATTTATTTGTTTAAAATTAACTTTACCCTATTTCAACCATTTATTGTTAAAATGATAGGAAAGGTTTTTGGAACTCAAGAAAAACGTGCACAGAGGATCTTCTCCCCATACTTCACATAAAGTTTTACTGTTTGTTGACTAAATAAATCTAAGTCTAAACAACCGAAATAGTCAATATCCAGTATTAAATGTCCTTCTAGATGGCACACTGCAAGGTCGTTCAAGAAATTCCTGAACTGAGATTCCCTGTTACTTTAATTTATCTTTAAATATTTTGTGATGCTTATTTAGGAAATTTCGTATCTGCTCGTATATTTACTCATATTGCATTTGCTGTTTATATTCAATATTTCACCATAATTGCAATATTTCAGATAACACATCGTTTTTTGAAACAAAATTGTATTTTTGCTGGAGTAAGCATAAAACACACAATGGTATCATTATAAATGCAACAAATTACAAGTTACAGCTTTCCGAACTTGATATATAATGCCTAGGTTTTTTAATGATTTCCTGCCTGTTGGTACGTCTGGCTCGTATGTGAAGTGGTATTTGAGAAAGCTTGATTGGAAAGCCAATAGAAAGGAGCCCTCATCCTCACGCGATGCTTTGAAGAGCCTTCAATTTTGGATTCTGGAAATTCCAG
The DNA here is from genome assembly GCA_017312745.1 of Gryllus bimaculatus. Taxonomy (NCBI): domain Eukaryota; kingdom Metazoa; phylum Arthropoda; class Insecta; order Orthoptera; family Gryllidae; genus Gryllus; species Gryllus bimaculatus. The sequence continues at coordinate 2,445,947 of BOPP01000030.1, forward strand.
CGGTGAGATTAGCTTCCAAGAGCCATATAGAATACGTCGGCATTTCGAACATTTGCGGGAATAATCTTGTTAAAGGAATCCCTACTCGTGTGTGCAAATTATCCAATCGCGTATTTACAGCGAAGCTGCTGGATAAAATATAATATAATGTACTCAAAAATCTTGTTTATGAAAACTTCAATTTTACCTATTTATATCCCCCTCGATTATTATTCTAGTAATCCGTGTCTACGAACTCCGCCTGAATAATGAAGGTGCGTTTGCATGCTCAAAAAAAGAACTAGCTGATTACATTTATCGACCCCGACTGTCTTGTACTTTCCACATATTCATTTCCCGCGTTATAGTAAAGTTTGCAATATCTAGTAAGACAGTTATTTCCTTTTTTTTAAGTACTTTGAGTTACGTGAACCCAAACGACATCCTATAAAAGAATGTGTTAGGATCATGATATAGTCTAAGGGTCTACATTTTGTTGCTTTTTCAGATTATTTTTATATTTTCAAAGAGAACTCATTAATTCATTTTTAATATATATCAGGCATGTCCGAATTCACCCCTCATTATCTTTGATCGCCTGGGAAGCCCGCCGTTCCTGCGAGCATGGGCAACTTCCTCTCACATCCATACACCTTTCCTTCCTCCAAATCCAGAAACCGGCGTTACCACAGCAAGCTCAGGGATAGGCATAGGCAAAGCCATTCACAAGTGAATCATATTGTAATTTGTTTGAAATTAATGCTCTCTACTTAATATTTTTACTACTATTTCCCATTGGCAGGCCTCTGAAATTCATTTGGGAATTAACAATCTATAAATATTTATGCAATTAATTTGCTCTGATTCCGCTCATAGATTTACTTTATGCTAAAACTATTTATTATGTTGATTTATTTACCATTTCTTGGGGGACGACATTACACAAATACTAGCTCTTTACTTGCTGTATACGGACGGTTATCTGTACAGACGCGCAGTTTTTGGAAGTTCTGTTAATCAAATATATTTTTTTTTAATTTGATGGCAACTAACTACCAAATTATAGCCTTGTTCCAAAGAAAATAATAAACTTCATCACAAATGTTATGTTACAATACTAACCTTATGAAATTCTAATTTTTTTGAACACAGAATTATCTTCCTGTTACAGGACAAATCAACTTCGTTGCTTACTGACATTTCACAACCATTGATACGTCTCAGTGACTCCGAGTTGGAAAGTTCATCACGTGCATGTTTCTTGATGCAAACCTGAAATGATGTTATTTTTATTGGCAATACTTCCATAATTACATATGTCACCCTGTATATGGTAGTTCATCTTCCCGTTCGCTGAATAATTGTTATAATTTATCTGCCAAATTATTTAGGGTGAAAGTGTTTAAATTTAACTGTTCACTGATTATCCTTACTTGTTTAAACGGCGGTCCTGATCTCAACAAGATGCCCTCACACGTTCCAACGTTTGCGTCAGTTTTGAAGTTGACGGTCTCGCCTGAGCGAGGCATCTTCAACGTTTCTCGGACCTTCCAAAAATGATTTTGTGCGCGAATGTGCCGTAGCAATTTCCCAAGCGTGTTCAACGTAAAAGTCACACTCGCGGTATTCTACTAAGTTTATACACGAAAACTTTATTGCAGCAGCACGTTGCTCTAAAATTCCGATGCTCCATTTCGACAAACAAACTACTTCACTGCTGCATGTCAAAAAATAATGTGTTTATTTGTACGGAGTCGTAACTCGAACTGAGGATGTGGAAGGGATAACACAAAACGTGTCTAGCACAGGCGTTAGACACAACAGTTGCCAGATCGCCCGCAGTGTTACCAGTCTCATTACTTTTCTCACGCGACTTTGTTATATATGTGTTGCCTATGTTACATCAACACACAATACACACACACACACTAATAGATGTATATATATATATATATATAATATATATAACATATACATATTGTGGGGTTATGGGATTTGTGCAACCCCATAACCACCACCGCTCATGTGTAACTCTACGGAAGCAGCGAGCATAACAGACGTGTAAGGCAGAGGTACTTAACGCCGCCTGGTATCCGTTGCCCGTACTAAACGTAATGCGAACTAAGCGAGCTATGTTTTCTTTGTGAAGGTTGAGAGAGGGAAGCAACCCCCCTTATCACGAATTTCCCCAGGCGCCGCGCCATAAATACAGCGAACCCGCAACGGAAGCTCGCTTTTCTTGCCACCACGCGTCGAGTTAAGCAACTGCTCTTTTGATCACCGTTCGCCAGTCAACATTTTCGTTAAAATTAGATATTGTTTGCCGTGCAACGCTATAGTAGGAAGTACCGTCGAACAGACGTTCTAATTAGTTCTCCCGAGATATGCAATTTAAGAGTGTTTCTCAATTAACAACACGGGAAGTAAATCGGACCCGTTCCGTGAAAACTTAAAAGTTCTGGCTTGTAAACGTAAATAGCTTACGAGGAGACTTGCACGGGTATTCGTACGTGCAAGGACACTTTTCCGCAACGTGGCGTAGTCAGAGGCCCGTAGCAGACGAGAAGAAGAAGAGGCCGAGGCTTGCGCACAGGAAGAAGACGGATCGGAAAACGAAGAAGAACGCGAAAAGAGAGCAAGGAGAGCAGACGCGACGCAGGGGCGAAATCCCGTCTCTCTTACAACCAGAGGTTGGACCGAGCGGCTCACCGAGCATCCAGCGCACGACCTCAAGGCCAAAAGAGTGGGAAGTCCACAAGTAACATTAGGAATCGCAGAAAATAGGTCAAGGTTCACGTCAGCAAGAGAAAACTGTATAAGAAAGTGCTAAGATTGATGGATACAGAGTGGCAACAAATTACAGTATGGTTAGGAAACGTTTAAGTTCGCTGATGCCGCTTAAAAAAACATTCTTTACTTAGGACATTTATTTATTTCGATATTTCGCAGACACAGTTATATGAAATTAGATTAGTGCACTTGCACACATTTTGTTCTTACATTAATATCGAACGAGAGATTGTAAAATTGAATTTTTGATTTCACGTAAATTAATTAGAATAGCACAAATTTAGATATAATTAACTTACCGAGGAATTTCCAGTTAGTTTAGGGTAATTATGTCAGAGTATCAATTTTGAAATAATTATGTGTTCATCACATGAGTCTTGTTGTAAAGGTTTCTATTTGTGTTTGATATTCTTTGTAAAAGTGCGATTCTATATTCTTGTTTTTGTCATTAACTTATGCCACTAGTTATGTAAATTAACGCTCGTTTATGTGCAATCGTGTGATTTTATTGTGTCAAGGTTTCAAACCTTTCTCGCACCCTGATAGATCCTGCTCCTAGATTTTTAGAGCTCGCTTCACGAGCAAAATCTTTGATAAACCCGCTTACGTTCATGCCTGCTACCGTGAAGTGGTAAGTTGTACGAGTATGGTATGTTTAGAATATTATATATATATATATTAAATATATAATATTATATAGTATATATATATATATATGTGTGTGTGTGTCTATGCCTATACATACATACAGTAGTAGGTATAGGCTGCTTATAGGCCAATTCGGACCACGCACGTGCATCCTACTTCAGAAGGTCAGGCCTTCATCAGCATTCTAGCAGAATCCTGATTTTTACTCCCCAAGATTGTTAGTCCTGGGGATATAGATAATGATGGTAGTAAGAATGAAAGAACGGCACACACATAGAGACATAGACAAATACACCCATGCCCACGGCGGGACTCGAACCCGCGGTCTTCTGGTTCAAGGTCGCTACGGCACTACTGCCGTAACATTGACCGACATATACTTTTTTAAGGGACTTTGTTTCTTTCTTCCGGTATGCCAGACACCATATTTGTTCGTTCTCTCGAGACTAGTTTGTTTACTGGTCGCCTTTACTTGACTTAGACATAAATTACTTTAAATTTTAAAAATTCTTGACATTCTGTGTGCATAAATTACACATATTGTCGTAATATTCACAAATACTCCGATCCTGTTCATATTAATAAAAACAGGGGGCTTTCTGGCTTTTCACAATACATTTGCCTAATGTTTTCTATCAAAACAACGGGATTTGTATAATTTTGATTACTACTTATTACTTTTTTCATGTTTATGAGTATTTTCTTTTAAATTCTGCCTTGTATAATCATTTTTATCAAGGGGTAGAATTATGTTTTAATAGCTAATTTATTTTCCATTTTCGGTTAGAGCAAGAATTTTGTTAAATGGTGTTGTTATTTGCTGGATATAGCAATAAAATAGAATATATTAAGTTATTTCGTAATCATTAAAATTAATAATAAAATTTATTTTTAAATTCATGTAATCTCTCTGCAGTCTAACTTCTATAGTAAAACATTCTCTTAGTATTAAGTTTAGTATACCATTCTTATGTCTAAAACTGATAAAACTAATTCCTAACCTGAATGTAGGAAGTTAATTCAATTATAACACTCTGTAAGTAAACGCGACTACGAAATAAATATCCTTTCTATTCAAAATGTTTAATTTTACTCGAAGATGATAAGTTAAATATGGCTGATGTATTTCATTTTAAAGGATGATATCTTTGCCTTAGAAATACAAATGCGAATTGATAAGGCCAAACTTGCCGTACTAACTCATCTTGACTTTTGAAAGACTTTACCTGTTAGAAGTACGTACTTGTTTAACTAGTGGATAGTCTTTATACAGAGCAGAAAAGTTCAGCTCCAGCATGTTGTGAAATCCGCTATTTCGTTATTTCAGTCAACCCAAGACGCAATGGTCGCCAGAGCAAGGCGTCCCGGCTTTGCTATATGTATTGTTCACTAGGCACAAAGGATTGTGGTTTCAGCTGATTCTGAAAGAATGTACTAAAAGATGCCCTTGACAATTCACTGATAATAATGCGATCTGGGACGTCTTTGATGAAAAATATCAGTCAATCTTCGAGATTCTTCACCCAGGGAATTCATCAAGTCGTACGTTGACGGGGTGTATATTCGAGCTATATATAATCTCTTTTTCTTACTATTACCTACATGATATCATTAAACTATTGCTAAAGCAGCAGATCCGCTTCATTTTTGGAATCCGCGTCTTACTTTTTCCATGCAGTTTGAAAATATATTTACTCGGAAGTTATGTTACACTACTTTTGAGCTCCTTTAAGCCCAAGTGAAGCAACTTGGTTGATAATCATGTAACATGAACGTACAGTTACATCCTTTGTCCTGGTAATAGAATGCCACTTTCCAAACACGACTAACAACCTAATATGAAAATGGAGTTGCACCACTTGGGATTTAAGGGGGCTAATTCATGGCAGTCATGTCAAACAACGCCCGCACAAGCCACTTGCTTGCTCGGTAAGCCCGTTGCTCCTGCAAACACGGACAACTTCCCCTCACTCATCTCCCCCTCTCTCCGAATCCAGAAAGTCGTGTATACTCACAGAACGAAGTGGGGAATGTAAGCGCATAACATGTTCGACGTATAACGAAAAATGACTTCAAACCAAAATATGTTTGCCTGATTTTATCTATAAAAAGATTTGAATGATGGTTATATAGTTTACTACTTTTTGCTTAATTTTATGTTTATTTTCTTTTAAATTCTGCTTTGTAGAATCATTTTTATCCATGGGTGCCGGTGTATGTTTGAATGTCCGATTCTTCGTTTGCTTTCTGTGATAGTGTTTTATGAAATTATTATTTTTGTAAAATGTAGCGATAATGTGAAGTTAATTATCAAGTTTCTCTTATTGACGGACAGCTCTTCTGCCCATTCTCTGAACATAGTAAATTCATGCAATTAGTGCACTCTTAAGTAAACGAAATTTCGAAATCAAGATGATTTCCATTAAATATGTTTAATTTTAGTCTGAACTCTTTGAAATTAAGAGGTATATTTCATTTTAATGAATCATTTCTTTACTTTAGTAGAGACTTTTGGGAAAATATCCTGTCAGCTTGCTTCTCCTGAAGACCGTCATGGGTCACATGTCAAATGAAATACTTACCACCAACCATGTTAAATTTGTACACTAATGCACTAACTTGTAAATGTCGAGCCAGTTGCTCTGGACGCAGCGTCCATGAACTCGAAAAAGTACTTTACTTTGCCCGCGATCTCGTAATGAGTGATTTATTGTAATGGAGTAATCTGCATGTGACCATCAATCACAATTAGACCCCTTCAGACCAATCGCTTCCCGCAAGTCAAGTGTCTTTCCGCGCGTTTCGGTCTGCCGGGTGGATTTTTTTGTAGCATTATAATGTGATAAAAAAGTTTAAATTAATTATCAAAATAACCTACAAGCTGTTTAAAGAAAGATCGGCGTAGATAGGTAAATGTAGCAATTCGGAGACGCCATACTAAGCTTTTTACAAAATTTGTGCTTTATGAAATCATTTAACTCTATTTCAACATATTCCAGTAAAGGTAAATAAAACGTCCTTTCGAGTAATGCCTGAATGAGTGACGTGAATATTTCGGAGCATGAGAGATGAAAAGGATATATGTTAAGTTAAAACTGATGCAGCCAGAGGGCCTGGATGAATGGACGCAGCGAGGCTGCAGGAGGCGAGAAGAGGCTCGGATGGTCCAAGGGGGTGCGAGGGGAGGGCCGCCAGGTCCTGTAATTGCGCGGGCGATTAGCAGTGCCATGGGCGCGCGGGGGTGAGCGAGTGGGTGAGCGGGCGGGTGATAGAGTGCGGTGCGGCGCGACACAATGTCGCAGCGACGGTTTTGTCGCAGGCCGCTTATCTCGGCCGTCCTCCATTGCGCTGCCTTCCCTCTGCCCCATTCTGTCTGCGGGCGCCAAAGCGGACGCTTCCGTGATGCAGAGACAACGTCCTCTGGCCAGAGCCATGCGAGAAGGCTCTACAGGCAATTCGGGCAAACGCTGTGGGAGGGGGATGAAGCGGTTGTGTCCTTTGTTATTCCAAACCAATTACACTAGTAGGGCTACAACTGCACACACTTCTTTGCATTATTTATAATTTTTGCAATTTTTTATTGCTGCTTCCATTGCTGTCTCCGAAGTACAAAATTAAAAATTGGAGCTGATTTGCAACAAAAAAAACCAACAAAAACAACAACAAAAAGCTTTAGTTTTTAAAATACACATCTCATTCCAACTTATCTCCCTGTTGAACAATTTGTTTCAAAATAAGAGTATGTATGACTTAATTTTTAGTCTATTAAAAATATGTAAACCAAAATGTCTCTTAATACTTCCTTCAAATATGCTGATCGCATAAGTAAAAAGCACTTAAAAATATAACGAGCCCAATATTCTTTAAAATCAATGTCAATCTTTTAAAAATTCAAATTCAAATCTCTCTCATTTGCAAAAGCGAGTATTTCCAGAAATGAGTAAAGAATCAGTATGGTACAATTTTCAATATTATAATATGTATTACGTATCCGTGCTCCTCGAGTGGACAGCATGCTAGCTTATCGTGGTGCCATCCCTGGCTCGATTCCCGATCGAAGCATAAATAGAGCAGTGGCTTTCTAATACACTTGTCTCAGTTTCCATAGTTGTGGGACGAAAGGAAAGCTCAAGCAGCCAGTAGTGCTAGATACGATAGATGGGATTACGTCATGCTCGCCACATGTCTCCATTACCCCGAGGCGTGGCGTTAAGTAAAATCAGGGTACCAGACTGGGAACACCGATAGCAGACAAAAGTCAGATTAACCCGTCTGTAAAATCCCAAATACGTGCATTTATACATTACGTATCCGTTACAAATAACACGTGTAGATGCATCTGAGGTTGTAGCGTTCATCCTTGCACTCTCTCCCTTTTCACACGCACATCCATTACAGTATCACACATGTCGGGAGACCAGTCGGTATACGAGAGATATTTATTAGGTGGGACGGTGTCCCGCAGGGGAGATACCTATAGGGGGTACACTCTGCAAGGTGATATGTAGGTCGGCGCCGGGTCTTATGTTCCAGAGGAAGAGGAACACTAGGTGGGATATAAAATACCCTATGATTATAGAATAATAGTCAAAGAAGCTGAGTATAGACACAAATATTTTTGTAAATACATATGATTAGCAATAGGTTTCCTGTGAAACAGGGCATCAAGTGATGTCACTGCAGTGTATCTGACCCGTAGATCGTAAGTTAGAGTCCCCACGGTGACAGGAATTTCGACATAAGCTTCTCAGCTAGATCGAATTCTGTCTGGAAGAGAATTCTGGCGGCCGGCTGCTCTCATCGGTAGTTTTCCGTCGTTTTTCTGGTCAACACCAGGCAAATGACGGACCAGTACCCTAACAAACGGGTCACAAACCGCATGCGATCTTTTCTTCCTCATTCGTGGCTTCTATCCTCGTCCCTTAATTACACAGACTTACATGCACATGTCCTACACTACCACAAATGCCGGGGAACCGGTCGGGAGCTTAGTTTGTCCCGCCTGATACGGTGCCCCGGTGGTGCGAGATACCTGGTTGAGGAAAAAAACACTTGACAGTGGAAGGTCCACGCCGAACCTGCCATCCGGCATGGGAAGACCACAGCCACCATCCAAAGAAAAAAACATGTACTTCCCTACGGGACTAATGACTTTAGCAATCGACGCGTCGTGAATCACGAATAATCAATCAATAGTTTCTTTGATTTCCTCTCCATTAACCTATGTTTGATTACATAAGATGTCTGGGTTATGGTATATTTTGAACCATATATTCCCCCGTTCTCGATTAAATGGTATTGCAATATTGCAAAAAAGAAAAGAGAATTCTGATCACTACGATGTGAATGTAGTATATGATCATCTCCAAAAACTTTAGGTCATACAATCCTCTACCAAAGATCTTTTCTAATGACCCCCGAACGACCATATTTTGCTGTAGTCTTTTCTCTTGTCCGCAGCCTGAGTTAAAAGCATACTTAAATTTGAGTACCCATCACGCCGCATTTTAAGTGTTCTCTAGCATTTAAAACGTAATGGTCTTCCTCTCATTGCTTTTCGAGAGTAGTATAAACAGAGGAAAGAGAAATAATTTCGTAAAAAAAATGAGATTAAAAATGTCTCAGCATTGTAAACATTATTTGTTCATTTCAAAGGGAATCAGAAGAAATAATATCTTGCATAATATATCTCTACTTAGCTCTCCCTTGGAAAATTTCAAGAAACGTTCTAGAGATCACGTTTGCTACAAAATTAAAATATTTGGGAAAATAATGTGCTTCAGTCTTAATCATTATACACATCACGATTTCTAACGTACAAAACTGAGTGATATTTTTAAAAGCTTATTCCTAGATAAATAATTTCATTACTACACAACCCTTTTGAATCAATACTTTAATATTGCAGTATCTCAAAAGTAAAGTACACACTGGAGTGAAAGCGGTTAGGGCGCTTTGGGTCTCCTGTCAAATTGTTGCGGTAGCATTTGTATACCTAAGTTAACTAATGAATATACTTTCATTAGATGAAGTGATTATTGAAATATTTTATTATCTAGAATTTAATCATGCGGAATATAAAATCCAGAAAAAGTTATTTATGCTTGAATGCAATGCATACCAAATCTACATTAAATAAAACAGATTTATAATGTTCAATGTAGAATGGCACCTGTTAGGTTATTAGTTCCACATATACGTGTGAAACGCTCAATGCAATGTTACGCAGATTCGCACGTAATTAAATTTAATGTATTTCATATTCAATATTTTCAGAATATTTATTCCTATATGAAAATATAATGCATTGCATTTGGTTGCAGATATTATACTGTTTCTATTAACCAATTGTTATTGACTGTTAAACATGTGGATTACAACTGTAAGATTATCATTGCTTTGAATAGTGATGTACAAAGAACGATAATAATGACGAGCCACTGAAATTGGGATGAAATTGTCATAATAAACGCTGAAAAAGGAGTACTTTGAAGAAAATTCTAAATTATGAAAAAGGAAAAAACATGGGATCCCTATTTAGGGTATTCGGTACAGCCAATGACCAATATACTGCAGGTTCGAATCCCGTAAAAGAGATTTTCTCATGTGTTTGAGACACTGTGGCCATTTCACAGCTTCATACATCTCATATCTTAACTGCTATTTATTTATCATCATTACCCTTTTCCATCTAGAGGGAACTCGTAAGACACCGGACTCTTTCGATGATTGTACTGAGGCTTGTTAAGGTGTAGACAGGAGGAACACCCAAAGTTCCTGAAGGGTTACGTGGTGGGGGTCACTTAAGATCGTAGAATTGAGAGACGACATTCAATAAAAATTGAATTTTTTTTAAAGTTGGGAATGAGAAAAATTCAAAGATTCTGATAAACATACAAAGTGTTCAAAAAAGATATGTGAAAAATGTTCTCAAAGTTTAGAGATAACGCACCATCAATGTAAAACTAGCTTACTTAACACCGAAGATGAATTGGAAGGCTTGAGCCAATGATTATTTTCTACCAAACTTCGATGATTTAATGATATGAGGCATCAAATAGTTATTGCAGCACATTTATTAAAATATTGGAATACTAACATGTACTCGTATGTCGAATCGGTGAAGACTATATAAATGTGTTATTGTCGATAAAAATGCCGTGTAAGGTAATTTCATTTCAATTCAATTTGCTGCAAAATTTGATATTTTTTGTTTGTTTAGAATTTTGGCACAGTCTCTGTTATATAGATAATACTGATGAATGTAAAAATTGATCATGGTTGAGAAAATAAAATATGTGCTATGTAATAAAACATTGAAGACAATATCAAGCTCACGAGAAAAGTAAAGTTTACAGTTTACTTTTGATTAATTGTATGAAAGTGTATATTTTAATTAAATAATTTCACATGTTATTTAAAATGCATGGAAATATCTTCTGTCAAGCAGAATCGTCCTTTTCAATTTAGAACGAGTCATCTGTGACTTGGTAGGAACAAAATACAACCACGTAATAGCCACACTTAAAATGGCTTGGAGAGAAAATCGAGTTCGAAAATGCCCTTGAAGTGTTGCAATCTTTCTGCAATTAAAAGGAATATAATGTTATTCTCAAATAAACGCATATATATTTCGAAACCTTAAGACATGTTTCCTCTAATTTTTATTAAAACACAAATTACGCCGATTACTTTAGACGGAGAGCAACTGTTCTTAAAAAGCGCAAATGTTCATCAAAAGACTTTCGCTTAATGCTATTTGAGTTTAGCCACTCACTAAAATGAAAACATAACCCCACAATTCTGTTTATTCAAATAACTAATAATTACACGAAGATCTCAATAAATTTGTTCAATGGACAGAAAAGTAGAGAATAAAATTAAATTTAAACTAACGTCAAGTCAAAATGTTTACACGTTGTAAACATTATTTTCCTTCCCCTTTAAAACATTTGATTCACATATCCATGGCTATCAAAAAACGAAACAACAAAATATTTAGGCATTGAATTAGATCAACTTTTACATGGAATTAACAGGTCAAAAATTCTGTTAATAAAACTAATACTAAAACTTTAAAAATTTAATCACATTTTCTACATTTTCAATACATTATGAATGTTCATTACTCTAGATAAATCTATCACTAGATTTCCATAAATATATATTTCTCTTTTATAGTCTATTGCTGCTAAAACATCAATAAATACAAATTGTACAAAATAAGTTTCAGCCAATAAAACTGAAAGCTCCATGTGTCATACCAAATAATCAAATCTATCGCCAACTAACATTATAAAATGTTACAGAGTTGATAAAATAAAAAAAAATAAAAAAATGACGTCATTATTTGCTACATAAACTTATTTTAATCTTGACCAATCTTCAATCTTACAAATATCCTCGTAGAATGAAATCCCGATTCAGACCTCCAAAAATTTCACCTTTTCCTTAGTCTAACTCCCTTCATCACACACAAATTAGCACACTATTTACTCTCATTTTCACAAATTTCACAATATTCAATAAATACATTCTCTTTAAATAACCAATTTAATCTTTATTTGTAGTGTTTGTTTTGCTCTTTTGGCGACAATCAATGTGCGAGTAATCAACTCAGATAGTAGTCAATTAATTTTAATTTTAAAACTTCTGAAGGTCTTTTTAAGTTGAACAGACAGTAAATAAATTTAAAAAACTAATAATTGTTTAAATATAAACCGTCCTACATTCAAATTGCATACTCAATAGTACATTCTGAATTCTCTCTGTCTCTTCGAATTGTTTCAATTTCGCGTCGTGAACCGAAATGACTTTGACAGTTCTTTGAAAGGAGCAACTCCTTTTAGCTTTTTGTGAAATAGTCACCCCCCCCTCCGATAACGAGAAGAAATCGCTTCCTGGCGCTTCAGAGGAGAAAAGCTGCACTTGCGAGGCGCGGGCCAGTCTCCTGTGTCGAGTGGAAGAGGAGACAAAGGCTCTGGGAGAGCCTCTTTGTCAACGCAATAGAATCGTGCTTGACGGGAAATCCACAGGGAACCCGCAGAGGGAGTGGGCGATACCACGTCGTGGCCCGTCGGTTTGTACCGATGAGGAACCCAGTGCCATGCAGGTCGATGGGATTCTATTGAGAGAAATGCAATAGAAATATTAATTTTACAGTACTCGTGTTGTTCACTCTCAAATATGAAGATACTAATTAATAGGATTTTTGATTATCCGATCGACAATGGAATTAAATACATTTATAAGTCCCATTCAATTGGCAAATATTGATCACTCCCTGAAGCAATTAAGTAGAATAATTGGTTTTACTTATTCTGTGAATTATAGAACAAATAACTACAAAAATGAATTCCAGAAACTCCAAATTCTTGCGATAGCATCTACTGAGTGTATGTTAAAAAGAGAAATGAATAAAAATATAAGTTGCGTTGTTAGTGTTTTCTTCTATCAGAAGATACTATTTGCGCCCCTTTAATTCTGTTAGTATGACTTTTTCCAATGGAATGGAACAGATTTTTTGAAAGATATTCCTGCGCGCATTCTCATAATGCTCGTGAATGTTCATCATCTTTGGTCCCAACTAGACTATTGAATTGATGTAGTGTGACGAAAGGACACATTAAAATTAATAATCGTATGTGAAAATCGACGACAGCTTTCAATTCAACTCTTGTAATTCTATATGTAATACTTTCTAAAAATATGTTTTAGAACGCGATTTGTAATTAATATGTATTAGAACACTATCCTATTTAAAACTTCATATTTTCAACTTTTCGAGTTTCTTTGATCTTCACAGTGCGGAGAGCGAATCGCAAAAAACTTTGTGTGTTTCTCTGCAACCAAAAGTTTTCCTGAATTGGTACTTTTCAACTTGATCTCGTTTGAGAAAGATGAATTCAAAACCTTGGCCATTCGACCTCTGCGTCACGTATTCAATGGCTAGGGAGCAATGTAGTGCTTCGCATTCGCTGCGGCAGAGGACGACGGGGGCTCTGTCGTCATGGAGACCGAGGGCACCGCTACGGCTGGCAAACCAAATACTATTAGTCTGGTACTTCCATACCCTCGAAATATACCGAGGGGCTCAGTGTTCAGGCGACGAGTTAGTGACACTGAAAAAGAAGAAAGGCTTGGAATAGTGTTATCTTGTTTGGGTATAACATGTAAATCCAGTTTACAGACGACTGCTGATTATAATATCAGGCAAAAGTATAAAATTTTTGAAGTAGAATTTTTTTATTTTCTCACATACTACTTACGCAGAGTAAAGTATTGGAAGGTGGCAGGGAGAAACCGAATATGAAATGTTTCGACGTAAAAACTCTTATTGTTGGGCGCTGGTCACGAAGAAGCAAATAAATCTTGTTCCTAAATAAAGTGAACTACTTTCTGTAACATCTTGGTGGGTCACTGATACCGAAAAAATGGTTTACGGCAAACATCTGTCCGTCCATCTGAGATTAACGCTAGTGTCTAAAATGTAAGCAGGATTATAACCAAAAGTGACTATCGTCGACCGTTTTGACTGATGTCACACTGCTCCTTGGAATTGAAATGGATATTTTGATTTTAAGGATAAACACATGAAGCGCAGTGACTTTTTCAAAATTGTCTCAAAAATGGCTTCACATTTTTTCTTTAATTTTTACTTAATAAAATCTGTTCCCTAAAGACAGAGTCACGAAAAATTATTCGAAAATTTGAGTATTTTTCGCGTAATTTTGCGAGAAATAAAAATAATTATAATTTTTGTTTAAACTATTTTTCTGTATAATGGCTGTGTCGTTCTTGATTACATTTTGCTGGTAAATAGTCTGAATGACGTTTAAGATAATAGTGTAGCCCTCATGTTGGTTGAAAAGTCTTGAATTTTCGAAAACTAAAACAATTTTCGGCGTTTTCCTACAACGACAATTATGAAGGTACACCTTTTTCGTAATAAAATGTGCCCATCAAAAACATATCTTCAAATATGATCATGTTGAATTTTACGAATACATGAGTATTTTTCGAGTAATTCGAATTCGATTTCGGGCGCCAAACATAGATGCCCTCTCCTTATTTCCATACTTCGTGGACGTAATTTTAAAAGCGTTTTATAAGTGATCGAATGCTACGTGAGTGAGAATTTGTATTTCATATTTGTTTGTTCTTTTCTTCTTTCAGTTTTTGTAATAAGTTTTAAAATTAATCTTACAGAAATTATTTAAAACCCATTTTAAATTGCGTTCTTTAATTGAGTTAAATGTGAAAAGGAATAGATGATTTCGCTTTGCATTATAAGACGTGGGAATAAAAAATAATGCATCTGAAAACCGAGTCAATTTGAAGAGTATAAAAATATTATATTAAATTGTTATATTTTTTCTATTTATTTTCATTTTCTTTCTAGCGATGTCAACAATGTGAATTGCCAAATGTGGATACCGTATGAATTACCTGTCATTGTTGCAAGACATTGTTGTACGGTCTTATATTCTTCAGATTCCGTGTCAATGACCCGCATCCCGATCAGGAGTTTGTCCAGTTTACATGAACCATTGAGCAAATGCTGCGATGATTCCTTGTTTTGCTTTTGGATATAAATGTAGCATCACTATGCGCACGTTTTGTTGAATTCTCGTTTTGCTTGTAGTGGTGGTAGTGGTAGGAGTAGAGATAGAGTGAATTGGCATTTTGTTAGCAATACAAAGTAATTAAATGTTGAGTTCGTTTGCTAGGTTCGTTTGTAAATAAGTTTCTATAACTTAGGAATGAAAATTATTAGTTTTCTAGAAATGTTGCTAATACCATGTATTTTAAAATTCCATCATTGTTATTATTTTAAACTTTTATTCATCTTTCAACTATTTATAGTTCAAATGTTGCGAAAGGGTTCTGAAACTCAAGAAAACGTGCGCAGTTGATTTTCTCCCCGATCAGTTTCTACTGTTTGTTTTGACTAAATAACTCGAATCAAATAAATTCCGTACTGACTACAGAAGGTCATAATGACTGCTTCCTTTGCTTTACCATTAATATAAAGTAATAGTTTTATTTACGGCTAAAATACGCATACGTGTGGTGCGTACAGACGCCCTCAGGAATGCTGATGTTCTCTAATTTATCTCAAAACTGAATAAAAATATTGATATTATGTTTTCTTCTTGTAAATCAAACAGCATATTTTGTAAAAATTTTGATGGCAACATGGCTTGATTTAGATGAAGTAATAATACTCAAAATGAATCCTCAACATATATACTTTTGGGAAAGGACATGTCCCTGAAAATTTCCATAACTCACAATTAGTTTCATGTATTTTTCTTTACTAAAATCAAAATGTTTCCATCTGGTTAAACTTTTATGAGGTGGTTGATGAACCTGCTGCTGATGTTCCCTTTTATTTTGATGTACATTTCTTTCATCGTTGAAAACAGTTTCAACTTTACGAATATTTTCTGATATATTTAGTGATTCTGTTAAATTTTCCATATGAGCAGTACAGGACATTATACCCTTGTGAATTTAAAAAAAAATATAATGGCGTTTGAAGATTAGCTTTTATTTAATACGTCGATGAGTTATTTTACCTTAACATTTACACGCGTTACAATGTCCTATACTTAAGCGAATTTTGATGAAAGTGACTTACCAAAAATGTGACGTATTTGGTAATATGAATCACTGAAATGGATAAAATTCATGTCCTTGAATGCAGTAAAAATATAAATTTTCTTCATCAAATGCGCATAGAAAGTGTTAAGATATGAGTCAAGTCAACGAAAGTCTAGAATTGTAACTCAATGATGTCATAAATAAATCGAAAAGGATCTGAAATAGACAATCTGAAATAAAGCAACGAAAGAAGATATTTAAGGGACGAGTCAGCAGTAGGTAAAGAATGGCCACGACGACCATCCCACCAGGTACAATCACTCTCCAACGCTTGTCCACTTTGTGAATGCTACAAATATCCAGGAGTGATGGATGAGCTGGCTTTTCGTTGGAATTTATCCCGCAGTATCTGCCACCGGTTTATTGTGCATCTTCCAAAAAAGTGTAATAATTCAGGACTCTACCACTGCCTGGGTGATTTCTTATTTGAACGCTTTATCAGGTTTTAAAATTAATTTTCGAGTGATGATTCGTTTACTTTTTCGCTACCGCTTGTGCAGTACGGAAAAAGTTACAGTATGTAATGCCGCACGAAAAAATGGCGAATTTTTGGCAGAAAAAATGTTTACGGGGCCTTGGTAACGAGAAGTAGATAACTCCAGTTCCTAATCTAGAAAAAGATCTCTCGCACGTGGTATAGCCAGTATCCATGTTTTGTGGGTCCTCAATACTGAAAAATCGAATGACAGCAAAATGTCGGTCCGTTTGTTTTTCTGTGAACAATGCTAGCGGCTAAACTGTTCGGCAGATTTTCTCTAAAACTGATATTCCCCAATAGATCTGGCATATATCGCGGCCCCTTCAATTTGAAACCGATATTTTAATTTTTGGTGTACTTTACATGCCCCTGGGACATTTTTAAAATTTTCAAAAGATATGGCGCGTAGTTATTGATTACATTTTTTTGTTTGATAGTGTGAAGAACGTTTAACTGAGTGGTATAGTTCTCATTTTCATTGAAAATCTGATTTTTTGTCTTTTTTCGGCGTCGCCGAAAAACTTTGAAGTTTTCCAATTGTCGAAAAATCAGTTTTCATAATTATTACGCATATACACACATTTTTCCCTTAATGAAATCTATTCCTTAACGATATTTTTAAATGAGGTCATTGCAATTTATCGAAAGTTTGAGTACTTTTCGCGTAATTTTGCGTGGAAATACGGGCGAGAGTGGACGTGCTTTTTTAACACCACTCGTTTCTGTCTGGAATGGACGAAAGCGCAGTATCGCAATTCAGCAATACCCTGTAGTATATATTATCACAAACAACGTACCCTTTACCTGTGTAAAGTGCCCCTGAGCATAGCTCCGATAGTCATCCCCCCCAAGTGTACAAATTACACCGTGATGGTTTCCGTACAGACACCAGAACGCGATGAGAAAATCAACTCTTAATATGTGAGGCTGCATTGCTAGTTCAAAGCTCACTACCTTTCAAGGTTGGTCCCGGAGTGGTGTTTCTAAATACGAGAAACTACCTGTATACATTTTACAATAATTTATTAAGTCATTTCCTAAAAAAGAATAAAAAAATATATTATTTTATACACTTTTGTTTCAATCATAAATTCAAACAAAATATTGGTTTGCATGTCAGAAAATTCCAACAGCTAATAAATTTAACAAATAAAATATTGTCTTCGAAAGTTGTATCACAAAAATGTGAATTGCATTGTTATAAATCGAGACAACTTGCGATTTTTTCAACTTACAAACTGCTTAATAGGCACTTAAAATGCATCGAATATACAAAAGTACTCCACACTTCAACACAAATTTAAGCCTACTGTTGACAAATATCTTAAGTATATTATTTGTTTGTATTATGAAGAAGAACTTAGAATATTTAAAAAATGCAGAGAATTTGGATGATCAATAATGAATTCAAGTGTATTCTGATTACTACGGATACGCAATTGTTTGCAAACATGAGATTATACCAAGGTTTAGAAACGTCTTTTTAAAATTATGGGTATAGTTATGAGGCGTTGTTTTGTCTTAAATGTTTGTTTCCTTGTTTTGTCTATTTAAAATATTTTGTACTGATTAATTTGCACTATGAAATGGTCGTCGCTTTCTCAGAACCATGAAGTCGACAATTGCAAAATAAACGTTTTTTAAGACTCGCATCTCACTGGTTGTTTTATCAACCTGAAATGAACAGAAAAGGAATTCATGAAAAATTAACAAAAAAAGAAGGAAGGGAACAAGTGAAAAGTGGGTTACCAGATAATGATTTAAGGGGGGTCTGAACTTATCCTATCGAAATATTAACTAATTCGCATAAAAGTCTAAATGGCTTTGCCAAGTTTAAAAATACTAGAACTGAGTAAAGATTATATAAAAAAATAACTTGAATTTTTATAAAATCAGGAATACTAGTTTTTTTAATTCAGTATTAAAATGTAAGATGCTGAACATATTCTAATTTCTAGTTGTATGGTTTTAGGGTTATTAACTTTGAATTTTTCAGGTGAACCACTGTGCCAATGGTTAGATCTTTCTTAATCGAGAGTTTGTTTCTAGACTCCAAATGATTATTTTTCGTCCCATTTTTTACTGTATTTGATTCTACAAAACAATAATATTCTGAGAAAGAGTTCACAAAGGTACCATTAGAATGTTATTGATGAGTCTTTAGTC
Organism: Gryllus bimaculatus; assembly: GCA_017312745.1. Lineage (NCBI taxonomy): Eukaryota > Metazoa > Arthropoda > Insecta > Orthoptera > Gryllidae > Gryllus > Gryllus bimaculatus. The sequence continues at coordinate 2,464,674 of BOPP01000030.1, forward strand.
TTTACAACCGCGTTTTGTATATTCACAACATTGAGCACTCCTTCTGTGATACTTCCAACCTAGTAGAAATCGTTTACCGTAGATGCTGGAAGTTAATTTATCCGTATAGGTAAAATTCGTGCTGGAAAGTCATGGGCATGTATTCGTTCTTCCAATGCAACGAACCGAACGATAAGGGAACGCTGCGCACACTTTACCTCACTGCCCCCCACGAATCAGTCTCTGGCGAAAACACCAGTAATTGGATTCCGCTAGAAAGGCAGTTTTTCACGTGTGCCCGGAAGTAAATTAATGACGTTCGCTTTGAACGTGTCTATTTTTGGAATTGTTTCTTGATTTTCCATCAGTGTAGGTATTCTGTTCATTCGATAAACACTACTTAACTGAAATACGGGCGAAACAAAAACAGCGTTCAAGCGTTAACACTGAAACCATACATTTAAAAAAAATGCTGAAATGGTATTACTTAATGTCTGATAAACGCGTAATTATGTTTCTCATTATGATAAAACTCCCATGTATGATGCAAGGACATACAATTTTAAGATTGCAAGTATAATTCAATTCCATCAAAGAGTTTATTTTATGTCCCAGTCTGATATATCTTTCACAAGAAAACATTAAGCTGTGCAGGGCCACTGGCTGGCAGTCTTGCGCGCTCACGAAGATAAGGTCAAAAATTGTATTGTAGCACCATCGGAAACAAACGAGAGACCAGTGTTTTGGTATTGCATTTTTTTTGTTTAGTAAATAAAAGATACTCGTAATGTTAATTGCATGCGTGATATTAAAACTCCACACCTTTCAATCAGAACCCAGAAAAGCGTAAAAATCGGGTAATCAATTCATTGTGTACACACGAAACGAGCCAGAGATTACCTGAAACATCAATAAAACAGGAAAACAATGATTAATACTATTTAGAGGTACATTATGTAAAATTACGTTATTTCGAGAATGTTATACCGGCAATACTTGTAATGTGAAACAACAGTCTTTCACATGCATCGCACGATTATTTACTGCCTCAAAAACGTTGATTTGACACCAGCTCAAGAATTTAACAACATTAAATATTGAATATGAATCATTTATAAATGTTGATCGTTTTTTGGATAGGCATGTTACAAACGTGAAAATATATAAACTTCAGTCGTATTTACACGGTTCTGAAAAGATTTAAGCAAAGTCTTTTTTGAACCAGAAGTGTCTCGCTTCTTCATTTATCAATATTTATAAATACTTCTCTCGTATCTCTCGTATGTATTTTGCTAGGATATAATGTTGGCATTGTTTTCTCAGCTTCATCTAATATATGATCTGAAATAAGGACAGTCATCTCCGATATTATTTCAGTAGCATATATACCTTTTGAATCTCTCACACACAACCAATACTGATAAATTACAGTTTAAAAAATACATATAATGTTACATATTCAATAAACGTGTTCGGTGTGGAGATCAAAAACAAACCTTGCAGCAAAACTAATCTTGATTTGTATTAGTGGCGGTTGGTGCCTCAACAAACTGGGGGATGCAGCTCCATCGAATGAGGGAAATGTAATTTCCAAAACTCAGAACGTAAATAAATAATAAAACGAAAGCAATTCAACAAACTTAATCAAAAATAATTTAATTAAAAATTAGTATTGAAAGATTACTTACATATTTTTATGTAGTGTCCGTGAGAGTACATTAACCACCTCTGCAAGAAGTTTTGGCTTGGATATCCACTGTGGCACAAGCACCATTGTTTGGACACATTTTAAACAAATAATATTATTTTATTAGGAACATTTTACTACCTTGGTGCATATAATGTACCGCGATGCGGCGGCGATGGTGTAACGGTTAGCGTACTGGACTGTTGTACCAAAGTTGGCGGGTTCAAACCCGATCGAAGCCGTGGATTTTTCAGGGCGAAAAATTCCTTCGTACTCCTTCCTTCGGAGGGGAAGTAAAGCCGGCTGTGCCATGTTCGTAGATTTACTTGCATGTAAAAGATCCTCAAGCCTAAATGACGCCTCTGAGCTAAATTCATATCACCTGTTTCTCGCCCAAGAAATACCTCCTTTCTCTCCTAGTTGGTGAAAGGAGTATAGCGCAATTTGCGTGGTCAGACGGAAGAGCGGGCCTGATGGCCCGAGTCTCGTCACGTAAAATAAGGCAAATTCAATTCAATTCAATAATGTAAAGAGCCGAAGAACCCCGCTTTGCTGGGATATTTATCATAACATTTTTTTATTAAACTGAAAGAGGAATTCCATCTATTCCCTTTCTATGGCGGAGACTACTACTATTCTATTATATCTTGCTCCAATCTGGAATTACCAGGTCTTCCGTACTCACTAAAACACCTTTTCACTAAAATTGCACTTGGAGCGATACAGGACCCCAATACATCTAGATACGACTCTTACAGGTGACACACGTAAGAATCCTGCACACATTCATGCCCATTGTGCTTCCCGACGGACTTAAGCAATTTCAGCTGGACAATGCGACAGCCCAGACGTCCAGAATTGCTACAGAGTGGCTCTAGGGAATACTAATACTCTTTTGAATTTATACTCTTCCACTGGTCACTATAACCCTCGGATATGAATACTATTGACCAAATCTGGGATGCCTGGCAACGTGTTGTTCACAAGAGATCTCCACCCTCTCGTACTCCTATGAGTTTATGGACAGTCCTGCAGGATTCCAGGTGTCAGTTATCACTATTTCAGACATTTGTTGAGTCCATGGCATGTCGTGTTGTGTCACTTCTGTGTGCTTGCGGAGGCCACAGGCAGGTGTACAAGTTTTCAGTGTACGTCGATATTACTGCTGTATCTTAAATACTGCAATGGCATTTGAAGAAAAATTAATATTTATAAGATATTATAAGATATTGTGGCGTCGTTAACACGAGGGCCAGAACCGTTAGGTCGGTGAAAGCACGCTGCGGGGGAGGAAGGGGTTGAGCCTGAACTTCCGGGAGTTTGCGCTCTGGCGGTTGACTCAGGACTCAGAGCCAAAAATAACCATAGGCTGTAAACTCCGAGGATGCTAGCCAGCGAGCCTCGCTTATGGTTGCCAACCTGAGAATCCTGTGTGGGGGCGTAAACCAAGCTGCTGGCCAGCGAGCCTATCTATGGAACAGTGGTGGGGGGTGTCAGTCTCAACTATTTAACGCGGCGCCATCTGCGCCCGCGCTCTCATTCAGTTTGCATCGGGAAGCTTGTACGTGTGTGTACAAGGGGTGTAGGAGTGTGGGCGAGATGTCCGGAGAGTAAGGGCCAGACGATATCGCGTGCTGTAGGCACACGGTCGCCACGACCGGGTTAAATTTTGGCGTCAGGCCATGTGACGGTAATTGTCACGGGACCGAGGTCCGACAGCGCGCATCACGCGTGGCTTGTATTTTTCTGCGGTAAAGCAGTGTTCTGAAAGGAAAAGGTTGCCGGAGTGTTTTAATATTAGCAATTTATTGTAACGTGTACATAATCTTTGAATATATTATTTTTATTTTGTTATTGAAATTTATTTCTTATATCACTACGTAATATATTTGATTACCTGGGGGTTGTGCTATATATTAGAAGCCACCACTGATTTATATTATATCCATCACAATGCATATTAAACAAATGAAGATCAGTTATTTATCACAATGGATGCGTCAACTTGGGAGAAGTCGTAGATTTTCTCCAAAAGTGTGAATGGACAAAATGACTTAGTGTTTGTACGTTTTGTTCGCCTGCTGGTCACGATTCGTGAATCGTCGGGTTTATTGAACAAAGTTTCTTGGTATCGTATATGCGGCCAACAATATTGCAAGATGTGCTCAACAGTATTGAGATTTTACTTGTTTATAGTATACATGGCCGACAAAATCGATTTGCAAAATTTTTTAGTGAGTTAGTATAAAAAATCAAAGCTTAGCACAGTTTTTAGATTAGCAAATGTGAACTCAACTTAAGTTTCATTAAATAAATGTGATAAAAAATTATGAAAATTTAATGATAAGAACGTCAAAGAAAAAATCTGTTTTTTTCTTCTTTCATGTACATTTTCGGCATGCGATGGGGTGGGGGGCACCATCACCCGGGACAAAACACACTCGGACTTATACCAACTGCCGGCCCTCTACGTTGTGTTGTCAGATAAAAATAAAATTGTTACAGATTTTGGTAGTAGACTGTGTAGAGTATTCAAAGTGAAGTTGGGAATGCTCCCCAATGCTTGACTACCATGGAACCTGTAACTTGTAAAAAATATTGCGTCAAAAACGCAGACATATTCATCCATGGCCCTCTCATCACACATGAACATCACTATCTTATTAGGTAAATAATATATTATCCGCATTTGTGATGTATTCATCTTTACCAAACTTTGCAAGAACATTGCGACAAACCTGAAGAAGGACCAGTAAACATTTCATATTTATTTATATCCTACTTTTTGTAGTGTCGTTGTCCGTTACACACCATTTAATTCACTTTTATTGGTATAAAAGCTGTAAAGAAAATAGAGAATAAATCAGTAACAATGACAATAGTATTTAAACTTATGCAAATCAACCTTCATATTAGTTATTTCAATTTATGAAAAGACACATTCACGATTTATAGAAAATATGTTAAATAAATGACTTGAAATAATTTACTAGATACAATGTTAAAATGAAAGTTGTTGCGATATTAAATTTATTTAAAATGACAGATTCAAATAGAATCTTAATAATTTGCTTTCACACTTAATCCATTTAGTAAATGACGTATTAGCTGCTTGCAGTCTCCAAAAGGTCTCTTGCGGTAACTCCTTTGAACAGATCTTAAAATATGACATTAGAAATTGTCTTACGTGTAACAAAAACAACATCATATACTTTTCTTGATTAAATTGAGTTTACAACAGATTGGCAGTCTATAAATCATAATTTAAGTGGTTAATGTATCAAAGTCAAAATCATCTGAAATTAAACGTATTAATGCCAAACATGGAGAAATGGCGTAATCCATGTAATAAGTGACAAATAAAATAGCAAATAATTCCATGTTATCAAAGCAGAATTAATACAATTTACATTTATTACAAGTTCACTAACTAAGCACTATCACAGACAAATGAAATCTCAAAGAAAATTTTATAAAAATTTAATTAAAAACACATAAAAAGTCAGTAGTGAAAGAAAGAATCCCTCTGGCGGGATAACATTCGATTAGAATTCAGCTCTTTTAGAGCTTTTTAGACTTGATAATTTTTTGCATGTACTAAATCAGCAACGTGGGACAATGGACCTAATTTTCCCTCCAGAGGAAGAAGCATACAAAGAGCTATTATTAAAAATCTATGGCTTTGATCGTTTTTGTACTCGGATCCGATAAATGTAACTTTACTGTGTACGTCTAGGGAAATATAGTCATTTAAAATATTTGTTCTTCATGATGTGGGTGCAGGAGGTAAATTTCTTTATGAAGAACACGATGAGGGATAAGAGTGCAAATCTACAGCGGGTTTGCTCTTGCAAATAGTTTTATTACACCGGAGTGAATATTTTCTTATCAATTCTGGCTGAAAACGCACATTTCTATTTGTGTTCATAATTCAACAAGAATATGGCTTGTAGTATGGATCCCAAAATCACGAAAACGTGCACAGAATTCTCTTCTCCACGTAGCACGTCGCACAGAGTTTTTAACAGTTTTACATACAATAAATAAAGAAATAAATACCCTAATCGCTAGACCACCGAAGGTGCTGATGGTTTCGTGCCGCAGTTTATATTAATCTCTTTTGTTTAGGCTAGCTCTTTGGTACCACCCCTTCCTCTTTGCAGATGCTACCTATCAGTCTGTAAAATATTTTTTCCATAGTTTTTCAATATTTCTCTCCCCTAATTCTAGAATAGTAATATGAATTTATGAACATTATCGAACAATAAAACATGGTCTTGTACTCAAGTCCTCATTGAAAACTTTGAAGCTTTTCGTGAGAAAAATGTCGATGGAGAGTTTCTGATAGTGTGCAATATTGAGCTCATATTTACAGAAAATTTTTGAGTTTTTGAAAAATGTCATCATAAATCATTTGACGTAATCATAAATGCAATAGTGCATAAAATGTTCGTAAATTAACGACGTGAGAGATTCTTCTGAAATCGTACTTTTGTGGGAGTATTCAAAACTCAAAATAAACCATCAAAGGTGTTGTCATATAATTCCGTGTAAAACATTTAAACAAGAAAGCGGGGTCGTTTTGGGGAAAATCTTGCTTTTTATTTGTGTACTGAAGAATAAAAAATCTTCAATGTTGCAAATAAAAGAAGAACGTTGAAACACTTTCGAACTTTTTAATTTTACAAAACTGAGAATTCAAAGTATATAAGACATGCGTTTTTCTGTCTATCCGAGAAAAAAGAACAATGTTTTGGAGACATTTTTGAGAAAAAATTGGAAAGAAACCCCAAAATAAAATATTTCAGTTAAAATCCAAGGAGCAGCAACATAGGTCAGATCCATTGAAGGATATCAAAATTATGGTGAAAAGCATACAAACGACTTAGCAGCTAGTATTGTACACAGGCGGACAGAAGGGGGAAAACAAGTTACGCCTTTACAAAATTTTGGGTGTCATGGATCCACAAAACTTGGTTTCTGACAACAGAACGTGTTAATGTAATTTACAACATATACGAATCCACGTTTTTGGTAGCAGAAACCAACAATACTATCCTTTCTGCCCAAAAAATCGCCGTTTTATTTTTCAACACTACGTAACTTACTATGTGCTACGTACATAGTATGCTAGAAAGTATTAATGAAATCAAGATGAAGAATTGCGATTTAATTAGAAGTGACCAATGAATTATTCGACAGTCCATTTCCACACAAGTCGAACGAGATTGGAATATGAAACAAGCAATTGTATAGCAGTCAGGAAAAGTTGCATCACAACGCAGGCAACAATACACAATTAAATTACGAAACAATTGTAATGGACTCACCACTCCTAATTAGTGGCACAATAATTAACTAACCAGAAATGCAATTAAACAAGTTAAATATGATAGTAAAGAAGGAAAATTGAGATGTTCCACTCATTAAAACCATTACACAATTGGATTGCAATTAAAAGTCTTAGCTTTAGTAATTCAACAAAAGTGTTTTTAATTTATTTTCTCTTTCGCAAATTTACAATCTGTTCATTATTTGCACATTGAGCAAATGCAGTACAGTGGGTCTGTACATTATATTGGACTTTCACTGACCTCGGAAGCCGCGCGCGAGTCACAGTGCAAATTCAGCAAGCTAGGAAGGGTGGGGATGAGCCCCATTCTGGAAGTGGGGTCGCCAATGAGAATGTGCAATTAGAACCATAGCGCGTAAATTTTAAGAACAATCGGCCAGACCATGACGGTCTGCAGCATACACTTTAAGTAATATTGCCGTTTGTATTATATTGGAAATTATTGTGGTCGATATATTGAGCATCACTAAACTTTGGTAATTAAAATTCAATAAAATACGGGTCCTTGGTTCTTGCGTAACGCGACAAAATGTGACGGTAAAACGCCGAACTCGAGAGATTTGTTGATTTCTACGGCGCCACGCAGGTGGTGACCCTTCTCGAGTCCCCCCGCCCCTCTCTTTCATTGCGAGCGTCCACGGTAGAGGCTCGCGGCGTCAGTCGGGACCCCATCCCCTCGGCTTATGAAAGGCCGTGTGCCGGGGAAAAGGAAGCTGCACCCTTCGTCCATCCTTCGCGCACGCCCGCCCGCCAATGATGGCGAAGATTGCGACATGGCGATGATTAACTAATAGCAATGGAAATTTTTGGGCCACTGACGACATTAACGTGCGCAGCGGAGCGTCGTGGATTTTATAAACAGTGTGAGAAACATGGATGGAGATAATGGAATTTTTCAGAAGGAACTTCGAAGGCGCCTTCTGTTATTGACTAAAATTTACTTGCGGCGTGATGAGTCTAAGCCAACAGCTTAGCGTGTTCATTAGATTTCAGAGCGATCTTTCATAACTTGCTGGAACAAAAGAGTGAGGAGAGCAGAGGTGGAGATTCTCTACCAGCTGCAGAAACTTACTTATTTATTGACTGCCACAAGAGGCGGTCGTCTTGGTTGACTGTCGTGAGGATCACTTGTCGTAAGAAACGCTTCTCTTTTGACTGCCCGTTGGGACACTTCTCTTTTGTCTGCCCGTCGTGTAATTAGTGACGACAGAATGATATCCAAATTTTCTAATTCTATTCTCATAGGAGATGCCAAATGAAAGAAAAAAATAGTGTTATTTCTTATCACAAAGTTTTTGATTACGCGATTTCCTGATTAAGGATAGTTATTGAACTTTTTTCAAATTACGTAAATCTGTTCTCGGAAAGCTACGATTCCAGTGAATTTTACTACGTGCCGCGCAAATTGGGAAAGATTTTTAAAAAATCCGAACTATGAGCACCTGCTGGAATCGATATTAGAAAGCACGGAGAGAGAAACTCTTTCACGTGCCTGTCGTGAATGAGTGATGCAAGGGAGCGGAAGCGTTCCACGAAATGCGCCGGCCTCACATCGGCCGGAGCTCTCATCGCCATCGGCGACGTCCTGCTGGTCAGCCTGCCCGAACGGACGACCTCTACCCCCGGAGATGGCCGAAACAGCTGGCCAGGTCAACGACATTGAGGACAACAAACGTGTGATGTCCTCCGTCGAACCTGGCACGGTTATGTTCCAGCCCATCAGGCAAAACTTATGAGCAGACGTTTAACAAAAAACTATCACGTGTAATAGTAATGAAATATCTTGGCCGCGCATCGGCGAGAATGGAAAAATTCTTGATCTTTCAATATAACTAGGCCTTTTCTTTAAGAATGGTTGTTAACGAATTATAACAAGTTTTTGGGGTGGAATGAGCTCATTCTTTTCTTTTTTGTGTGTTTATTCAGACTTTAAACTAGATAAATTACGTTCACTGATTAACTTCTTTCATTTCTCACCAACGTCTATCATCCTTTCGTCGCTTGCAGATTGCCAGCCGAAATTGAGAGCTAGAAGGAATTCGACGTTAAATTAGAGACGTGAGCGTGACAATATGACTCTGAAATATCATTGTAAAATGCATAAGATATACATGCTTGATTTGAACACCAAGTATAACAATTGATTGTAGGGCCGATTATGCAATTAGCTTTGCTAAAATGTAATCAAAAATTTAATGTGGTGCTAAACACAAAATTGTAATGTTGTTTTGATCTGATGATGGCAGTAACAAATTATTTTTCATTAAGTATGTTTAATTGAATAAGATGGTTTTACCAAAGCAAATAGATTCTACATCAAAAGAGAAAAATTCATGATGTTTTACGAGATATACATTTGAAGCCCGAGGGCTACAATTACACAGAAGGAAAAATCATGCAATCTCTCCTGAGGCGTACATACTATTTCTATAAGAACATAGAGAATTTTTCATATATAAGTGGGTCACTTCAGAAGTCATGGCAACTATTTTATATACTCCGAATATCCGCATATCGGTTATTGGATTATATAGATTTGAAAACATGGGGTATACAACGGGATGCGACCCCCTGATGACGTCTGGGTGCATTGGTGTCTTAATTGAGAACATGTGCAAGTATTAGTATCCTAGAGACTGTCACTAGATGGAGTTCACTAAAGGTGAATCACGAGAATATGTGAAAACTGCATTGCTGGCAGAAATACTTGTGAGTGGCAGAAATGCTCGAAAATCTTGGATTATTTTGAAGGTTGTTAGCTAATATTACGCGTACTATTTTGTTTTGTGCATAAGGATTGAGAATAAAACACTGATATCTATTTATGCATTTTTCAGTGTCCCTTACCCATAGCGTCTTGTGTACTCGGATCCAAATTTAGCACCAGCATTGAGAAGAACATTTCAATGACTTTCAAACGTATATTCTGATTTTTGATTCCCGTCTCATTATTAACTGATAAAAAAGTTACCATAACTTCTGAAATAACCGTATAAGAAAACTGCTACAGAAGCTACTACAGAATGGCACAGACTTTCTGATATTAGTTAAATTATTCTTCAGCGTGGGCTATATTTTCTGTTTTACCCTATCGTCTTGTTAACTGCCATCTATTTGCACTTTAAAGTCATTTTATTGACATTTTCTCAATTTTTAGATTGGTTTATAGTATTAAAAAATACTTTAAGCATATCAAAAAGGATAAAATATGGTCCTTTATGTAAATTTCCTTTGGGAAATTTGGACCAGCTGTTAAGAAAGTGTCGCTTGAACATGACTGAAAATGCACAATTTGAAGTTAATATTCTCCCAAAATTTTGGATTTTGCAACGAAATTATCTGAAGCAATTACAATATATTTAAACTAGTGATGTTCCAACAGCACGTACTTTCTGGCAACATTGTGCATGGTTATGTAGTATTGTAAAATAAAAATCTCTTCAATTAACATTTGACAAATTCTTAAAGAAACGAAGTGCGAAAATACATAAACTGTTTAATGCAAACTCTTCACCGAAAACGTCTATTCAATGCAGTGTATTCACGACGCTCTACGCGTATTTTAGCCGTAAAATTATTCGTTTATATTAATACCGTCTCAAACAAAGCGCTGGAAATTCGATTTTACCATTTCAAATTCTTTTTTAATTAACGAAAAAATACAATTTTGAAAAATCAAACATGACCTTATTTAAAGATTTTTTTATGAACACATTTCACTAAAAAATAGATCATAATTGTAGTTGTAGGAAGGCGCCGAAATAATTTTCAATTCTTTTCAATTTTAGAAAAATAAGGTTTTTCAAACAACACGAAATCTGCACCATTCTCTTAAACGTAATCCAAACTATCCAAGAACAAAATTTAATAAACAACGATGGAGCCGTTTTTGGTCAAATGTTTGACCAAAATTAACTAGTGGTGTACAGACTTTCCCCTATTAGTTTTCTACTTTCTTTGGTCTCTGCTCAGACTACTCAGACTTGCCACATAGTCCTGCCAGCTGCCATCTATCGCAGCCCAAAGTACGATTTTTCGAAATTGTCTTTTTCGATTTCTTAATAGTAAAACTGAAATATTATTTCAAGAATATTAAAGAACAGTAAAACCTCGTCATAAATGGCAATTTTCTTTGAAACATTTGGAGCCGTTTTTTAGAAAATGGCGATTAAGCGCTGTCAATTTGGAGCTCATTTTCACAGAAACTTTTTGCGCTTTCGAAAAACTACATTTGAAGTCATTTTAAGTACAGAAGTTTTGCCGTCAATCGATTTTTCGGTATCAAGAACCCCCAAAACATGGATTATTACTACATTTCGTGTCCGAGAACTTTTTTTCTAAATTTCGCATCTTGATTTATATACTTTTTCGTTGTCAAGGTCTGGAAGTAAGAGTTTTTCTGCCTCAAATTCGCATTTGTTTCGCGCATTCATGTTATGTTATTTAGTTCATTTGGCATTATTTGTACCAAAAATTTCAAGAAAAAATTTGGAGCCACTTTGAGAAAATGGCGTTTAAAATTTCTGACTATGCAGACTGTTTTTTCTCCCTCGCAAAAAAGTTTTTAATTTTTGAGAAACTTTATTAGACATAATTTAAAGTGTTCTTTCTCATACGGTCCATGTCTAAAGTTTGCTGGAATCCAATAAAATAACGATGTGATAAAAATTAAGATAAGAGTACTTTTTCAAAAACAGCTGAATACAAAATGACATCTCGTGCAGTGTATATAGCTCTATAACCACCAAATCTTTAAAGAAAAAATTGGAGCCTTTTTCGAGAAAATCTTGATTTGATAATTTTGTATTATTGCCCATGTTTCGCTAAAATTGCACGTAAACTTCTATTGTTTTAAAAGTTCATGACATTAATTAAAAAGCTAATTGTGAAGAAGAAATTCCATTTGAAGGAATATTTGCTACCTTTATTATGTAGTTCTAGCAAGATGCCGAGAAAAATTAACTTAAGTAATTTTAAAAAAATCAGTGTTAACGGTGAAAATCTGACATAAGCCATCTTTGTGTTTTTCACTATATTCGTGCCAGACATTTAAAGAAAAAAATTGAGCCACTTTTTAGATCACATAGAAAATGTTCCAGGGGCTTACGGTGTAAATACCCCCGAAAAAAGTATGTTTAAGAATACTCCAGGAAAATATACATTTTAGACAAATTCCTGGGAATAGTTTAGGTATTAGCGTTTACAAGTGGACGGGAAGTCTGACTGACGGATGGACTGTCGTTCTAAAAAGTTAAAAAACTAAAAAAAAAGTTTCAGGGGACCCTAAAAAGGGTATTTCCATTGAAATCTCCTAATCGATTTCCCATAGCATTACGTAACTTTCTCCCTATTGTGATCATACTGAGCTTATCAGAACGGGCTCACATGCCCCTTCTACTCTTCGTTACGTAGCTGCAACGCCCAAGTGCGCAACATATTTTCAGGACGGGGAGGAAAGTGGTGAGAAGGGCGGTAGTGGCAATGAGCAATAACTAGGCAGTTACTGAGAGGCAAACTGATAACCGGTTATCGAAAGAGAGTCGTGCGAGTCGGAGTGGAGGTAGAGAGTAGAGTAAGGTAGAGAGCTGTGTTCGAGAGCGTTTCGTGGTTCCGTGCTTTGATTTTTACATATTGTTTTATATAATTGTGACACGGTTGTGAATCATGAAAAGCCAGAGTGTGTGCAAAGGGCATCCTCCTTGTTCACGATTACGGAATTCATTAATATGCAGAACAATAGTAACATATGAAAAAATTATTTAGACACATTTGAAATATGAGAGCATAGGACTAAATGTTGATAATCGGGTGTTAAAATTATAAATAAACTATCCTCTTCAGTACAAAAATGCATGAGCCATTTGCTGTCAAACGACCGGAAAAGGTATTTAAACGTACCCTGAAAAAACATTTTTCTTTCAATTTACATTCGTGGCAGTTTTCCGTAACTGAATATGAGAGCGTTTTCCACATTCATAATTATATTTCAATATTTCCCGGACTAGCGTACGTGCATATACCTCAGCGAAACTCTTAAATTTCTGTCTAGTGATGTCTTCAAGGAGCCGTATACACTACGAAAGGGCGTATCTGAACAGCTGCCGTGGTGGAGTGATACTTCTCTAATTACACTGGATGTTCACTTGTTTAACGAACTGTCACTATGGCTCATTCTTATAAAACAATGCTCTATTCCTTGCCCCCAGGGGTTGCCGCCAGCACGTTTTTCCGCCCGATCCGACAGTAAAGCACCGGGGTCACCCACGAGAACGAAACTTATTTTGATTACATTGATTACTAAGCGAATGAATTTGTCCTTTGAGTTTTCCCAGCATTTCGACTGTGGAGCCCCAAAATCACGTGATAATACATCGACCCTTAGATGATCGCTTCCAGAATTTGTTTTCCTTAAGAAGCGAAAAGTAGTTAATAAAAAATGAGAATGGTCTCAATACTTTGCACGAATATCACTCCGTCTCATTATTACATATACAAGGAATTAAAAGTAATACAAGTATTCCTATACAGTAATACTCGTATCACGAAAATATTTTCGTTTTAATCTCAGTTAAAAAGTACTGCAAGAATTTCCAAGAATAAGACAAATAGAGATTATTGCGTACCATTATAGATTTAAAACTTTTCATAAACAGCCAGTTTCCATCACAATTTCATATGAAAATACTTTGGTGGAACGTCCTGCGCTCTGGTTCTGAATCAGACGCGGCATTCCAGCGCTCTCACGGGCTGCTCTGAGCCACGTCCTCCTGTTTGTAAGGTAAAGGAGAAGTCAAAATGATTACGTATTTGTAAGGAAACAATGTTGACGGTAAGAGTAATGTGAGCCGTATCGGATCGCATCGGGCGCAGGTTCTAGTCACACTTAATATTAGATAACCGTGCAGTGTAACCAGTCCACGAGATTAGAATACCAAGAAGTGCTGCAACCTCACGGATCGGTAGAGATGAAAGGAAATAGGACTTTCGAAATTTCGTGATCTTGTAAGGAAGACGAAGGTAGAATTTCACAAACACAGTTTGCTTGTGTCACATCCGACCTGGACTTTGCTGAAGCAATTGAGAACAACTAGGATATGAACACACGATAATTAAGTTTGATCAACAATCACGTTTTTACACTGGTCCTTTACTCGTACCAGTTTCTATGGACCATTACACTTCAATAAAAAAATATTTATTTGTTATGAATTTTTTAGTTAAAATTGAAGATTATGAGGATATTTGGAAACGTCGTGGTCAATATTATTATTATGATCATTTCAACGTCCTTCCTCTAGCCCTTTGAGCTCCAGTTTCATTTGGCAAAGAAAAATATTTTGTGATAGATGCCATGCGGTGATTACCGCAAGTGAAATGCTCGCACTTCATCAAACCGATATCCTATGTGACACATTCCAGATTGTAACGCATCATTTACTTCCTTAGACGTAATCAGTGCTTATACGTTGATACCGGTTAATGCTGATGACATGCCGAAAACCACATCATTTGGGCTTTTTGAATTCCCTTACATGAACTTCGGATTATTCAACGCCGGGCAATCTTTCACCGGTCCATGGACAGTGTATTGCAAAATTTCAGTCGAGTTTGTTTCAAATGTATCGTCAACTTTCTCATATTTTCGTTTTTTGTTTCTCGTTCTTATGATGAACATGTTCAGCACGTTCGCAAAGGTTTTACCGCCTTACAAGAGAATGGAATTTTTACCATTTTGTGGGTAAATGTCATTTTTCTCAAACCCCTGTTAGATTTTCAGGTCACTCTTTTTCTGAAAAAGGCATATTACATCTTACTACTTAAGCTGACGTCATTATCACCTTGTAAACACCCCCTTTGTTGAAGTTACGGACATTTCTAGGAATACTTCATTTCTACCGCCGTTTGCTCCCAAAAGCTGCTGCTATTCAAAACCCATTATATGAATTAACGTTGCAATCACACTTTTTTAATAACTCTCTTTTCACGGTCCTTAAGTGCCAGTGCTCGCTTGAAAATAACTACATTTCTAGTACACCCCCTTCGTCAAACATAGGTCGCACGTTTTAGTGATGCGTCCTCTACTGCAGTGGCTAGCTCTCTTCAACAAAAACGGCCCATCATACTGGCATCCCTATGTTTCTTCTCTAAGCGTTTATCTAAAAAACAAAAAGTGTGCCCGACTTATAGATTGCTTTTGTCATCACTTCCGCCATTCTTATGAAGAGCATCACTTCACGATTTTCACAAATCACAAGTCTCTCACATTCACTGTTAGCCCAAAGAGGGATAAACGTCCGCCGATAACAATTATTCATTTAGTTTATTTTCTCAATTTACAACTAACATACGGTGCGTCGCTGCTTCTCATAATATATCTGCTGATATTCTGCTTTGCACCATTCAAGAAATTCACATCCATTTCAACGACTATGTGAAAATGGTTTCTGCACAGGCTAAAGATACCGAAACACATGATTATGTTCCCAAAAATAAACATTCCTCTGCCTACTGGGGTGTTGTGGCGACCCGTCTATAACGCACTGTGGTCTAGTACGAAGGCACGATGGCGATCTTTGCTATGACGATGCGTTGTCGGGGAAAAATAATCTAACATGTTATATTATATGTTATAAAATATAACTTGACTGTAATATATGGTGTGCATGTGTGTGTGTGTGTGTGTGTGTGTAGGTGTGTGTGTCATCACCATCGATAGCAAGGACTAGACCTCTTGATCTGTTCCGTCTCAAAAATTGCTCATGCCATTTCTTCAAGGGACGTACTACACTTTTATTCCTTTAGGTGCATATTAAAGAATCATTTTACTTATTCTGTGTTCTGGCATTCTCAGGACATGATCTTTGGAGTTTTGTCGACATTTCTTTATAAATATATAACAGGCTCAATATTAAATTCTTCTCTGGTATCTGCACTTTGTGGTCTAATAATGAATATCCTGCCACAAAACGAAAATATCTCATTTCTTCAGATTCAATTCAACGTGGCTCATCTGATGTCAAAGTCCAGCTCTCGCTTCTATAAAGCAGTAATGGCAAGGCAACTACTTTGTAAAATTTGAGAAGATTATTTTTTTGAACATTATACTTCAGAGTTCGTTGAACCGTCCCACAGAAATATATGAAATTGTTCAGCTTTATTTCCATATCCCTTGATTTTATTTAATTAAAATGATATCCAAGATATTTGAATTCAATAATTTATGTAATTATTTGGCCATATATATAAAAATCGTTGATCTTAAAGTTTCAAGTCCTTTAAATCTCATCACTTTAGTTTCATTTGGTGGATTTTCATACCATATTCATTAGCAACCTGGCTTAACTTGTAAATTGCTACTAGATACAAATAGTAGTCGGTTACAGAGAGGAGCAATGGTTCTTCAGTCGCTCCGAGTATTAATGATTGAGTATTATGTATTGATTGATTTATTTATCAATTTATTATTTGATATGACGAACCTATAATATACTTCCCTCAAGATAAAGTTGCTACAAAGAAGTGGATCGACATGAGGTCACGTTCGCTTTATCAGATAATTCATAATAAGTTTTTTCTCAAAAAGAGATCTTGGGATTCAGTGGTTTTGAGTCGCGGTAAATATGCTTCTCAAATGATTAAAATAGTCGCTATTTAAACAGTAAAAGTTTTAAAAAGATAATATAAGAAACGATAACAATATGTGTAACTAACAACTATCTTCAAATAAATAGAGAAAGTTTAAAAAAACGAAAGAGTGATTTCATTATCACCTCATATTCAATTTGGTTTATTATGGATGGAATAACCGTGTACAAATCTTAACATGGCTACTTAAACGTGTTACCGGTGCAAAAAATCGAAAACTGAAAAAAAAATATGAAATGAAAAAAACCGAGATAGAAGAGGCAGGGAATGATAATATAACAGAGAGAGAATCGAGAAGAATTATTGAGAAACTGCAAAGAGGTGAGGCGGAGGGGAAACGAGATGCAGGAGGGAGGAGGCTAATTAGCGAAGCAGAGGGCGGAGTGGGTGGAGGCTTTGATCGATCCCTGACTGGGAGGCCACCTGCAAGCGACCCTGACCTAATGGCAGTGGCCGCACGCGCTCTCTGCCTAATGGAGTCTCGCTCGCCCTTCCCCCTTCCCTTGCTTTCAAGCAGAGACGCTGCGCCCCGCCGCAGGCTGCGACCTGTTGCCCCGCCGTCACTGCCGATCCCGCTCGGCCTCTTCCCCGCCCCGCGCCACCTCGCCGTGTCGTCGGGAGGTGCGGCAAGTTGGCAAGTTCTTAGTCGGCGAAAAATGCAATTTAAACTAGCAACCAGTAGCAGAAGCAAAAATACTGCTGAACAAATCCACACAAAATGGTTGTTTAAAAAGGATCTCACACACACACACACACACACCTCACGAACAAGTAAAACATTATCGTGTAACGCTGGAACAAACTAATATTTGAACAAAAACAGTCTTCACGAATACTACAGTAAATAGCAAAATAGCATATCGAATCAATAGAAAAGTGATACAAGTGCGAATTTCTGATTTCTCAGAAATTGCAACTTCATGTTTCGTAGTTCTGTAATACTCGTTATATATTGTACCAAATATTCTCCTTCTAGCGGACAGTAATGGAACTCATTCAAAATCAACTTCAGAATAGTAGCAGTACCTATTGGTTACCTCTTATCAACTTTTAGCTATTGAAGATGCGATATATATACATACACACACACAATTCAACATTTTACAAACCAACAATACCAAATTAGTGATTACTCCATAACGCTAGATGTTAATAGCAAGTATGTTAATGGCAGGCGACATCTTCCTTGGAGTCCTGCTGTCGCATGATGTCAGCTATGTTAAACGCAATGATGAACGTTGTATAAAAATTAAGTTAGAATGTTCAATATGAGAAGAGGTGGAATAACTCATCTCAAATATTTGCATTTTCAGTCAAAACCAAAACTTTCATTATGTTTGTATTTCTCTTGAGCTACTAGGTATCTATCAAAACCATAGACTTCTCGTGCCCCATGTTGCCAGACACTACGTAGTTCTTTGAATTTACTATCATATTAGAAATTGGTAATATTCACATAGATACAAACGGTTGACATCTCTTATGGCTTAACTGCACTTAAATTTCTGTGCAGTTAAGCCATAAATTAAATACCTCGTACGTAATCTTTGTTCGGGCTTAGAATGGTCTTGATGTAAATAAAGACGCGTAGTATTCACCTTAGACTATCAACCCCATTAGTTGATTGCTCCATACTCCTCGTTAATGATACACACGTACACGAACTGTCAGAAGCGTGCGCGACTACCGACTACAGCACTCCCCCTACGACAGGAATAAAGCTTTGATTTCCATCAGTGCCATACGCATCCCATTTCACACTCGTCTGAGAGTTAATCCTTAAAATCGTTTCTTTTCCTAGAGCGACATTCTCTGTGTGAATTTACCTCTGCGTGCATTCATTACACTCCCGTGGACCATGATATGCTTTCAGCAATCTTCTTCTCGGCAAATGAGGAATTTTCTTCAGCCACACAAGAAAGTACACTCAAAGTTTTTTTTTTAATTAATGTGTTACCTCTAATATGTTTTGTAAAAGATGGCCCTGCCTTAGTATCCACCATGATAAAATGATAGGTAGGCATAAAAATTAAAATTATTAAAAGATGTGGCGCCGATCTTGCCGCGCTAAGCGAAGAGAACTGACAGATCTATTTCTCACGAAATCTAACGAATGCTGCGTTTGAAACTTTTGTTTTAAGTCAACCGCAGATAAATATGTATGCACGGGCGACAGGTATACCTTCGCCACCATTACTCAACGCCTTCGCCTTGTCGTATTTTAGAGCAGTGGTCCTATTCAGAATTTCCAATGATTGGTTTCTGGATTCTAGGATCTTTTTTATATCTCTAAATCCCATCTTGTAGTTTCACACTTATTTTTAAACAATGCCATTTATAATTTCGACAAAAAAAAAATTTTCTGTAGCGAAACGTTACACACACTCCCGAAAATCCTAGCAACCAATAAGAGGCTGTACTAAGCACATGCATTTTTTATACTAGGATTATTCTAATGCTAAACAGACCTTGGGAGGTTTTTTGCTGGATCAGTGGGGGAAGTGACATTCGCGAGTGGGTGATCAGGAAAAGGCAACGATCAGAGAAGCCACTGGTCAGAACATTGGGCCTACTAATTCGATGTCGATAGGCGCCGCAAACTCACCAATGGGAAACGCATCACGCACATTTCCGACACCTGGCGAGGATCAGGCCGCGACCTCCCAATCATCAGTACAAGTGTAATTAATGGCAACTGTCCAAGCACATTAGAGCTTCGATACCCTGCGTGGTCTACTGCCGCATCGTGTTCTTCCAGGGGGGGGGGGAGTGCTCCCCAAGGCGAGCACCTAGCCTTTATCCGCACCCCCTTCCGGCCCAAAAGCCTTCCTTATTCGCACCCCCTCCCCCAGTCCGGCCGGACTCAGATCGCCTTGGAACGCAGAACCCATTACGCGCACCTCTCGAATTAAGCGTAGGTGGGGCCACACAGCCAGCTTCTCAGCCACTAGCTTTCCAGGCTACCACAGGATTAATACTTACTCACTATCAAAATGAGGAATATTTTTTTAAAAAACTTTACACCAATTTATCTGTCCACCAGAAAAATAAATTCATGTGTCTACAGGTAAGATTTGTCACCGAATAAATGACATCTCCTTCAACGATCTTACTGAATAGACTGGACTCTCTTTTCTGCAAGTGTTGCTTCTCTTCTCAGAGTAACTTCTTTTCTGACAGTGACAGTTACTCTTCTCATGAGTAACTCGACCAGAAAATTAAAAGTTAATTTTCTGGACGAGTAATATATTTCACTCTGAATTTGTATCTCCGAAATACACATAGCGTACATACATTTCTAATGTTACAAAAGTAACATACAATTCCCTTTGCAGATGCCGTCTTTGAAATGTATTAACCACGGGAAGGTTGAGAGAGTGCAGGCGTCTGGTGCCTGGCGACCTCAGCGCGCCTCCGTCCGCCCCTCCTGGCGCAGGGTCGATGCGGTAATCGGATTCCGCCAGAAGGCCGTGGCGCTAAAACGCGATTAATTAAAAAGTCATGGCCCTTATCTCGATTGCTGTGCGAAAGGGACAATATCCCTTCCAGGCGCGTTGAAAATTCATCGCTGTTTGATGTATTCGATTGGGCTAAAAAGCGTACAGTCATGTTCCTTGCAACAGGAGAGCGACTGATAATGAAGCGGGTTTTCAAATCTGTACTAATATATAGAGAAAATAGCGTTGGCTTAACCAAAGTCAATGAAGCTTTTGTGTTATGTTCATTTAAAGGTCTGAGGTACTTTCGGCTCCATAACCAGAAATAATTACTTTTCTGAACCATTTTTGCCCAGCATTACATTACAGATTGACATATCCACCAACGCGACAGTTTAGCTGCGCACTGGTGTTACTAAGATTTAAGATTTTCATCAATGAAGAGGACTTTAGTTGTTTATTTTTAATTTAATTGTCTCATCGGATATGTTCATAATGTGACGGTCCATTCGGACGCGTCACCATAATTACTAAAAATATGGAGTAAGATAACTAAAACTGTCATATTTAATGAAAGGAAGTGGTCGAAGGGGCAAGGGTGGAAGAACAAATTGTTTATTTCTAAAAAAGGCAAAGTAACTATGCTGGTAGCAGACCTGGGAAGAATAAATAAATAAAAAATGAACCGTTTATGAAGGATACAGTCACTCAAACTCTGGGTTACTAAATAATAATTAAAATATTTTATTAAATGAATGACTGTTCGTATGTTTGGAAAAGATAAGTGAAGAATATAAGAAATGGGGGGTTACACAAACGTTTAGACAAAAAACGTATTAGGAATTTGTAAAAGGGGATGGGTAATTAAAATTATTATTTTAAGTTTAATTAGGAAGTATTACAATAAAGAAATTTTCTAAACCAAAATACTTCTAAATTTGGAATATAAAAATGTAGAGCGAGTTTGATAGAAGAGAAGAGTTGTCCTTTATTTTAAAACTGCGCGGTGAGGAGGAGGGTGTACAAACACACTCTCCTGCCAGACGAGTTGGCGATCTGGTAGTGCTGACATCGTAGCAGAAGTGAAATCTGGAGTTCTCATGTAAAGGTTGGTGGGGTGTCGTAGAGTTGTGTTCCTCAGTAAGGAATATAGTCTGCGAATGTTTCGATTTGGAGTTTGAAAATAAAAGGATGGAACCCGCGACGAGAAGGCGCAAATAATCGAAGCAGCGGAAACGGTGCCATATTACGGGGTCTAGCAACTAGTCATGGAGGTGTCGCAATTTTACAACATTCTTATAACAAGGCCAAGATTGTAACCAACTAAGTAATAGTTATTATTAATTTTTAGTAATGGCCATTATGTTTAATTTTTTTAGTTTAAAAACGAGTGCATTCGCGTGAATGAATGCAGTTTAAATACGTATGAATGAACGAGTGTTATTGAATTTGTTTTCTTTAAGATATGTTGTATTTAAAGGGATCATTTTAAGTGTCATGTTATGTTTTGATAGTATAGAAATCTGGTGTGTATACGGCGGAGTGCAGAATTCGCCATGTAGCATTCTGAAATCAGGCGTTTGTCAATAAATACTTGCTGCTTATATTGATGGCATTGTTAAAATTTGTGTGTATATATTAGCTGGTTATATAAACCTTAAGTGTGCAAGTTATAATGAAAATGCCATTAGCTCTTAAAACGCCTGTAAACTTCAATAATTAACATTCCTGAAGGATTTTTTAAAAACATTCGTAAGGTTGTAACAATTCAATGAATTCAACGGCAGAACTGCCATTGTCTTTAAAACTTTAATTTAAAAAATTAAATTAAATAATTATATGGGTCGTCAATACCCATAACATTGTTGGCAATGACGACTTATATAATTATTTCATTGCCAATGTCAACAAAAACAGCACAATATCAAAAAAAATTAAAGTTGTGTAGTTTGTAATCTATTGCGCATTTCGTTCAGTTAAGAGTTTTTCAGGTGATAGGTGAAAAATTAAAAATATTGAAAGTTCCAATATCATATATTATGCAACTGCTACCATGTCTGCAATTTACGTACGTACTGTGATGGCTTTACAATGTATTTCTGCCTTGTCCACGTTTTATATTTCAGTGCTTTTTCGTATTTTTGCATCACGCAATTTGGACGTCTAGAACGGATCGTTAATTATACAGTGTTGCTGTCAATTGCAGGTTCTGTGTTTTAAAAAAATGCTTATTACAAGAAATAGGAATAATTAATTTAACATTTATCAAAGATTGTGAGAGTTTGAGTCTCAGCAGCGAGGGGTAATCTATATATTTCAAGCGCAACGGGGTTTCACTTAGATAGGAATTTGAGTTTCTACTCAATCACTTTGGGAACACTTATTAGTAATTCAAAAATGTGCGGCAGAAACCGGTGATTTTTCTACAAAAACACTTTTCACAAAAATGGCTCGACATTTTTTGATTTAAATTTGTCCTTGGATAGGACGGAGAAAAGTGCAGGTCTCATATTCTTGAAATCTCTCTATTTCCGAAAATTGCAAACGCAATTGCAATCAATATGTGGTGCTTTTTACAACAAGAATATTAAAGCTGCTATCCCTTATCCTGACCTAATATATTTAACATTCATTTTTCTCTGGCCCTTGTTCTCTTTACATTAAAAACTCTCCTTTTCAATTAACGCGCATGTTATAGGTCTAAATTTTAATAGATCTTTAAAGAAAAAATAGATTAGAAAATTTATAATAGAAACTAAGAGTACATTTAACTTTTTACGGAAATAATAACATTGACGTGTTTAATAATTTAGTAGTTATGCAGCCGAATCTTACAGCTTGTAATACAAGATCCTCTGTGTGTCATTTGTCTCTTATTCGTCTCTTACTTTTAAAACAGAAATATTTTACCAGTTTTTGACATTTTCGAGATGAGAAAAAATGACTCATCGCAATTGAGAACTTAAAATTTTATGAAAAATGTTTACAGAAAGGTCTTGAAATAAGATGGAATAATTTTCTCAAAATATGTATTGTTTTCAGGTAATTTTTAAACGATTACTTTTATCAAGAACAACTCCAATTTTATTCTTTAAATTTTCTTCCCGTATGCATCAAAGAAAGATAAAAAACTATTTTCGACATTGCAAAAAATTAACAATGTAAAATTATAATATGGAAGAAGGTTTTTGTCTTAAATAAAATATGTTCTAAAAAATCAAATATATAATAAAAGATATGAATAATTTTTTTGAAAACAAAAACGAGCCGTTTTCGCGTTATTTCTGCTCGCAGGTAACGCAATTTATAAAAAATCTCAAAAACAGCTCCAAATGTTTTTCACGGAAAGAGCAAAGAATGATTAAGAAAATGGCGCAGATCTCGATTTTGGTGAATTCTATTAATTTTCGAAAATTGCAAATGTAAATAATGCGTAAAAGTATGTGTTACGCAGTCCTACTGAAGTCCGGTGTACGCGCGCAAGCAAAGCACTTCCAGAAATCTTGCTTTGTTCTGCCATGGGGAGACGTGCGCCCGACAAGCTGTTTAATTGAAATCTGCATTTTGTTTTGTCGTTTTATGAAAACGTGATTCGTTTATTTTGCAAATTCAATTCCCAGTTTGCATAAATACTCTAAAATTTTAAAACTGGGTTACGAGATCTCAAGGCTTATACGTATGCAACTCTCTTTCTGTCCTCATACTTCTCTCCATACAACCTCCAAGAAAAATCGGGAAAATGTTTGAAAATCGTTAAATATAATCAAATAAAAACGGGGAACGAGTATTTTGTAAAAAAAAGTACCTAAACCAAATATATTGTTTTAGTTTTTGTGTATCTCCTAATTTCGTACTACAAATCGTACACTTCTGAATATGGTCTAGCAAAGGGGAAGTTAATACGTGCATTCAGTGTGCTGCTGTCAAACCGGAGTGCTTGAGCTCATTACATTGAATAATGCATTCTGAGTATAACATTCGTTTTTCAGAGTCGTAGTGAGCGGGAGCGGGATTTAATATATTCATACTATTGTAAGAGAGTAAAGTAAACTTCTAAAACTCCTTGAGTCTCTTCACTATAATTATTTTCTATAAGGCTGTGATGATGAGTCTGCCTTAGCAATTGCCTCATGATCTGCCGTCGACGGCTATAGCGGGGTAACAGCAGTGGTCGTACTTCTCTAGAAACGTGGGAGAGCAAAGGCGTTCCTTCCTGCACTTATCTACGCTTTCCAGCCTTCCTGGCCGTATAAGTCATTGCTTATTTATAGATTAGTTATTTCGAGCGCGTCAATTGCTAAGGTCATTTGAGTGCCGTAAGAGTGGTAGTGTATTTTTATTGCGGGAAGTGGCGTCGATCTTCTTCCACTGAATGGCGAGATCCGGCGCCAACCTACGTCGACTTGTGGGGATTTTCCCCAACCAGCTATCTCCCACCTGCGTGGCTCCACCCCAGTCCGGAAAAGCTCTATGCTTCCGCCTGGTCTCCTGACATGTGATAGTGTTGTGCATGTAAGTGTATGTGTGAGGATAGGGTAAGGAAGAGGAAGGAAAGATCGCGAGCGGACCGTGGTCCTTTTGTCAGGATTCGCCGCTTCAGCGTTCGCCGATCGTTGAAACCAAGGAAAGCTACCTCTCAGAGCATCCGGCCGCTAAAATTCTCCAGACAACGGCTGAACTCGACCTAGCTGTCTAGCTAATGTCGAAAACTCTGTCAACGTCGGGACTCAAAACGTAGGACCTCCCTACAGCAAAGACATGCCTTCCTGCGCTTATCTGCGTTCTCCAGACTTCCTGGCCGTATAAGTCGATGTTGATTTATTGAGTAGTGATTCCGGGCACGTTCACTGCTAAGTTCATTTGAGTGCCGTAAGTGTAGTGCGTGTTTTTTTTATTGCGGGAGGTGGCAATGATCTTCCACTTCAGTGACCAGTTTATACTCAGACTCATCTTTGCCGGTGTAAGCCAATGCTGGAAGTGTTCTACTCCTGCGACGATTCTCACCCGGCTTATTCGAGTGGAGGCCGCTTTGCACTTATCGAGTAGATCAAAAACTTCCATGACAAATACTTTTTCTGTAGTTTGTCTTACTGATATACAGATGTGTTTCATTAGCAGAAACAGTAACTTAAGTGATTAGGTTCCATCAAGTGAGATTACTTTGTTACCGGTTTTAATTGTTTTCTACACTGGCTGGCCAGTTCTGATTCTAAGGTCAAACGATTTGTTGCAAAATGTAGGTCAGCTCCTTTTCCAATAAATTATTTATTGTTATCAACTTTAATAACTATAGAGAAATTCATGGAAAAAATGATTGATACAAAGTCAATACACGTAACGCTTGTTTACAAGGAGTGCACAATGTTGTTTTGCTACATATTAACCCTATTTCATGAACAAAAGAACCAAAATGTTTGGTTTGCTCCTTGACAAATTCTCGAGCTTGCTATTCAACCCCCTGTTTCGCGAAGGTCAGTGTCCTACAAGACTTAAGAAATATGATCTTCCGGGTGGGCTGCCTATTTCCAATGCATTTTGTCGGCTTCATTACAATCATTATAAATCTGTCAAATATGATGTCAGTAGTTTCTCGAAGAAAAGCGTGCTCTCCAAGTTTATCACCACAAAATCGTACATTTTGAACCTATCTATACCCTGATTATTTGTGCTGGTGCCGGTGTATGGGATCCCCAAAGGGATTGCAGCAGCTTGTTTCTCTGACCCGTTAGAATAATCGTCGATCTAGTATTTCATATTCTAATTGGAATTACGAAGATAGAATTTGGCATTACTGACCTCTGCCTCTTCGTCAACCACCTCTTCAAGTGAAGACGTCTTACGGATGGTCTTAGAAGTCACGTTGGAGGAGTCACGCTGGAGTCACGTTGGGTCTTCCTTACTTTATGTTCACATACACTCCTTAAAACGTAGTTACACAAAGCATAAACTTATCATTATTAAATACAACACATTAACAATAAAGAATAATTACCACTAATAGCTGGTTGTATTAGTTTCTTCACTTCAGCAAAGCTTTTACTGTGTGACAAAAAGTAATCCCTTCAGTCACAAACTAATCTCGCAACAGTTGTTATAAACAATAACACACGTTATAAGGCAATTTATTGTTTTCATTCATCAATTTATTTAATAATCATTTAACATAATATAAAACGTATCAAATATGACCTCTGAAATAATTTTATATCCATGAAGTAACTTGCTATTTGTGTCTTCATAAATAATTTTTGCGATGGACTTCGTTATGGTTTGTTTAACATTGACCTCCCAAAGCGTCTATCTGTTGACTGAATGATCGTAATTAATACTCTGCTCTATTGGTTTAATAATATTTGTGTAATGATGAATTTGGCGAGATAAATTACAACATAACGATGTTGACACGAGCTGTTTGAAATGACAGAGTACTTCATGTACTACTGGATAAAAGAGAAGTATGGCCAGTAAGTAAACATGAGTAGCGGCAATATGTCAAGTGTTGATCTGCTATCGACTATGAATTGGGCATCAAAACAAATAAGTATAGAAATTGAAATTAAATATCGGCTCTTTTTTTCATCTTCCATTGTGTAAAAATACGTTTTATAATTGTTTGATATCAATTTTACTTCTATAAAAAATGCGTAAAGCGCTTTGTACTATTTGTTTTACCAGGTCCAACCCACAGATATATACACGCCCATAAGTTCCCTGATATTTCGTTGCACTTCATATATTCGATATTACTTTTATATAAAATAGGAAGTAAAAATGTGATTACACATGCATATTTGTCTGCAACTCTATTTCATGATGCATCTGCATTTGCTTCGGAGACTCTCGGACACACTCAGAGTACGCCCGGGAAGGGAAATAGCACAGGATAACATTCACTGAAAGTACTGGTGTTACAACCGAACATTCTGTTTCGTGTTATTAGTAACGGTTACGTAAAATGAAATGTCGATTCCTGTCTTACCAACACTTCTCAGCATCACTGAAAAAATGACTTACCAATCGTTACGTAAGAAGTCCAAACCTGTATTTACTTTGTCAGAGAAAGTTGCCTTTTCTTACCATCTACAAACATGTATGTTTCAATTGCCGTATTAATTGTGCATTAAGACAAAGACAAATACAAATACTTTTTCACACGATTGCCCCGGTTACTTAAAAGAGAGCTCCTAAATTGAGGGATTCTATCATAATAAGCACCAAATATGTTTAAAGTAAAACAGATCTATAAACTTAAGCATCGGGCTGAAATGCTATTGAATATGTCGCCTTATTATTCCATACAAATTAAGTTGCAAACTAATTATCTTTAAAATTTAAATATTATAACTGTTTGTACAAAAACATAAACACAAATTCAGTTAGAGGAGCTACAAAGTGGCATACACTTTTTGGTAATATTTTTGTTTTCTCTTGAGTCTAAGCTAGCTTTTCAGTTTTGCCCCAGTGTCCATCTGCTGTTTGTCGGCGTCTGAAAGACGTATCACGGCTTCTCGCCGATCCACTAGGGACATTCGCAGATAAAAGCTCCTTCTCTCTTCCCAAACATTGCAAAAACCTACCTCATGTTACTTTACCAAATACTATAGAGAATGTTTAATGTTGTCTCTATAGTATCTGTCTTTACATATTCGCGCATAGTATTCCTTGGCCATTGGTTTCTGCTTGTATCATTGTTCTGGGTAAAGATATCAAGTACCTCAATTATATACACAGTTCAGCTTATCAGCCCAATAGATTAGAGCGAGGGTATATTGGATATAGCAGACAGTCCCAAAATGCCTCCCACACAAATTAATACATCCATGCCTTACGCGTGACTCACGACCTTTGTTTCCACGTATGTGGGCTTATCTACCCGAAGTATCTTACTAATGACGTCGAATCGCTTGACCTCACTATTTTAAATTGTGTTTATTTGTTACCTCCCACCAACTAAGGTTACAGCTAATAATACAACTAAATCTGATCTCTTTATGTATACGCGGCCTTTTTTGTTCTTTACAGGACAGAATGTATGTATTTCGACACTATTCAAATCTGCAACAAAAATGAAAAATTACTTTTGCAATACAATACAAATTAAGAATTACAATACTCTTACACTATGATAATCAGATTTGGTAATGAGCAATTTTTTCGCACTTAACTAATTTCACGAACAATGTTAGATAAATATTTACAATACGTGTCAGTGAACACAAAGCTTTAGTTTTTATACATGTACAACTATAATACGAAAATGTTAAATAAAAAAAACACGTCTTTTTTCACATTTTCTCTTTTTCCGTTTTCCAATAGTGGAATGTGAATGGAATAGTAAAGTGTGGTTCTATACACAACGTGTATTTGAAAAAATGGAGAATATTTTGAGTCATTTGATTGTTTTCGAAAACTCTACTGTTGGTCTCTACTTGTTCGTGATGAAAGGTTATGCCTGAAATTAGATATTCTCGGCACACTCTGCATTTCGAAATATTCAATTCCCTAAAGATTTCCAAAATGGAATGTCCTATACGTCTATCTCCAACTTCCATTCTTCGTTCAAAGTCTGTTAATTCCCGTCATGCAGCCATAATCACTTCAGAAACTTCTTCACATCAATACTTAAGTACAAATGTAAGTTCTGCCAATGCACAGCCATTTTAAAACTTCTTTACACGATATTACTGCCATCTATATATTTGCATATTGCTATCCCATGACTTTTGTCACAGTGTATGAATGTGATGGGCGCACAAAATCTTTTTGCCCTGCCAAAAATCAACGCGTAATGGGTCGCCATGATGCGTTACCATATTTCTAATTAAATGGGAATGTTTTCTAAGATACTTTTAACTTAACTAAGCATTACGTCTTTTTTTTATCATTCGCTCTCCCTCTTGAAAAACCTATTGTATGGCATTCTAAACGAATTATCTGTTGCAGATTACTAACATAACTATGCATCCTCCACCAACTGAGTAAATTTAAAAACCAAACCGTGATGTTTCCTCATAAAAGTTTCCCTTCAGGTTTCCAGAAACGTGAAAGACTTAGATTGTTTTTACTGCCGAAACTTGAGAAAAACAGGCACGTTTCTCTCTAACTATATTACCGCTCCTCGTACAGTGTTAAATCAATTTCTTTCCAATTGTCTCCGAACTATCAAGATTGCGAATCGCTTCGTCACCGATTAGCTTTTTCTCGTTAAGAGCGAAGTTTGCCACATTAGCTGTGTAAGTTAATAGGGAAGTCGTGCAGGGAATACTGATTGTAAGAGCTTGCTTATATAGATCATTTTGAGAAAATAAATGTTACTAGCCGGTCCCGTACTTTCCAAATCATTGTTTTAAAAGTGAAATTTGTTCCGTGGCAAAACAACTTCGAATGGCCAGACCTTGAACAGTGTTTTAGAGTTACAGGTCCGATATTGTGTGAAATTAACCGTTCTAATTTGCTAAACGATGAGATTAAATTGCACAGGATATTCACAAAAAATAGTGTTCATTATTACAATTTCATTTGTGCAATCATTATTCATATATTTTTAACATTCATATGGAGTTCAGCCAAACACTGCGATCGTATACTATTCTTTCATTTCAATCGCTTATGAAGTAGGTCGTAATTCCATTCGAATTCGGAGAATAATGTGTTGACATGTTACAAGTTATTGTAAAACAAGAAAGAGAAAGTATATTTAACGAACACCCCAGTGATCACACATAAATAATAAACAACGTACCACTTTTATTCACTAGTCGTTTGTAATACGGGCGTATTTCAGTTGCAAGAAGCTCTCGTTTGCTTTACATTATTCTATGATTGTATTTGCGAACTAGTCAAGATGGTTTCTGCACTTGTTTGATCGTAAACATGAATTTAAAATATCATAAATTGAAAGCCATACAAAAATTGCACAGCTATAATTTGAATCATCTATTTTTTAATATAAGAAATGTTATCTGCTTCTGATCTTAGCGAAAACCACTGAACCGATCCCACTAACACGACTTGCCCACAGGCTGGATTCGTTAGCTTTAGGGTATTGACTTCCTAAGACTCCGTGTTGAACTTGCGACTTCGCCCTACTTTTTTCTTCTCTTTGGCCCGCCGAATGTTGGGGAAAGTTTACACTTGCAACGAAAGATAAGGCTCTAAGAAATTGCTGGGAGAAAAAAGTTTTTTTTACGATTAAATGAACTGAAAGTGGTCTTTTAAATCAGACCTAAGGAATACGTGTGTAAACGAATCGAATATTCACCCTTTCACTCTGAACTATGTCATAAATTTCACGCTAAGGAAAATTAGAAAATGTGATCTTAAAGGGAAATTTCTCAAAGAATATGGATTCAGGTGTATTGAATATTTATTAAAATTGTTTGTTGACTATATTGCTGAAATACCAATAAATCAATGTAATACAACTGATAAAAAACTAAAGTAACCAACGAAGTGCAGCTGTCATCTCTGAGATGGAGCACCAATTGATAGCGTGAAATATGATAACGATAGTTTCTTCCAAGTTTATAATTTAACTGCCCCGCGAATCGTCGTCGTAGTACACAATTATAAAACATGGTTACATATTCTCCTTCCCCGATCGTAATTTAGCTGAAACATGCATCTGAATACGAAGTTTTTATTTTACTAATGAATAAATGTTCAACAGAAAATGTTATTCTAAAATCACTTCTTTTGAATTAGCGTGGTCTTACTTTTAAACAATGATTTAATTGTTTTGAACTATTAGGTTATCGTACTTCATGTTCGTAAAGACTTGTAAAAACATTTTGAAATGTAGAAATCTCTACCAAGTAGTCAATTACTTAAAAAAGATTTAATTTTTTATTACATTAGGATAAGAAACGATGATGTTATAAAAATCATGTCACAATTATTGACGTTTTTATCAAGTAAATTTCTCTAAAATTATCAGTTAATGAAGAAAATAAATTTTAGCAGTAATGTTTAAAATTTCCCTTTATTTTCTCTTATATTTTCGGATAAAAAAGAATGGATATAACCAGATTATATAAAATATTATTGGATAAAACTTCATATCAACAAACGTTTAATTATGCTCGTAATAACACTTGATTGGGTGTGTGATTTAGCTGTTAGCAAATCGTAAATTATTAACCGTTTCAATCAGGGCCCTTCATTATGTAGAGGCCGGCGGCGGCGATAAATTCTACACGCCAATTGAACCCCACGAAATCCGCCATTTGGGTAGCAAGGATGCACAGGAATTCCAATATTACCTTCCACTGACGGAGAAAATACGAGATGCATACTTAAAATTTGCGTTTCTGGCGTCTGTAGACTACACAAAGTTGTTTTCGAAAATACTATTTCAGTAACGGAAGTTAAAGGATGCTGTATTTACTTAATAAATGTATTCCTGGTGTATAATTTAAGAACTCCAAAATTTTCTTCCTGCATTCTGTACTGATGCATAACTTCAGTTGCACAGTTCACCTTTCTTTGCCTTAAATTCTTGGTTTGCCCTATTCACTTCTTAATACATGATAATTTTCACTACCCCATAGTTGTACAACTTCTATGCATTTCGTGTGAAATCTTGTTTATTGTAGTGGTTTTCCGTTAAAATCTCGTCATCAACTCGATTACGAGAAAGTAGAAAACGACATCTTACTTGTGTCTTTAAGACTGTTGTTTCGCAATACTACGCCCTGCGGAAGGTCGCAGAATGGTGACCGAAACGTTGGCCCCTGTGCCCTGAACACTGCGTCTTCCGGATAGCCAAGTAAAGGCTGACTCCGGCCGCGGAAGCCTACGCTCTCACCTAATACAGTTTCTTTACTCAAATCTTTCTGCAAGGTACGAAGCTGTAAGTTCTTGAATGTGCCGATAGTACTGTGAGGATAGATGTTGCAAAGGAAACCGCGTGGAAAAGATAGAAGCAGGCTGTTGGTGAGGACATAAAATCATTGATCAGAGATTTCTTTTAAATGCACTACATTTAGCATTGATTTCACATTCTTCCTATAATTGATTGAATAGTGCAGTGAAAAAATAGCATCTACTACTTCAAAATTGGTAATTTTCTTTTTCTACACATATTATCACAGAAGGCATGCAACTACATGTTCAGACCGGAATCAGTTCAATATGTGGTAATTCGGCTTCAAAACAGGCAGCTCCTCTTTGAAGAGTGAAACAACAGTATTTGTCCTGTACTACTCTTCCACTCAGGATTTCTGACGTGTGGTGGTACGGGCTTCTCGTAGCGGATAGTTCACATTTGTTATTTGCTAGTGGTACCGGGCGGATGGAATTATCTTGCTTTGTTATTGATCGAGAGTGTGCCTGTAATGAACCGAAGAGCGAGATGAGGGGGGCAGTAAGCAAAGAGCCAGTAATTTTCATTATTTTGCGTTGAAATAATGTGTTACAGTTCAGTTCGTAAATAAGCATTCACAATCTTAAATCAATATCATACATTCAGGTTCAATTACTGACAGGAATTATTTTCTCAGATCTGTGACTAAAAGATGGAACAGGAAAACACGATAACAGACCTTGTGCTATCAAGTACGAAAAAGATAAAAGGACATAGAGAATATTTTTTGACGGAAATTGCACCCTAACTCTCACGAGTTTGTGAATACATACTTGGGTGTCCGGGATGGCTCCGAATAGGCAAGAATGTACTGTCTCCGGCCGCGGAAGCCTACGAACACAGATTTTGTAACGTTTATGCTGAGTGACCGCCAAAATACAGCCTGTTCACAAAAAGTATCTAGAAAAGGAACATGTTTCATGTGAGCCTTTCTTAAAATTTCAACTTGAAATTTGGACGAACCTAAATTATATGACTTATGTGCACTTTTACAACAATACAATGTGATATTGTGTGGTACATTGTTATTTTGCAAGAAATTTGGTTAGTAAATCATCGTTGAAATGAAAAACAGCAAGTCTAAAATTCTTGATTAAATTTGAACACATTATTATTAAAGATTTTAATAAATTTTTTTCTCAAAACGTATCCGTTTGGAGTAGCTACAACATTTATAAAATAAGAAAATTATTTAAATCTCAACAGTTTTTGTCCCATCTAATCAAAATTTGTAACTTGAATTATCTTAGAACTTACTGTGTTTACTATTACTGTATCTTCTCTCACCCATTCAATTGTAGCAGCCATCTGCGAGAGTCGAAACTTTGCAAACTTAATTTAGGTTCGATTGTATTGACAGAAAAGTCTTTAGACACTCAACACAATTGTTTATTTACAATCAATGTTTTTGCATTAGTTTGATACTATATAATTTTTAAAAATATCTGATAAAGAAACTTGAAGAGGGCTCATATTTAGAAGTTTATACTACGAATCGGTGAACATATGAAATTAAGTTTCACTGAATATTGCCTTATAAAGCAGACGTTATAAATAGCTTCGTGAAAATATTTAGCATATTAGGCTGACTTTCGGCAACATACAAATAAAATGAGCAATTATTCCTAACACGATTTAATGGATATTAATAATAATTTACATTATAAGGAAAGAAAGTAGAGGTATCCATGTCTACATGGGAGAGTTCCCCGATGAGGACGATTCGTCGAGTCTGAGAATCCCGTGGTGGCATGAAAAGTCACTTTTGACCTTTGATGAGCAGTATTTTTAAAGACCTAATATTGTTTGCAATTGGAGTAACTGGGTAAGAATAAGTGTAGTTTCGGAGAACGTACTCCTAGCGTATGCTTAAAAAATGTTTGAAGGTCGACTATGTGGTCGCAGAATTGGATGTTGATAGATTGCATTAGTGAAAAGAACTTTTTCCCAGATTTGTAATGAAGAGGTAATATTTATTTTGTAGAATGTAGAAGAGTACCTCTAAATACTTTGCCGTTTGCAAGAATACCGAAAGTACTTTCAGTACAAATACGTACTGGTACAAATACGGGAATATTAATCAAAAGCTAGACATATGTTAATTAGAATATTGTTAAATTAAATACGAAAAGATTGAAAGAGAGAATTTATAACATCCTCAAACACTATGGAAGTGAAACCTGCAGTTCTAAAAATGTTGCAAAGAAAATAAACAAAACTACTCTTGGATGGGTCGTAGATAAAATATTAAATGATATATGTTTAACGTAATATCATACTGAATCGAATAATGAACCATATTGTTTTAGCCGATGTCCATACCAAACTTGTTTCATTAGAAACTATTCCCGATTTCCAGTACAACGCGGGGGAAAATCGGACAGAGAAAGCGATATTTTTTTTTGATATACTGTCTTGGGTCGAGCATATCAGATACATTATTAGACGCCATTGACTTTGATATGAAGAGTGCAATATTCAACATATGTTACTATATGTAGGATTTAATTCCCCTGTGCAAGGAATTAAAAACAAATTTCCCCTGTTTAGGTAACAAATTATGAAAAGAATAGCGAAGGAAACGCATCTCCATTTAATAAGAAATTATTATCATTATCACCAGTATCTACTGTCGGTATGTCAACCCACACACAGGAATGATGACCAGGTGTGTGCTTATTATATTATTATTATTATTATTATTATTATTATTATTATTATTATTATTAATAATAATAATAATAATACATAAAAATTGCCTTAATTTTGCCCATCAGTCACTTAGAGTCGTGTTGAAGTTTCAACAAAAATTAAATAATGACTTATTACAAATTTTTCTTCCTCTTTGGTCACGGTTGTTTTTCCCCCTGGAGTATGATATAAATGTGAAATAATAAATTATCATGTATTAATTAATATAGTAGAATGTACAATAAATTCTACAAAAATACAAATGATATTTTTTGGCGTACCTTTAGAGCTTGTACTGGCTCAAAAAGAATCCCCGGCACTGGACCACTTTCATCGCTTAAACGTGAACATAGTCTCACAGGGGAAGTTCTCACAAAGTGAGTATAGTCTTCAGGGGAAGATTGAAAACTTCCAACTAAACTTAATTCTCACTTCAAGAACATCACTCAGAGGTTGAAACAGCTCCAAGAAAAATGTTTCCTCGACAACGAACTTAGAAGAGTGAAGAAGAAAAATTACAAGAAAATTCATTTTATGGACTTATTCCTCTAGACTCGGGCAACGTAATTTGGTCAACTCTTCACCACTTCTCCCATTCTCCTCGGGTGCTGTTACGCGATGCGTTGTTCAGGTCTCTAAAGTAGAATGTTCGCGCCAGTCGCTAGTCAAAGACTCGACCATTTATTACACCTTTATACATTAACAATAGTTGCTTACGAAAGTGAAAGGAGCATTTTAGTAATTATTTGTAAATAGTTGAATTATTGAATGATAGTTCTAGAAAACCTATGTTACTAAAAAAATTACTCTCTCGCTTGATTTTTCATATTCATAGGTTAAGTATAGAGGTTAGGTTGACTCAAGAGTCACAGTGCTGACAATAGTATGAGTTGCAAAGCATAACTCGTATCTGTATGCTACGCTGAAGCAGCACTTCTGATTTCTATGAATTTCGCAGCTGTTTTTTATAAAT
Organism: Gryllus bimaculatus; assembly: GCA_017312745.1. Classification (NCBI taxonomy): domain Eukaryota; kingdom Metazoa; phylum Arthropoda; class Insecta; order Orthoptera; family Gryllidae; genus Gryllus; species Gryllus bimaculatus. The sequence continues at coordinate 2,500,302 of BOPP01000030.1, forward strand.
TACTCCTCAGAATTCGCGGTGAGTACGTTACATTTAATAATTTAATATAATCTGATTTCTGAAAACATTTACCACGTATTAAATAAAAGAAACATATAATTTTACCGTCTAACTTCTTTAAGAAAGTATTTTTGACAGTTTCTCTAAAGGAAGCTGATCAGCTGTTTTGTGATCAATTTCACAAACTCAAAGTTGGATTTTCCACATTTTGCAAGATTTGTCCAAGCAATGTTGTTCTCTTGCATGAAAATCTACTGATCAGTGTAAATGTAAGACGTGTGAGAACTTTTTAAAAAAAAATACCCTCTAAAAATAAAATATGAATCCAGCATATTTTGGGAAAACATTCTTTGAAACAATGTAATGAACTCTCAATGCTGAAAAGGGCAATGCAATAAATGCTGCACTGGGTCTAAAGTGACCACCAAACTCCAACTTGCTTTGTCCATTACATGGAAAGAGGGAGAGAAAAAAACATACCAAAATAGACTGCAGTGTTTTGTGAATGAAGGATGTGCTGGTGAATTACTAGAAAAGGTTAATGATTATTTAAAACAATGGTGCAACATATTAACACCAAATGAATTCAATCACAGTAGTTCAACATGGACAAAGAAATGACACGCTATTGCAGATAGATTTTGCAATGAACTACAGTTGTAAATATCAAAACACAGTACACCGTGCTCTATGGAGCAGGAAAAAAGTAACATTATTCACTGCAGTTTCAACATTTAATGGAAAAAGCCAAACATATATATTCTGATTCAAAATGTAAAGAAAAAAAT
>BOPP01000030.1:2501264-2516748 GCA_017312745.1 Gryllus bimaculatus
CAGTTCATCTACAATTGTCAAATCATCTCAAGACTTTGCCAATTAATTAGGAAGTTAATGTCCAAATAAAAGTTTTACTAATTAATGAAGAATGTATCCCTAGAGACAGAAATTGGAAAGATGCATTGCCAATTCCAGGCATAAAAAAGATCCATGTAATGAAAGTTAATCCAGACAATGGCTTCTTTATTTAAGAAAATAGCTTGTCTCCAGAAACACAAGTCTACTTGAAAGAAAATAATGGCAATTACAATATAGGAAACTGGGTAGTTGAATTATCAGATGGGAAGCAGTATCCAGGAGAAATTGTAAGATGAGTCCACAATAAATTTGAAGTGTACGTGATGACATAGGCAGGAAAAACTAACTTCCGAAATGGCCTTTTAAGACTTAGATGTATTCCCCTAAGGAAGTTCGTAAAGTTATCATACCACTTGGTTCAGTAAATTTCAGAGAACAATACAAGTTTGAAAATGTTTTAATTTATATTTGTGACGCACGGCACATATAAATAAATGTTGTTATACTTACACTTGTTACACATAATAAACAAAACAATGCATTAATTTATTTATAATAAAATAATTGGTACTTATTACTAAAAGTGTATTACAGTTTGCAAGTTCATTGCAGTCACCAGTTCTTTAGTTCATTAAATTATCTGTCTTATTGTGGTGCATGGGACACTAGTGTAAGGATATTAAAAACTAAATGTTAGAGGCACAATGATATAGCTTTTGAGAATGTCATATATGAAAGAGAATAATTGTTTTCTGAGCTTTTATAAAATTGCAACTGAAAATGTTTGGTATAATTAGATACATTTTTATAAATGTTCAAGTTTACAGTAAAAAAATTAATTTTTCATTTCTCTCATGTAAACGATTTTTACAAAGAATATTTCTCATAGAAAGTTGAAAAATATCAGTACTTATTTTGTGTCACAACATTTTAAGTGTATTCTACAAAATAAAGGCAACAAAAACAATTTTTGTTCTAATATGAAATTTGATATCTTGGTTTCACTTTTCAGAGAATTGCTCTATACCATTAGTGATTTCACATTATGCCTTATACATTCACTGCCGTGAAAAATAATTCTTATTCCCGAAATATAGATCAAAAATTAAAATCGCAGTTATATATAATCATAAAAAATTAAAATCCAATAGGAAAATTCAACAAATTGACAGCACTATCATTACATATACGCACCCACACTATGAGACTACAGCCTTGTCAAACTATGGACAAGCTATGGTGTGCCAGCCTGGCAGCCATTGGCACAGCACATTGTCAATTAGCTATATGAATTTGCTGAATGAATAGCTATCTGAATGAATTTTACAAAACTTTAAGGGCATGTGTAAACGTCAAAAATGAGTAACTTTTTGCAGATAGATATGAAGAAGGATATTGTTTATATCGGAGTTATGCTTTCATACTTGTGGTATTTGCGCCTGATTTTTAGGCAACCCAGTTTGCACAGATGTTCGAAGATGCACGAAATTTTCTCCACTACGGAAAGCGTGAACTGTCGAATACTGTGCATCAGAAGTTTTCATTTAATTGCCTTCGATATCTTATATATTCCCGAAGATTACCTTGAATGTCGTATCCACAGCTTTTTCGGAACACGTTAAATGAAAAAAAACTATTGTTCATTAAGAGTTAAAGCTATTGTTATTGAAAATTGAAGACTTAAAGGAAAAAGCTCTCTAAACAGTCACCCAAGTACTTTGCAGAGATTGTATACTTTCCTTTAACATTTCCCTGATTTCGGAATTTCAAATTAGCTATTATTTTGTTCACATTCTATGGTCACTATCACCGATAATTTTGTAACACGAACCACATTTCAGAAGCTACCCTATCACCTTTTTTTTCTGTTTACAAAATAGATAATACTTTGAATCAGCTCCATTCTAATTTCTAATTTAAATGCAGGATGAACTACGTTGTCCGGATGCCTAATCTTGCTTTACATTGTTGATTTCTGGATTCTTTTAACAATGCTTTGATGCAACTTACATCAAACTCTGTATACCTTTTTTCGTAATGTCGGTGGCTTCCTAACCGCACAGTATTGTTTCATGAATTTGTTTAGCGAGCACCTTTTTGTATGCAACGTTCGGATATCACTTCATTCCAAATCGCGCAGATTGTTGGGGAACACATTTTCTCAGTTCTAGTGGTGAATCCTGAAATCGAATGGCTCGGCGAGAGCGCTCGGGGTCACGAAGCCACTGCAGCATCCGCCCCTAACGAGGGGCTTGTACGACGCGGGAGCCCCGAGGCGGGGGGGGGTGAACCTCGCCGTCTCGCATTTCGGGCGTGGCAATGGAGCCGTGATGAGGCGCTCGAGTCACGTGCGCACCGCGTGACACCCGCCGCCAACGGGCCAGGAAGGACGGGGTTCATTCGCGCCAAACTACAGCTGCGTTTTATCCAAACTTGGTTGCCCAGAGCAGTGGTTCCCAAACTGTAGAGTGGTGTAAGAACTTTTATTATGAGGAACACATTTATAAAGAAAAGTATTGATGCAAAATTAACAGTTGATTTGTAATGTATCAAATGAATATATTCTGTATTTGATCATTAACCAATATAATCGTAATAACACCTAAACGCTTTTATATTTCTCTAATTCATTCTAACACGTGAACCATTCCAATGACATAACTGAACTTAAGCGGTTTACTAATGTGATTTACCGGATACGAGAGCAATCTCGTGTCTGGTACCTCTCCAAATTGAAACATTAGATGGCACGATAATGTAAGTCTCGGCTGTAAGGAAACCATGTTTTGCTGCTGTCATGGCCTTTGGAATACCTCGTGTGCTCTCTCGATCGTTATTACATGAAGACGAAAGAATATGTGCAGAACACTAAGGATTATTTTAGTGGACATAGGGATGGCGTCGACGGGTAGGGGTACAGCGGGAAGGCTCAGCGGCCAAGTCAGATTCCCGCGCCGATCAACGACGTAATTTTTCGACCCTTTAGAACGCAGACATGACAAAATTCAATAACGGCTGGGATGGGTCAGGAATTCAAGGACATCATCAATCTTCCCAGGGATGACACTGTAGTGCCTATGATCGGGGTATCCTAGGGTTGAACTTGCTATTTAGCTAGGTCCAGTTCAACTACTGTCTGGGGGAGAATTCTTGCGGTCAGCTGCTCATATCGATAGTTTTCTGTGGTTTCTGCGATCAAAACTAGATGAATGTCATAAGATTACTCAAACAAAGGAGCCACGAAACGTGCGCGATCTTTCGTTCCCATTCCTTGTCCTATCTTCACTCGTATCTTACCCACACTTACATCCCCATACACTACCACACGTCGGGAGATTAGTCAGGGGCTTAGAGCTTGTTCAAAATGGGGCGGTCTCCCGCTGATTGGAGATACCTTGTTGGGAAAGACCCGCAAGACGACGTGAAGGCTCTCGCCGTATCTTACTATCCAGCGGAGGAAGATCACCCGTCACCTCTTGCGTCAAAACGTGCACGTTACACTTTTGGGAATAATGATCTTGGCCGTTGATGGCCTAACCAGTAATCAATGAATGGGGAGGGGATGCAAGGGCTTTTGAAACTTTTTTTCAATACTGAAGTCGCGGGGCACACGGCATGCTACTGAATTTGTTGGTCGGGTGATACAAGAAATGTCGGATTTTGCCCAAAGTAAAGGAAGCTCCTCCCGCAGGGCCTCGAGTTCATATCGATCGGGGAGTATCAATTTCAGAGAAAATTGTCTGAACGGTTTAGACAGACAGATGGACAGACGTTTTTTCATCAATAGGTTGTTAATATTAAGGGCTCAGAAGACATGAATTCTGACTACACAACGAATAAAAGGAAGTAATTTACTACATACATGATATGTATGTACATGTTAAGCAGGCGTGCATAAGATGTATTCATTTTTTCGTTACTAGGGCCTGACAATGTGTCTGTGTAAAAATTGCGGATAATAACAACACTATTTACAATTCTTTCTCGTTTCTACTTACGTATTAAGGCAAGAAAGTAAAAACAGATGGATGTAATAGAGGTAAGGAAAGATACCATAGAGGTCAGAAAGGGCATAAGAAGGTCAGAGGTCATGTTGAAGATAAGTCATCCGTTATGGGTTTTAAAGCCATTTTGTTAACATTGTTAAATAAATTAAGGTTTGCGGAGCTAAATGTTACTCTATCAGAAAAAGTGTTCTCGGAAGACCGGCAACAGTATGAACATTTTTACGATAAACAAATCTCTATAACAAGTTGGAACTACAGTATCCACTGCTCTGCTGTCACGTCTAGTGCACTGGCTCTCCAACTGGGCTGAAGTCGGCGGAACTCCTCTCCCAACCGCCTCCTAGCACTGCCTTTAACTGTCAGCTGACCTGTCTTTCGACAGCAGGCCGTTCACTGGTGGATGTGCGGCTTCTCACCAGCCAGCTTACTTGCTGAACCTACGTCTGCTTACCTGCTTAACGTTGTCTTTTATGGCAGTGACGTAGTGAAGTCGCTGAGTCGCCCATCGCCTCTGGTTCCGCAAGTCGCGCACTCCGAAGCGGCGAGCACCGAGACACGCGCCGTCACGCCTCGCGCGTGCGCGCCAATTCAAAAGGCGCCGCACCGAACATTGAAAACAATGGCAGACTGGAATTCCTTGCCCAGAAATGCTTATTTTCGGACCCTTTGTTGTTGAAAATGGCAAAAATTAATGTTCGATTCTTGAAGTGACGCGTAATGTACATTCATTTTCTGCAAACATTGTTACAGATATTTTAACTTAAAATTCCTGAGAAGTTGAAGAAAATTCCTGAAAAATTGAAAATCACATGATTATTTTATGCAAATAAAATAAGAATACCCACAATACACACAATAAGAATACCCACGAACCCACAATAAAAAGTGCTCTAAAATAAGTAAATAGTCTTGACAAACATATTCAAATGCGAATATTAGATTTCTAGAATTAGTTGAGATTAGAAAGATCATAATATAAGATCTATTCATATTCATCCCTGGCACATTGAATATGAGTTACCGGTTGGCATTTGTCTTGTGTTTCATTCTCGTTAAATTTTTCACCCTCCAAAAATACCCTAATTTTACTACTGCTAGTCGCAGACAAGCAGACGCACTTCAGGAGAGAGAAAGAATTTTATCAAACGAAATGCAAACAAACGAATAAACTGCAGAAACGACAAATCATAGTTAATTTAAAATGGATGCAGGATTTCTTTTATCCATTTTCACTATCTTTGTCCCATTTCACATAAACAATGTAAACGTTTGTCGATAGGGAAACAATATTGCGTGGTGCTATGTAGGTTGGAACTAAACATACATTAATTCCTTCCTGATGAAACTAGTGATGCTAAAACAGCACGTGTATTCTCGCCCGTATTTGAAGGCAAATTTACGCGAAAAGTAGTCAAATTTTTGAAAAATTATACCTGACCTTATTTCAAAACCTATCTTTAAAGAACAGATATTGTTAAAGAAAAATCTCTGTCTTTACTATTTTAGTTATAGGGAGGCTCCGAAGAAAATTAGATTTTTTATTAATTTTCGAAAAATCAGATTTTTTTTACCAACATGGGACTTGATCCAACAACATAATTTAGTCAAAATCGATGGCACCATTTTTGAAATTTTGAAAAATTAGGCTTTTCAACGAACATGAGACTTGCACTATTCTTTTAACTTTCTTCACTATTCCACAACAAAATTTAATCAAAAACTAGGGAGCCATTTTTTTGAAAATTTTGAAAATGACAGAAGGGCTTCATGTATCCCCTAAAATTAAAATATCGGATTCAAATAGAAGGAGCCGCGACATCAGTTAGGTCGGAGAATATTGTAAAGCATCGGCTGAACAGTTTAGCCGCTAGCGTTGTTTACTGACGGACAGACGTACACGGACGGACAGACGTTATGCCGTCATTCGTTTTTCGGCATCAAGGTTCCGAAAACCATTGATTCTGGCTACACCACTGAGTTAGGAGATATTTTCTAAATTTAGAATATGGTTTTATTCATTCATTTGCCCTGGAATAAGAGCCTTTCTGCCAAAAATTCACCGTTTTTTCGCGCAGCATTACATAACTTTCTCTCCGCCGTGGTAACGAGAAAGTAAAAAGTTGGTGTCGTTTTTGACAAAATTTTGAAAATGTCTTTGATGTTTTGTGTAAAGTATCCCCCAAAATCAAAATGCCCGTTTCAAAATCAGATTACCTAGAGTTTCTTTGATTTGATGGAGAAATATCAATTTTGAAGAAAATCGGTGGCATGGTTTATACATACCTTTCTCCCTACCGCGGCAGCGGTAGCAAGAAAGTAAAACATCAATAGCAAATACAGGACCAGGATAAAATATAGGTTGACAAGACAGCTTTCCCGGAATTCCATTGTTAGCTGAAGGAGTATTTGGATATCGCGAATTGATTGGGGGCACACGATCACCATTAAGGTGTAGTAATAGGTAAGTAATAGGTTGTTATGACCTTGAAAATAACACCAAAGCGTCGAAGTCGCAGCGAAACGGACGCGGACTTCGTCAAAGATTCCTGGACAGCAGGCATAAGAAGAAAAACTCGTCGTTCACTCTATTTCAAGACGTGACCCTTTACACTATACCATTCCAAAGATAGAGGTGGATATGTAAAAGTAAATTTTCTTCTTAGACAGGAAATCACTTTTCGTTCACAAAAAGCCATTCCAATTCCGCGTTACACAGGATTCTAGCTTATAGAGGTTATTTTTACGTATAAAATCGTTCCGTTCAATTTCTAGTCCGAGATGACAAGTTTCCGTTTGACAGAGGTTCCGTCTTAGCCACGTTTTACTGTAATAATCTCATAATTCTGATTTTGAAATCAGTCACTGCCAGATACGAACCTTCGTTAACATGTATTTAATTATGTTTAGTTCGACATTAATATGAGCCTGAAACTTCCGTATCGACACTGGCGGGTATGAAATTATCAATCAATTATCAAATTCTACTGACCTACGATGTTATACGACCAAATAAAGCCTTATTCTCTCTATTTTCAAGGGCTTGCCGTCTGAAGAGAGGAAACATTTTTTCTCACATTGAGTTTCCTCAATAAATGGTTTGGAAATATTTTTGGTAACCTTCTCTTATCGCGCTTTGTTACTAAAAGCTCCACACTGCACAAATGCCATAAGCGTTTTGACGAGTTTCAACAATTTCGAATCGTCCTCGTTCGGTAGTCAAACATTGTCGAATGCGCCTCCTAATCTGATAACTATAATATTGAAAGTGATATAACTTTCCTATTGAAGACTTCTCGACAAATTGTAAGATTTACTTGTTAAACTGCAAAAAGTTTCTATTTTTTCTTTTGCAAAACTTCAAAGGATATTGTAATGCGAATACTGTGTGATCTATGAGTTTCTGCAATTTGCCAATACATGTATTTTTTAGTACAAAATATCTTTTACCACGATGTTTATTTACTAAGCAAACAGATACTTGATACTTTATTAAAATATCAAAGCTGAAATTTCGAAAATTGCAGGGTGACACTTTATATTTATTTATCTGCGTTGATATATGCAGTGAATATTTTTACCTTATACTTTTTACCCTTTACTCTGTTGTTCCTAGCCCTATTTTAAATGTTTAAAGTCTGCTTTGATAATAATTATAGACAATATAAACAATTTTCCTCACAACATTATGGATAAACCAAGAAATAAAGTTTCCTGATAAAATGATCTTAAATATGCAAAAGAGGAAGAGAAACTTGGAAGTTAGCTGAAATACGCTCTCTCAGTCATTGAATACCGACCACAGTTTTACATGACTATGTAAGATACACGACTGGTTGGAAAATGCTGAACAAATGCGAGGAAAAGTTGCACAGCGCTCAGCCGAGATAGAGATGTCAACGGGGAGAGAGAGAGAGAGAAGGGAGCGGGTCGCGGTATGAGCCAGCACGAGCGCCAGCGCGCTTTCGGCGGCGGACAAATGAGCGAGCAAGATGGATGCGCCGCCGGCGGGTCGCAGCAGCTGCACGCCCGGCGCTGGCTCCGGCCCCAGACCCAGGCCCAAGCCCAGGCCGGGGCCGCCCGCCGGCGGTTTGTCTCTGTTCTCCGCGCGACAAGCCAACCCCACCCCACCAACCCACCCTCTGCTCTCCCCGCCAGCCCCGACTGGGTTGCGCACTCACGTAGCAATATCCGCTCGCGACCGAAAGTAACAATATTTGTCCTCCTGGGTGGAAGAAGGTTTTATTTATTTTTAAAGCAGGTGAATCATAAATTGTTTCTCGCCAGAAGTTTCCAGAGTTCTAGAATTAATTTACAATAATCAATCAGTTAATCGATATTAAGAGGAAAGACTACTGTTGAGAAAACAATTGATTTACAACGTACGCAGTATATATTACTGCAATAATTGAATTCAATTATTGTATTGATGAATGAGTTCCTCATTTTCTTAAATGGAAGTCATGCTTATTTTATTAAGTACATTATTGTATTTTATGAATTAAGTCATTAGAAATGTAATTCATCTCAAAGATTAGAATACAGCAGGGATATTAGAGTGGTTAAGAAAACGAAAAGTAAATTAATTAAATCAGATTCCTTTATCCTCATAACAATGATGTTCGTCAAAAGCAAACTGTTATTACAATAAACCGAGCATTTTTTTTACTCTCTAACTTTGCAGTTTTGAGTATCCTTTTGAGGTAAATGGTTTAACAGATTTAATAGGTTTAACAGATAAGCAAAATTAAGATATTATTATCTTCGGTTTGAACTTGATGATTTTTAAGAACAGAAATTAAGGTAATGAATATAAATAAAATTGATGCGTCTGTGTGTAATTTCAAAGTAAGTCTTTAATAATAGCATGCGATGGTTTACGTGATAAATATATACAGTTAATATTTTTAAATGTTTGTTTCTATCTGTACGTCTATGAATGTGTAAAAGATAATCTCGGGAACGATTGCACTAAAAACATAGAGTACATAGTGCCAGAATCAACGACAACAAAGTACTCTTTTCTAAGAAATAAATAAGAAATAATTACCCGTTCTATGCTAGGTATTAATGAATATGTTTAAAAAAACGTCATATTAAATATTTTCAAATTGCATCGAATTATCCATTTTGTAGACATAACTTATACATTATAAATCATTTTAAAATAATAATAAAATAATTAATAACAAGACATTAATATACAAAATATACGGAGCATGTGCCTGGAATACGACATTAGTTTAAGGATTGATAAATATTAACCCAAGATACTTAAAACATGTGCTTTTTAATATTTATTGTAGAGTACATGTAAGGTACGTGTAATAATCGTCTTACTGTTTCCACTGTTTTTAAGTGAATAAGTTGGAATAATGCGGAAGTTGGGATAACATCGCATTGGTGGAACATCGTATTTGAAATCATTTCTTTCGAATCTTGTTGTACGCCATTTTTAATACACTTTGAATATCCCCCAAAAGTTCTTAGACGATATTTAAAAAAATAATTTTCCGTGATATAAACGATACGCAATTGATAAATAATTTATTTATGAATTATATTTGTTTCAATTATAATATGATAATTAACGGTAACCATTATTTGCGTTATAGCTCTTGACACGGTATGAAAGACTCAATGGTAGTACACCAAAAGTGGGCTCGAAGTAAATCAACATTTATTAAGAATTAATTTTGATTAGTTTCAGTCAGATACTAGACAAAACTTTAAAAAAAGTTCTTAAGGCAATGATATACCCTGACATATGTTTTTAAGTCCTCTCTCTCTCTCTCTCTCATATACATTGTTCACATTAAATTTTATCTGTAACTATGCAATCTTCAATGTCTTGATTACTACTTGTTTCGTAAAAGTAAATATAAAATGTTTGATGTATAAAAACTACAAACTGGGGTACGCAAACAAATAACATCAATCACGGCGTTTGCCAAAAAATTACCGCACTGGACTATTTTACATTAATTTTAATTGTTGTATATTAATATGAAGAGGGCCCACATTAAACCACATTACTTTTTATAAGGCTGGGCAAGATATGCATTGTTTTCAATGTCTATTTAAAAATAAAATTGTATGACATGAAACAGGAAGTTTATATTTTATGAAAATCAGGTAACAAAGCTAGGCGGTTTCACGGAGTAATGCAAGATCCAGATGTACCCAATATTTATGACGCAGGTGATTGTTTACTTCGGGGATTACATATTAAAATTTACATAAAATGTGTCAAACGTGAAAAACGTCAAAAAACCTCTCGATTTTAATACATGCAATAATGAAATAAATTGACACATGAATTTTAATGTATTTCAGAATCTTTGTGAAATTCATTTAACTTTTAATCGCTTAGTGGGAAATGAAACAAAATGGGCACAACATGTGTACTCTAGTTATTGAAAAATCTTTGGCGCAAGCACAATTAATATAACATACCAAAATTGCAGCTATTATTAAAGATTTCTTGGCCGATAGATCGTGGCCTAATGTACATTTGATATTCAATCAGAATCTGAAAACCGTATGTTAATTTCGCAAGAGTCCGTCAGACTAAAAAAATCGACAATCGATATGAATACCTACACTGATTCATAAGTTTAAAATTTTAATACTTCTTATTTCCATTGAATGCCAACGGTTTACAAGAAAAAAGAAAACAAAATAATATGAATAAATTTTCATTAAGCTGTTCTCAAGATTTTTACGTATACATTGCCGATTGACAAAACTTGTTTTATTAAATCGGTCCATAACATTCGCGTTTTTGCCATGCGCTCAAGAATTGGGGGAGGGGGGAGCAGTAATGACATGACACAACGTCAGCTGTATGCGCCGCGTTCCTACAGCTGTGGAGTGCAAATTAGCCAACAACAAGCAGCACACTGATGTTAATTCTACACGCATGCTGTTCCTTTCTGCTAAATGCAAAAAGGTGTCGCAGAATTTGCAAGTTTGGTGCAATCACTTCACACAAGATATATTATTGAAATTTTTATGAAATAGAAAAAAAAATTAAGTGGAATAAATTTTTTTGAGAATATTTTATGAAATGATACGTTCGTATTCAGCGATCTTCCATCGTTGATTTTGGAGCTTCAAGAAGTTTCGAATGATCAGCTGCCTAGGATTATAATGCGTTGGTACCTGACTGGCGCGACTTAGGATCTTCTTTTGTAACGCATCGACGCAGACCGGCCCAGCCGTGAGGGAAGTATTTGTTGCTCTTACGCGCGAGCACCAGAACTCTTCTCCTTGTATCTTCAGAAATAGTCCCGAATCCAGACTCTGAAGAGGAATCTGCGGAGGACCACTGCAGTTAAAACTTGCCATAAAAGCGAAAGGAGCGATGGGAGGCTTTGTTGACTGAAAGTGCAACTGGTGGAGGCTCACAAGTCAATCAGAATATTGATATATTATTGAGTATTTGGAGGATCACTGCAGCTAAAACTTGCCGGAATTGCAAAGGAGCGATCAGTGACTTCAGAGTCTAGAAGTGCAACTAGCGGAGGCTCACAAGACAATCGGTGAGTTGACCTTAAAACTCCAAGTTTAGGAGCTGAAAGAGCACAATAGCTGAGAAGGACAGGCAATTGCACAGTAAGCTCAAGTTTGTCACACGACCTACTGAAGAAGAAAAAAACATGCTTGTAAAATAGCGAACAAGTGTATTTTGCTGAGGATGCTGGTGTGGCATTCTATCCAGACGAATATGCGTACAATGTAATAAACGTGACTGAGAGGGTGGAAATTAATGACAGTGTGGAAATTGCTCTCACGCTTGATGTAGTCAACTCGTCGAAGAAGCAGCCGATGATGTTTGAAGCATTTAGTCAAAGCGTGAAACTCGATCAGATTGAAAAGAAAGGTTTAAAAATGCTATTGTAATTTTTGCCGGAGTTGTTTGTCATATAGATGTCCATAATTGCAAACATCATCGTGGGACATATACAGTGTCATTTTATAACCCTGTGAAAAATTTAACGAGTTATTTGAGGACCCTAAACGGTGGTGATTCGAGACGCGAGTTGGAGAGGAGCAATGTGCAAGGCGAAACCACAAGAGGGAACAGACGGGCTGATAAGAGGAATTAACGCAGACAGACAGACGCGACAAAACGCGCTTGTTGATGTGTACCTAATTAGGCCGAAAGTATATTTTGTATCTTACGACATCATCGAGGTCATAAGCGACCACAAAACTGTGTTAGACGTAAATATTTCAAAAGGAACAAACATATGGTAGTCAGGGTCGGATTTGAGTGTAGGCAATGGAGCGGCACCCCAGGGCCTTCTCACTAAATACAAAATTTGTGGGGGGAAATGTGGGTTTCAACAAAAGCCATATGTTGTACATTAAATTCATATATTTTTGTCACTTGAATAACATATTTGTATTCACGCATTTTAATTTGATTTGACGCATTACCAAATTGTGATCTACTTTATCCTTTTATTTTGTTTTAATTTTTATTTATATTATTTTATCTTAAAATACACTATTTTTCTGTGACACATAATAACAATGAAAAAATACAAAAGCACGTCCAGGATTCTTCATTATATTCAGTTATCTTCATGATAACTAAATATATTGTTGAAAGATAGTTTTTAAAGTTAAAATAGTTAAAACCAGATTGAAAACTGTCTCGACAATATATCAACGATATTGCTGTTATAAGAAGCAATAATGATATTGTGAGAGAAATATATTTTGATGATTTTGCGGCAAGGAAAGTTCTTATGTAACGTTAAGTGCTTTTATTATATGGTTACCAAACATTAGTAATTATACTACAGTTAAATGCAAATATAGCCCTAATGCAGTTACCAGAAGTTAATAAATATAAACAGTTCTTTTTCTTCTCGTCAAGGTTTAGGTTCTTCAACCTGTTCCGGCGCCCATTTAGTTCGAGGTCTCCCAATGTCTCTTTTTCCTTTTGGTAGATTCTCCATTGCCATAGCTGGAAGATTGTTATTTGGCATTCTTCTTAGATGTTAATACGTATTTGAATGTAAAGATATAAATAGTTTAAAAGCTTTTTTGATAATTTTCCAGAGATTCCCCACCTACTGGGTCCCCAACAAATTTTTGCCTCGAGACCCCCCCCCCACCACCACTGTAAATCCAGCCCTGATGGCAGTTCTAGTATCAGATGGACTTCATTAATACCTCAGAGAGCTGTACTTTCGTGTTCCGATAAAAGGCGCGGGCATGGAGGAAATCTGGAACGCGTCATTGCAAATTTTGTGCCATGCAAATATTTAAAAAAACAATCCTGGTCTAGAGAATCACAGCATTAAAATTAAACGTATGAAGAGAAAAACACAAATGTCATCAATTATAGACATCCTAATGAAAGTCTTACGTCACGTTTTCGAATTTGTTATATAGAATGAGAAAGGGATATAAAATTGATCAGGAGTAATATCAAATGCATATTTTTGTGGGGTTCGGAGGGGGAAGGATTATTTGGCAGGATTTTAAAAGTATATTTGCAGTATAAAGGAGAAATTCCTATTTTTAGTCACTTAGAGCACGTTACAAATAGATGATCGCGAAAAATCAAACGCATTTAACACCCACTTCAGTTTTGCTTTCAAAAATAAATCTCACTACCTTCAGATATTCAGAGAGAGGTTTCAAATGAATTTAAAATAGACGTAGATTACTTTGACAAAACGAATGACATAAATGAAGAATTACTTTTTATTTTCAAAAGTACGATTATGTGATTATGACGTAATAATACTCGTATATCGAGTTATTCAATGAAAATAAGGCCAGATATTTTACATGATTTAGATATTTATGGCGAAAAAATTTCAAGACAATAAATATTTCTAAATGTAAAATCATCGCACTTGGTAGGGGCTGTAATCACAGTAAAACGCAATATCGTTTAGACAAAAAAATATTCCGAGAACCTTGCTTTGTATGTATAAGAGAATAATTTTGACAGCAAATCCTTTTGAGAAATTCACATAAACTATAAGAAAAACCTGGAGGGTTTTGCATACACCTCCATCAGATTGCATTAACATACTTGCGGTAATAATAAAATCATGTTTATTCAAATTAAAGCAGCTAAAATATTTTATTAGACACTTTTTATTTATGTATTATGTGTTAATAAATATATGGCTACATTACAACCCTTATGTTGGTACCGCAAAATAAATTCCTATTTTCCATGTGTATTGAATAATGTGTGTGGAATTGGTAAAAATGTTTTTTATTAACATGGTGAGTTCACTAACACTATGTTCTCATCCGCCGTTTTCACTAATTATTTTCAGAAAAGATCAAGAAAAAGCAATGTTTTATTTATATTTACAATTAAACTTTTAAATTGGTCAGCCATGAACACACAATAAATCGTTCTGGCATGTCAATAATATTAGTCTGCATTATTATAGCATTTGGTATAAATATGAAATTCAAGCACATTCGCCAATCTGCTCTACTATCTGTGAATACCAGAATACAGTTAAAGAGATGCGCTCAATGAATTATGATAATATCTTCATTTGAAATGCAGATATTTCTTTCGATAACATCGTGTATTACATACAGGAATCCCAGACACTAAGCAAAATCCGACCTTTGGAATGGTACATGCCCGTTTCTGACGTGAAATATGAATGAGAACTTCGCTTACGTGTGTGGGAGCGGCCCGGGCCGTGTCGACGCGTTGGCAAATTCAATTCAGATTCGTTCTCTAGAAAGTTTACGAGATGTGCACGAAGAGGCGTGAAGGCGTTTTTCCGGCTGCTGTCAGCGGCAGCCGTCGCCACGACGGGGTCGGCGGGCCCCGTGGGAGGGGCAGTGAGGGAGGGGGTGGCCCACAAGCTGGTTTCACTCGGAGCGCTCCACGTCCCAATTCTCTGCTTTCGCTAGCCTTCCTTTCTCTTTGTCTTTTTCGTATCTTGCTTCGTCTTTTTTCGCCTCGCCATCTCCGTCTCCTATCCCCTGTGAGCTCAAGCAAATGTCTTGCTTTCGGGATCTTCTCTTGAAAAATATCTCCAAGCTTTCGTTTAGGCTGTACTGCACACCCTTTTGCGTATAATGAAATTGTTAGTGAGTGTTCAAACGTTGAGAAAAATAACAAAAGAGCATACGAGGAGAATCTTTCGTTTTTTTCTAGAATGTTACAGGCGAAAATAAAGTAAGTATTCTGTGTTATCGGATAGATAGCTATAATAATGGTATACATATTTTCATTTGCGTATTTGAAATGAGGTGCTAGCAGTATGGATCAACAATATATTAAAAAATAATATCGCATCAAAAATAAAGCAAGAACTACTAAACTATTGTACTACTCAAAACATCTAATTCCTTTGAAAGAAACAGGAACAATATTCAATGAGAAGTGGTAATCTGAAATAAATTCACGCCTATACAACTTCTTATGCATAACATTCAATAACCAGGGAGTA
>BOPP01000030.1:2516773-2529359 GCA_017312745.1 Gryllus bimaculatus
GTGGACATTGATTCCATAACAACAGGTGGCCGAATCTTCATCCATTACAGAAAACCGCAGGATCACTGCGTCCGGTATCTCAAGCGAGATTGGATTGTGGTCTGCCCAGTACTTTCGCACACTGGTAGAAAGAACTAGCTTATAGCTGCCTTATCCGATGATATCCACAGCAAGAGTTAGCAGGTCTTACTCACGTACGGCATTGCTGCATACGATACTATGAGAACATTGAGCGTCTCGGCCGGGAGAGGTGTCTCAGGACACAATTTGAGGCGGGTGACCGGGAGGTTCTGGAGAATGAGACTCAACGTGGCATAAATTTCAATACTAGATTTGTTCAACTAGCTCCAATTCGGCCGGCTGTCTGAAGGAGAATTCTAGCAATCGGCCTCTCTGATAGGTAGTTTTCTTTGTTTTTCCGATCAACATCAGGTGGAATGGCTGGACCTTTATAAACGTGCCACGGCCACCGCGCACAACAAAAACGTGCCCACCGCGCGCTATCTTTCCTTCCTCTCCTTGTTCCTATCCCAGCTCTCAATACACACACACCTTACTCACATCACATTATGTCGACTGACTCAGTCGGCGTTAGCACTTATTCCCGGCTGTGGGGCTTCCAGACCTAGGTCCCACATACTGGAAGACACCTGCTATTAAGGATTCAATCCCCGCAAGACGACCAAAGTCAGGCGCTCAAACAATCTCTTTCCATTCAGCGAGTGAAAAGATCCATATAGCCTCCTCCCACGTCACTCTATTATGACCGCTACCAACTTACGGATTATGGACCTACAGCAGGGCTGACGCGACCGTCTGGTCTACCAGTCAATCTGCTAATTAAATGTGAAAAAATAATCCTAATTCCAATCAATAATTTATTTCTGGTACTATTTCAGCTTCTGTTAATAACGTGAAAAAATTAATTGTAGTAATGCAATAATAATAATAATAATAATAATAATAATAATAATAATAATAATAATAATAATAATAATATGGAACTAAAGAAAGAGAAACATTTATCCAAATCTTCCATTTTTATCAACCACAATTTCCGTGAGGAGTGACGTCTAGTGATTTCTGTCTAGACGTAAAAGAAATGTTCAATGAATATATAACACACTACATAAATCGTATAAATAAGTAAGAGATGAGGTACAAAGATCTTACATCAACATTTTGTGTGCAAAAAATGTTAACTGAAATGAATATTAGCCTGATTCCCTGCCGTTCGATGGGATTCTGAGAGGTCAGGCTCGTTAGTCGCTGGGTGTTAGAAGTAAAGAAGCTCTTTGCGGCCACGCCTTAATACCCGAGAAAGGCAAAGTACTGACAGGAAAGAAGGATGCCATTCATTGCGCGGATAGTTAAGAAAATTGATAGTTATCGTCTTAAGATGCAACTCATTATTTTTTGTGTTGCTAAAATCTAACATTACCAGCTTTAAACATCTTAAGTCATGTAATTCTTGTGTGATAAGTGATTACAGATCGATATATAATTGAATCTTGGATAATACTTAGTATAAATGCTCTCCTATTGTAGAAGTATTAATTTGCCATTCAGGATTTTTATTGGAGTTTGACCACCGAATTTTCGAAGATTTCAAACCCTTCTCTCAGAGTGTCTCGAGGAACCATTAAAAGAAAAGAAGCTAATTCCATGTAATGAGGCTGAAACACGAAAGCCAATGAGATATAGTTTGAGGGCCAAGAGGGAAATACCACAGGCACAGAAAGGTTACAGTGTCAGTGAGAGCAACGGTAACAGCCAGAGCTGTGGCGTCGGCGACTGCGAAACGGACGGAAGTCTTGGAAGCAGAGTACTAGGGGGAGTCTGCCATCCCTCAAGGAGGCTAAAAAACCTCGGGACACTCAGCGCCGCGCTACGTCGTCGAGCAGCAAACACCCCACAGCTGCACGGTGACAGGGCGCTCACTTAATGACGAGAGCTACATCGTTGTTCTCTGCTCCGTGTCTTACAAAAACTAAGAAAACCGTGTCTTACAAAAAAAGATGAAGTGTTTGTAAACATAAGTCAAGCACTCTTCGTATCACAGGACTTTACTCATTTGTCGAAGAAAAGACTTTTCCTTCAGTTTACTGAGAATTTGCGGAGGTGTAAGTTTATTGAATAATGTCCCAAGTGTAACTCGCGTTTAGAAAGATTATTTTTAAAATGAAAATATTTAGTGACGTTTGTTTGCGTAATCAAAACAGTTCACAAAAGTAAATTTTACTTATTCATGTCAAACTGAAAATACGTACATTTCATTTGCAGCTAATTCACAATCTTTCATTCTTAACCAGAAAATTCTCCGTGAGAAATACTATTTTAGATCTGCAACTAGATGGCATCAATATTTTCACATTTCGACATTCGGAAAATGTCGTTTTACTAAAAATTCCTTTTATCTAGGTGCACGCGAATTTAGATTTTGCCCCTTATTCTGGTTCATAACATCCCATTTTCTATACAATAGGTTTTCTTAAATTTATTTCCAATATTTAAGAAAAACTTGCATTTCCTTTCCAGAAAATTGAGTCGACTTTATCTTAGATTTTTCGCCTAACAAATTGGATGCACTTTCTGACACGTCTGCTTAGATTTTCTTCCTTCGTTTGCACCTTTGTAGCTCTTTTCCCCCTTCAGTCTCCATTCAATAAAATATGGGCGTATGCTGGTGTTGTCGTGTGTACGTACACAGAATACTGAGTTTCCTGGTTGATGAGTGATTACCAGAAAATTCAGTATAATGTGTACGCCCACGCGTCAACAACAAGATACTCCCGTAATTGAGAGGTCACCAACCAATTGATGGTGGTAGCGTTGCGGTAAGTGAACTCGAGCTAGCGCAACAGGCATTAGCACTGCTCAGAGTGGTCAGCAAATCTGGAATCCTTGAAAACCGGGAATTTGAAAAAGCCTGTAAAAACGAGTTTGATTTGAAAAACGGGATTTTTCTTTTTTTCCCCAGATTTATCACGAACTTTCAGCACATATTCACATACGTCACCGTACTCAGCAAAGTGCATATTTCAACACAGTACATGACAATAACGAGTGTTAAACTCAATATATGAAAAATGCTACTGAGAAAAAGAACCGTTGAAGAATACCAGATCCAGGATACTGTAACAAGGAAACTTGTTACAGTGTCATGGTTCTGGTGTACTCCAACGGTTCTTTTTTTGGTATACCATACGAATTCTTCAGGATTGCAAAGTCTTTGAATCGCGAGTCACACGATTTCAAACCATGGAACCTGCACCATGGGTGAAGGAGTATGTAGAACCACAGACCACATGTATGGTTGTCTACGGGTAGCAAGGTAACGGACGAGCGTCTCATCAGAAACTCAATTGCTGAGTTCTGGTGTAAGTCGTGCGTCTTCTTGAATGACATCGACGGTACCAGGCTATTTTTTCAATGAAAACATCCGTGTTACCACCTCCATGATACTCAAAGTGAAATTTCTCTTATTTTGTACAAGAGTGCTGGCGAAGCAATCTATGCTAAAATAAGAACAATAAGAGTGGCCGTGTCCGAATTGTCAACGAGTGGGGAGAAAACGATCATGCGGAGAGCTTGACGGTGTTGCGCGCCCAGAAATACTATACACAGCCCAGGACTTGGGAGATAGTGACACCAACTTCCAAAGACATTGGCACATTATGTTATCAATGAGCGGTGAGTTCCAGTTTCCGTCAAATTCACCAACCTTCGTCAAATCCATCTTGACAATCCTTATTTTCATTAACGTAAAATATTTGAAGCCTCGTTACGTTTTTACCCATACTTTGGAGGCAAAAATTACGCTCTGTTAGCCTTAACGATTCTTCAAGGAACGAATATTGATTTATCTTTCTCGTACAGGGGTTGGATACTGTGTCCCAACGCGGTTCCCCATTGACTTAAGAATACTGATGATGAAAGATCTTCTGTATGTCAAATAGATTGGCATTGTTTGTACATTTAAGGTGGATAGTTCTTTATGTACCAACGGCGTTATATCAGGCTCTAATGATCAAGCGGCGACAAAAAATCTGAGGGGTTTTGCGGAAGGACATTTTGTTGCCTGAGATCATTAGAATCACTTAGCGCCCGTAGTGCTCACAATATTCCTCAGTTTTATCTCATTTTAAGGATTCAGATGTACTTATTTAGTAATTAAATAGATGTTAACGTGACACGGTGTTAATATTTACCTCTCAAAATTCACTTCCATGACTCCCTGCACATGAGACTATTCAGCATCATTCAACTGTTTTCATATTTCCATCAAGCAAGATTCTCTCGTTCTAGATAAGTTATTAAAGGTATATCGCGCCCCGTATCAAAGGCAATAACAAGCAAAAAGGACAAGAAAAATATTTTTCGATTATGGAATAGTTTTGATTCGTTCCCCCGGACATCATTCGCTCATATATGCACGCTATTTTTCTCGCACTTACCAACGTAAGAAGAGAATGTTTGTAATCGTACGCCGGGAAACGGCGAATTTTCAACACAAAAACCCTTGTTGTCAGACTCTGGTCATGAAAAAGTGTATAAATTCAGTTGCTAAATATAGAAAAAATCTTCTAATACGTGGTGTAGCCAGAATCAATATTTACTGCGTCCGTCTTACAGAAACATCGATTGACGGTAAAACGTGTCTCTCTGTCCGTGTGTGTTCAACGCTAGCACATAAACTTTTCAGCCGAGTATCTCCAATATTGATATTCCCCAATCATTCCGAATGATGACGCGGCCGCGGGGGTTTGAAACCTATATTTTAGTTTTAGAAGGTACTTAACATGAAGACCCATGGACATTTTAAAAAAAATGGCTACACACTTTTTATTAAATTTTGTTGTTGAATAGATAAAAGGACGTTTAAGAGAATGGTGCAGGTCTCATTTTCGTTACAATCTCCGATCTTTCGAAAATTGCAAAACAAAAAATAATTGAAAAATACGAAATTGAAGATACAAACTTTTGCCTCAGATATACTGTTTTACAAATTATCTTTTTAAAAAGGTGATGATCAATTATTTGAAAAGAATTGAGTAGTTTTGGTTAATTTGCGCTTGAAATTTACACCATTTTTTTGTCAGAAACAGCCCAAATTTTTTTCTTTATATTATCTTTACATATGTTATAAGGAACGATAAAACGTGCTAGTCCCATTTTCCGGTATTACTAGTTTTTAACGAAAATTGCAACAAAAAAACTGAAGATAGTGATTTTTTCCTCATACACTCTATTGTACACAATTAGCACTTTAAAAAAAGATCATGTACAATTTTTTGTAAAAGAAGTTTTCGCGTAATTTCTGTTTGAAATAAATGAATCATATATAGGGGTTCCGTCGTACATCGTGGTAATATTGTAATATTGCGAGAAAGTATATGATGTTGTAGCACATAGTTTTATTTAATAATTAATTTATCTTTGTTCGATAATACATTATCTTTCAAGAGGTGTGTAGTAAATACAATAACAATGCGAGCTTACGAGGGAAAACTTACAGAAGTAACATCAGAACTTATTATAACACACAAAAAGTTTGAATAATTATTAATTAAATCATTGGATATTAGCAGTAAATTTTAAGGCAGTAATAAATTTTACAATTTATAAATAGTATAGTTATTTTGTTTAAGAAGAAAGGAGGAGCTAATAGTGGTCTTTAGCAAAACGTGGATAAGGGTTGGATGATTTGGTGTTGTGAGAAGGACAAGTAAAGAGACTGGAGAAGAGTTTAGTAGAGATAATGCTAATTTAGGTTTTTAAAGGAACAGTACTTAGTTCTTTTATTTGGAATAAAACAAGGGGTTTTAAAATATTTCTTAAGTACGTACCTACTTTGTATAACTTCAAGTTGTTGAAAATTATATTTTGCAGTGCCGCCCCACATAGGGCCGGCGTGTGTTAAGGAAGAACGAATTAAGTACTTAAATATAGATAAGACTGATTCTGTAGAAATTTGGTTAAGAAAGGGATATACTTTTAAAATTTTTATATTAGTTTTATGGGCTATGACAGATATGTTTTCTAAGTTGGTGTCTAAGTGTAGTCCTAAATATATTACAGCTTTGTTCTTTATTTATTTACGTCAAAAATAGTCATAAACTGTTCGTGAAGTGCTATGTAGAGGAGTTAATTTGAAGTTACATTTGTGTCCAGAACAAAACAAGGGGTCGTCTCTGCATCTGCTCATCGATCTGGGAAACTGGACGAAACGTTGATCGAGATGAGGGGTCAATGACCCAGAAGCTTAAGTTCAATACCTGTTACAGGTTATTTAGAATTATACAATGCAATTGGTAAATAATGCATTAAATGTCATTGTTAAAATTAATATTACTTTTCTTTTGAATGCTCAGTATATTCTCTAATTGTATAGAAACAGTTGTTCAGCAGACCATATTTAAATATACGTACTTTGGGACAATCTTATAATGTTTCACGTTTACGTATTTAAATATACGTACTTTGAGACAATCGTTTAATGTCATCTGGCAAAATAATGTACATGTATTGTATGTGAATTTTTTGTATTGAGCTGATGATACTGTCACCTGATGAATATGATAACTACGTCGAATGTTGTACTTACAGTCATCGGCGTTTTCTGAAAATATATTCCCGCCCTTAAGGTAGTATGATCGTTAACTCGATAACGATCAAATACCCCCAAAAAGTACATTAAATGAAAGAAAAATTTGCGTTCTTCGGGGTGGGCAGAAAAAAATGGCCCCCAAACCGGCCAACGTTTAAAAAAAGTAGTTAGTATTAGTACAGGCTTTTATGGAAAAACTTTCACGTGCATAGTTTCATTAAGATATAGAATATTTTTTACGGTGAAAGTACTTTACTCAATGCATAGTCAATTTGTTTTAGGAATTATGCGGCATTAAATGTAACATACATCACCGGGCATTGTGAGGAATAATAGATAAAAAAATTCTGCTGCAATATTCATTGCAACTGGAAGTACTGGCTTTCGGACATTCTCGGTCTCGGAGTTATGCTGTAAAAATCGTGCTATTGTCATATTTTCTATTTGGCTACGCGATAAAACCAAACTTAAAAGTTTGTACCATGCACAAACACAAACTGTTTGACGATAATCCACTTTCAATGTAAATAATGTGGACTAATATTCAACGCAGAAAGAAAGAAAAGAACGTGTGCCGAATTCAATGTAACCTATATTAAATATCGGGAACTTGTGAAAATAAAAAGGCATGCGAGTGACTAAATTTATTTGTAAACATTGTTTTTCTAAAGCATCTATTCAATACTTATCTTTCAACTATTCACAAATAATGAAACGCCACTTTCACGTTTACAAGCAGCAATTGTTAGTTTGTACATGTAATAAATTATCGAGTGTTTGACTCGCGACTGCCACGAACATATTACTCGCGCAACGTTTCTTGAACGATGACCTTGCTTCTCCCTCTCTGGCACAATAAACAGTTCAAGACAAAAGCTCGCAGTGAGTACTGATGACCACATTCCAAACAAATCTTCACTGACGCGAAGTAGAAACAATATTCTTTTGAAAACGAGAACGTCTGACCGTTATTTTCTCTAAAAAATTAAAGAAATGACCCAAGTAGGTATCAATCTATTATAGGAGATACCTTGAACTCTTGAGAAAGTTAGAACGTAAATTATTGAGAAAGTAGTGAAGACATGGCTGATTCTTTAGAGATTGGCATTGTTTCATAAAATTCAGTGTCCGATTTCGTAATTAATACCCCCAATCTACCCGCATTTCTTCAATCCATCGTTCAAAAGTTGCGCATGTAATACCACCTTAAGTCATTTTTGACAAAAAACGCTTATTCATATATCAAAGACAAGGTAATGGTAAAATACATGTATTAATAAATAGAGGCTTAAAAGAATCACGTGGGTGGAATTTGCTTATTATTCGTTCAATTCTTTTTGGTAATCTAAAAGTCTGGGAGCTATAACATGTATTTCCCCAGAACATTGTGCCATATCTCAGGCAAGAATGAAATTTCGCCAAATATACACAACGAGCAGTATGAAGTCTGACTGAATTTGAAAGAATTTTGAAAGCGTAGCGTAAAAAAATTAATTTAGTGTTCACTTCATTAAATGGACGCTACATGTAAGGTTTGACTGAATTGAAATTTCTAAACATTTTGAGTTAATCATGAAAATCGGACCTTTGCCACCTTTATAAGTTTATTTTTCTCTATGTTTACAAAATGTTGAAGAAAAAATTTGGAAGCTTGTTAGAGAAAATTTTGAAAATGTCCGGGAGACTTCATGTAAAATACCCCCAAGTTTTAAAGACTTTTTTAAAAAAATTTCAAAGATTTGACTGGAGACAAATTGACACGGGTTTCTTCTATTTGAAAAACCTTCTACGTGTGGTTTAGGCGCTAGTTGTGTTCACGGACAGGCGGACGTTTTGAAATAAAAAAAAAAAATTTTTTTGGTATCAGGTGGCCCCTAAACAAATATATTCGTTGAAGTCGCAAAATCGATTTTCCGCAGCATTGCAAAACTTACCCTATACTACGTATATTACTCCGTTTATTCGTACGTATATAGGAAAGTAAATTGCAAGAACTAAAACAAACTGAAATACTACTAACTACAATTTTATCAAAAAACAACCAACCCCAAAGGTTTTATTCAAATATATGAAACATTTTCGGGGGGAATTTTAATTATAAGTATTAATATGAATAGAAAAATAATTACACAATAATTACTAAAAAATTAAAACAACTCAACAAACGCGCCTCAAACCGTAACTTAGCAAATCCGCGCTCTAACATCAACATCGCATTACTCTCTCAACTCCGCTCAGACCATTGTCAAGCGCTCGATCGGCTGAAAACCAATGCCATCATTTACTGCGCTCTCATTGTTGCAGCGGCTTCCGTTTTCGGATCAAGATAAATGTGATCCCCTTTGCGATCCCGCCAAGCGTCGTGAACCCGACGTGTTGCGAACGCCTACCTGAGATATCAGTCTTTCAACTTTCTTTAATTCCCTTTTGCGGTCTGTTGTGAAACGGCTTCAGGCTCACCCGCACTACCTCTGTTTCCAGAAAGGCCTCTCTTCTCAGCGCGCTAAGCTGGACTTCTCAACCCGGCGCGTCTCTACAGCCTTGAGGAAAAGGTGAGTAGGATGATTGATTAATTGAGGCATTCCGGATACGAAGCGCGAACTCGAAAACATGTAACTTCTTGGAGAAAAAATGCTTTGTAGGGCTTCTCACACAGGTCGAACTCAACAAAATGTTAATATAAGAGAAGGAGAACATCACTTAATATACATCTTTTGGTATGAAAGTCACTGATGTACTTATTGATGTGTCAAAAATGATCGAATATTGAGTTCGCCCTTTCTACCAGAAACGTCTCAGATTGTACCATTTGCCATAATATTATTTTATGGTATCTTCAGAATTGTGAAATTTTACATTGATTTGCATTTTCACTACCAAACATTACTTTTACATACTGAAAGCATAAGATTAATTCGCCAAGTTTTAATATATATGAATTAGTGTAATGATCTGGGCTGCCCGGGTGACGCCGCGTCACAGGCTAAGGTGCCGAAGTTTCCACCGACATATCGCGCTCTTCCTCAGGGCTGTAATGTCAAATATGGTGCCACCTGTAAATATAGTTGTGTGGTTTATTTACGATTTAAAGAAAACGAAAAATGCGTTTCTCTCTAAGTTTCTGGAAGATTCCCAGCTATCACGTCGTTCAAGTTAAAGTTTTCCCTTTTGTATCTTCTTCTTAAACATAAACTGAAATAATTCCACTTGAGATTTAGTGACGATAAACGTAATCTATGAGTTGAAATTTGTCTTGTGAAACACATGTCATCCAATCAGGAATCGTATATTCTTTTGACCACATCATTCAAGGAACATTCAATTTCAACCTAGAAATTCAATAAAAGGTTGTTGTTCTGTAGAATTCTTCAAACTCAATTTTTATTAACAAATTGTTTTCTAAAAAGCAGAAAGAAGACTTGAATACAAACCAATGGTTTGGGATCATACTCTTAATTTTTTTTCTTCCAGTCCAATCCATTAAACGAATCTAAGCCTGACGTTTTTTAAGATTCCATATTTTGGTAGTAGAACGACGCATAAATCTCAACGTGCTTTCGGACAGCACTCTCGAGTCATCAACGTGGTCTGGTATTCGAGACCGCACTTCACCCCCACTTTGATTTGCGAGCCAACGCACTCCCTCTCTCTCTCTCTTCCTTCCCAATTCGCGAGAGTGCGCGTATATCGCAAGCCCATGTGTTTAGGATTCTGCAAGTCTCTACCCCTTCTCGGCGACTGTAGAGCGCTCTGCCTACGCTGCACTTCAGTGATAATCTTCTCCCTTCTCTGTTACATTTTACTTCTCCACTTCCTTCTTTTCTTTGCTTAGTTTTCCCTTTCTCGAGGCACGTTCTTTGTCTTCGTGGACTATAGACTGCAGAGAGGGACTAATGCACATATCTCGTAAAAAAGTCTCTCACCTTCCGTGGCTCTTTCCTGCGACATTGGAAGATGGCGAGAAGCTATTTTCACGTTATGTTTTGGTCTGCATACATTTGGGGAGCAGGCAACGCACTCAAGACCACACCGTGTGTAGGGCTCCTTGCGGAAGAATTCTGTATTCTATATCGGGTAAAATGAATAAAAAGATACTACGGTCGTTGGCAAAGTTTATGAAGGAGACTGAACGAAAAACCAGTCGGAATATGAAAGGCTTTTACTGCTAAGATCTGAAACGGTTTCCATTCGATGACGACAGTTATTCTTGGCACCGAGTCGTTGAAGGAAGTAGAAAAGCCGACGCAGCATTTTAAGGCTGCATCAATAAGTTGGAGATAAAATGTGCCACAAAAATATATTGAAAATAAACTTCTTCCTCTGCGTTAACTTGAGAGAAATTTCAATATAGGTACAATATGCTCAAAGTAGATAATACGGGATTACGAGTTTCTCCATTTCAATGTTACATACACGTTGACTTAATATTTCTTTCTTTCATTATCCATAATTTTCTATCATGCTCTCTCAACCTTCAGAATACCGTGACACTGTAGATGAATTCCAATTACGTCTTATTTTAAATTCTATATCACATTCAAGAATATATAATGCAGTTGAGTCGTATAGATAAAACGGGTATAGCCAAAGATCTAAGAGTCCATTTAACTTTTAAGTAGACGCGTGGGGTCAATAAGTACACCCACATCATTCGTCAAAACTTCAAAACTGACAAATAAAATAGTATTGGCCTACACTTGTGGAATTTTCAGTCTCTCAAAAGCTTGTTTACCTTTCCTCCAAGAAAAGAAATTTGTTGAATGTGTTAACGTGCTAATAATAGAATGAATTCTATGTGACGAGTAAGTTCTGGAATCCACACGACCAGATATTACATAAAATTTAATTATTTGTGACGCTTGTGAATAATAAGAGATTACTGACAATACGTAATAAAAATTACTATTACAGTTTAGGATTTTCATACACAAATAAAAAAGTAGCATACATTGTAGTAGCTATCGTTATTAAGGTAGTACGTTTTCGCAATTATAGTATATTGCGTTTGAAACAATGAACATTTATTTATAAATTTAAGATTTTAAAAATTAACAACACTTATTCAATAAAGTTGAATGTAACGAAGAATAATTGCAAAACGACATAAATTGCTAGAAATATTAGAAAATAGTGGGGACTCGAAGTATCCGCACGTGACTACTTGTGGCACGAAATGGCATGTGACTTCCTCAACATACAATTATTCGGAGCCTCTCACCTTATTCCTGAATGTTTGTGTGCATGTTCTGTGAAACTTACAGTTCCACTTCAATTAACAGAAATCGTTTAATCAGTTTTACACCTGGAAATTCAGCGGAAACTATTTTATTGTTATTGTATCATTATCATTCGTGAACATCTCGTTTTTAAAGACAGTTGACAATTGTTTAATTAACATAATATTTTTTCTATCGACGTTTCTGTGTACAGGATTATTTTATTTTGTCATCACTCGAAGAAATACTATATGAAGTCAGTCAGTTTGTATAAAATTGCATATGAAGTACAGCGAAGACCTTCCCTCCAATGCAAAAGAATCGTTTGGAAATAGTGTGGACACGATTTCCAACTTGTTTTACAATTTTTTACATTACTCAGTTGTTTATTTTGCCAAAATGTTATTTTTCTTGCAAAATTAACCTACCTACCCTCCTTCCTCTTAAATCTTTTAGAAGTGTCTTTGGTCATAGCATCGAAGTGTCTCTCTTATTCGTAACTCGGACATCTCCCACAAATTATTTCCAAAAATACTACAATTCGTTCTCCTTCTGTTGACTCATAAAGATGATGTGCCTCTTCAGGACGAATACTCAGATTATCAACTAAATGGAGGTTAAACCCGTAAATGTAGTGATTGTTTTTTCACTAGAGATGGTGCTGACCCCGCGCTGGATTGAAAGGTGCTGATCTACGTCGGCTTGCAGGATTTTCCCCATCAGGAATTTTCCAACAGCGGGGCACCCCCCCCCCCCAGCC
>BOPP01000030.1:2529487-2546887 GCA_017312745.1 Gryllus bimaculatus
ACTACTACTACTACTACAGCATTTGCCTTGTGTTGAATGGAAAAATGACAGAAAACTGCCGATCAGAGCATCCGGACGCTAGAATTTGGCTGAATTTTACCTACTTTCTACTTAGTGTTGGAAATTCTTTCATCGTCGGAACTCGCACTCGAGGACGTTCCGGTTAGAGGCACTGCTGCGACACCAGTCGATGCTCTGAGGTCCATTCGATGGAAGAATATATTGGAATAGCAAACCAATCTTGAGCGGTAACAGCAACGCTGCTTCCATGCCTGGCACACCTCCCAGATCCGAGTCTGTGAGCTTTCCTTAAGTATTTGTATGTTGATAAGAGTATTGTTCTAGGGTCCAATTTTTTGTAACTTTGGATTAATGTTAAAGAATTTCACTGTCCCTTTTATTTGTTATGATGTTTAAAAAAATTCTTGCGTCTTTATTGCAACGATTCAGACGCCAATTGGCCATCAAGCGTATACGGAGTAATCCTTTGTTAAATTTTGTTTTCTCGTTGCATTCAGTCATTGCCTTTTATCCTTTCGGCCATCGGATCAGTTCGTAAAGTACCTTAGATTTTCAGCCAAACTCAAGGGCGACGAAACTATAAAAACTATAATAACACATTCTTTCTCGAATTATTTGGAACGGTTACGTAATATTATAGATGTTTATTTTAGGTCGCATTAACCACTTGGGTCCTTAGCGACGTCGTTCTCATTTATAAACACTTTACAAGTACATTAACCTTACATTACATTGTTGGCTTTAATTAGTAGATTACTATTCTTCTATTTACAGTTTCTTAAATGCAGAGCATATTCGTATCATCCGCAAAGAGAACTGTGCCTCAGTTTCAAATCGTCGAGAGCGTATCGTTTGAGTATTAAAGGATAAGAACAGAGCCTAAAATCGAACCCTACGGAACTCCACGTGCAATTGGCTATGAATAAAAAAGATGCGTCATATGTGTTGTCCAATAATTCCAGTAATCATTCCATACTCTCTGAAGTTGTTATTGAAGGTGCAAACATAACAAATCCCAAGCAATAACACGGATTCTATACAAAGATAATTTTGAGACGATGTAGAGACGGTTCCCAATAATGACACACTAGACAGTACATAAATTCACTGTTGATGTACAGACTTAAGATTGCCCAAGGCAATGTATAGTTTGGCTTTATTCCTAAGAAAAAGATAACGGAGTACCGACTTGAAAAAAAATTGTAAAAAGTAACTGAGTGCCGCCGCCGGTCGAACAGCTGCCGAAGACAGCGATGTCTCCTCGAAGGTGGTGTCAAGAGGAAGGAGCCAGGTCATGGGAGGCCCTTCTGTGCG
The DNA here is from genome assembly GCA_017312745.1 of Gryllus bimaculatus. Taxonomy (NCBI): domain Eukaryota; kingdom Metazoa; phylum Arthropoda; class Insecta; order Orthoptera; family Gryllidae; genus Gryllus; species Gryllus bimaculatus. Next base: position 2,530,823 of record BOPP01000030.1, read on the forward strand.
CGTAGATAGCGTTTCTGCTTTCAGGATTACATTTAGGTGCCGTGGGAGGAAGGACTTTAGGGTTGAGCGTTCTTCGCCAGCGCCTTCTGGCGAACGCGTCGGCGACCCAGTCGGGAGGTGGTCGCCACGCGGTGCCCAAGTGTGTTCCGCTGAAGGCGAAAGTGAAGTGAGGTCACGATGACGACGAATTTTTGCGGCGCAGACGCGACAGCCATTTTATTCAATAATTCGAAAACACCTTTCAGCCTTAAACGTGTCACTCGCATAATATTAATTGGACAGTTGCAATAAGGCTGAAACATTCTAAACAAACGTGCAAATGCTAGTTGCACACATATAACCAGTAATGCCAAACCTGGTCTTCAGAGTAGTAAGTTGCTTTTACATACAGTATACAAAGCATTTGAAAAACAATATCAAAGTTCAATAATGTTGAACTATTTTTGAATATATGTACATTTGTAAATTAAAAATGATGTTCGAATATATTTTGTCATGTTATTAACAAACGAAAGTTTTGTAAGAACTGGTTAATTGCGAAAGTTTTGAGAAATATTATAATATAATTGGATATCTGACCTAAGTAAATGTTCTCATATCAATATCGTGGTGTGTAACACAATCATCCCTCTTAAAAAAATAATTAACGTAAATTGGGAAATTGGGGTTACTTTCTGTTTGTAGAGGATACTAGTATGCAGCACGCGGTGAATTTTCCATGCAAGACAGCGGGAAAGCCTACTAACTGCGCTATGGCTAAAATACAAGGCAACCAAAGAACTGTCACCTGAAATTGTTGTCCAGCACTATGAACGCTAGAGGTTATCTTGTTAAAAACTTCTCCAGCGGTCTTCACGCCAACTCGGACTTTGCTTGAGCGAAGAGAGTCGAACAGTGAATATAAGGAATTATTTTTAATTGTTTTTAATGAACAGAAGTTTGAGCTTTTGTAACAACGTGAGTGTAGGAACACCCAAGAGTCAACGATGAAGCACTGGAGATGACCAGCTCGAATGAAATATACTCTTAGAACCGAAGATTTGCTCGCCATTCTCTCTTTGGAAGCAGCGGAGATCCGAATACTATTTAAAATAAGCCGCCCAAATATTGAAACCTGTCTAAATGTGTGTGTCTGTGTCTAAATGCAAATGTGACATTTCCTTAAATCACAACCCAAAGATTTTAATTTAGTTCGTGAAAAAGGGTTCTTATGCGGTAGAATGTTAACTTTGTGTTACTAATTATTCCTGGTATTGTGAAATAAAACGTCTCACAATGTAGCCTCACAAGTTGGGACAACGTTATGACAACATAAGGTTTTGATAAAGTTTTACATAAATATTTGGTGTATTATATAAACTGCATCAGACGGGAATCCCACATTACTTACAATCCTTGAGCTTTATGACATCTCGTTCATTTAAAGTGCAAATTAACTCAGTATTATCTGACGAATACCTCAAGGATCCCAATTTTCTTCTTTGCTCCTTACTATTTTATATCTTACCAACCATCCTTTCACAATTCAGAAATTGCGTTATTTTCTTATGACAAAATGTTATGCATTTCTCATAATGATATTTTACAATGTCAAAACAACTTAGAACAAACTTTACAACTCTTAAGAAATTGGTTTAATGATTGGTAAATTAGTATTAATATAATATTAGTAATAACACTACCAAATGTCAAGGAAAAGTATTTTACGACGAATTAAAAATATGAATCCGTTAACAATAATGCAACAGTTCAATGACAATCTCCAAATACTGCTGTTAAGTGTCTGGGCTTCAACATAGAAAAATGTTTGACTTGGAAAGATCATCTAATTTACGTGGCAAATAAAACAAATATTAAAATATTTAAACGATTCATTTACGAATAAAAAATCATGCATCTTAATTATAACAGTTACTATCCTATGTTTATGCAAATCCAACATGGGGATGGCACAGGAAAACAAATTTTCACAAAATTGAAGTTGATTCTTTAGACGTGTTTTAAATATTACGTGGCTTGTTTAACTAATAAAATAAAGAGAGAACTTTCTATTGAACCCCTTCACACATAGATCAAGAAATTTTCAAAAATGTCTACTCTTCACTTTACTGTTGCACAGCGACACAAACGTTCCAATGAGGACAATCAGCTAACTCTTTACCCCGACTTAAATCTCCTTATTCAAAAGATGTATTCAATCCTCCTTAACTCCATACATTATTCAATAATGATGAATTATAAAAAAATAAAATAAGTGTTTCGAGCTCCCTTTCTGGAACTACCTATAAGACTCTTAATTATGTTTAATGTGATAAAACAAAATTAATGCAATTTATGTTCAACATCTTCAAAACTTTGAAACACATTCTTATATCGAACAAGGACTGAAAATATTTTAAAAAGGTAACAACTTTTAAGCTAAATTGTTGTGTAGTAATTTAATATTCCCAGTTTAGACAAGGAGCAGACATATATTTTGAAATAAGTATTTTGTCCGTGAAATAAACTAACGATTCTACATTAGCACATACTTTCTCACGTTACTGGAAACTGTTACATAAAATTGCAATATTTTAATTTCTGCTCTTCTAACATTTCAACTATCACTTGAAATTCAAAGCAATTCAAACCCTATGAAAGCAAAAGAAGTATATAAATTAAACATCCAGAGGTGAAGGCTATCAAACATTGAAGCTCCCGATTGGATAAAACCGCAACAGCTGATTTACGTTAAGTGTGCGACTATATAAATCCAAATGCATTATCTAAATTCAACGTTTGAGCATCGTTTCACTATATGCGATGCGTGAAACATACTCAGACTATGAAATATATACGTAACGACGGTGCAATAATCTTTGGCTCCCGTGAATAAGCTGATAAGTCATGAATGCTTAAATTTTGCAGGAGAGCAAGACAACATATTTCAACTGAAATAAATCAGAGATTAATGATATTCAAACTAAACTATTTGTGGGTAGGTTTCGTTTGAAATCATTAATCTACGATTTACAGCATCTACAGCATTTGTTCTTGTTTTTTTAAGTTTCTTGTAAATTCAGCATGATAGATAGATAGATAGATAGATAGATAGATAGATAGATAGATAGATAGATAGATAGATATAGATAGACAGACAGACACATAGATTAGATGATCAGAATACTCACCGGGTCAAAGAAATGATGTCATTTTAAACCATTTCTTCTTTTACAACGTTTTGCTACTTGTATATGTATTATTCTCTATTGTAATATTGTTAAATATACCACTTTATGGAAGTAAAGACATTGTTAATAATGAGGTTAAAAAACAAATAGCCTCTGTATCGTTCCATTCCATTCTCATTCTATCTTCCCACAGGAAGAATATTTCTTAGATTTCAATCCGCCGTGACACGGTCAAACGAGTTAGAATATACTATCGAGTGGCTGAACTATGGATTCTGCACTCTTGGTTGACGCTGGTTGAATTAGAACCGCCATATTTTTTTGCAGTAAAACATGAGAGGTGCCTGATGGTGACATGTAGAACTGTTAAACTGAATCACGTCTTGTTTTGAATAAACCTTATTTCTATATTGTTGACTTTGTTCTGTTCGTTCTTTTTCGTTGAATTTCTGTATTTATATTATGACAATAACCCATGCAGGAAGCAAGGGATTATTAAAGTTTTCAATTCGTTCTCATTAGGTATTGTGATTTTGTTTAGATTTTTTTGGGGGGCGTCGTGAAACACAGAGTACGGAGTTAAAACTACCATAAAGAAAGAGTATGGAAATTGGTGGAAGAATTTGTAACACGTTACAGTTATCGTATATCAGAACCTAAAATATTACGCTTAGGCGCAAAGACCTCAGTATCCAAAACGTAAATAAAATTTTCAAGTCTCAAAAAATAAATTTGCTCGTATTAAGAAGGTACTCTGGTATTTACTTTTGAAGTATCCTGCAAGCTGAGAAATTGAACTGTCATTAAAAATTGTTTTTTATTAAAGTCAACCTTCCAAAATGAGTAATTGAAGAAAATAGGTTGTTGTGCGGTGGAAATTATCCTTTCCTGCAATGACTAGGTAATGTGATTATATGGTAATACATAAAATTTTCATAAATCGCCAAAGTTGAAGTGTAAGTGGACGCATCTTACAAGGTGACCCCCGAAATGCCGGGTCACCAAGCACCATCGGCCCACTGCTTGGCTCATCCTAGGCAATTGAGTCTCTAGCGTTGCCCGCGTCAATCTTTCACAGAGCAGTCATACTAATGTGACAACGTCAAAATCCGAATATATTAGGTTTGTGGATGGCACCGGACAGGGATGGCGGAGCCATGCGATCCATTGCTTTGCAACCGCGCTTGGTTCCGTCGGTTGCGGATCCATGGTGGGAACAGCTCAATCGACGATGGCCCACACATTCTCGATTTGTTTCAAACCGGGAGAGTTTGTTGGCAGGGGAATACTGGTAAACGGACAGATGCACTGGCTGGCACGAACACGCGGCGGTACGAATACGTTGGCGGATGTACAGTCGGTGAGCGAACAGAGCGACAGAAAAGACGAACGGACAGATGAACAGTCGAACTGGAGAACAGAAAACTAGTGGAGAAAATCAATCTCTGTGGCAACGCCATACAAAAGGTAAAAAAATTTCAAGACTCCATATTTCAAGAAACTAGTACTGTAACATATCACTTGAGATAACAACTTACAGATGTTTTGCAAAAGAAACGTCTTTATAGAAGTACTTAAATATTCTATGCGCTGAAAAGGAATGTTACATTATTTTGTTATCTTGTAATAAAAACACACGAGATACTCATATTAAAGCGAAAATCTCATGCAGAAAACGGTATTAAAATAAAGGGAACCTCTCGATCTGCTATCATGTTGTTTACTTCTTCTTAAACATATTGTCCGAAGCCCACTTGTAAAATATCCCTATTTAAATAAAAATGAATGTGCTTCTAAAATGTGCATTAAGTGACGTATATAAATTAGTTTTTTAACATTGTGTTTAAATTTGTAATTAAAAAGGAATGTTCCTTCTACCACTACAATGAAGTAGTGCTACGGTCAAGAGCAACAATTGGCGGAGCACTTCGTAACCAAACAATTTTCGTAGTGGCGATCTGCTTAGCGAAAGAATATCACGAATGACATGAGGAGCGTTCAATGTCAGATGTCATTTCCAAAACTCGTAGAGATTGTTTCAAAACACTATCAAATTAATAATTCGTTTACAGTTGTGACATCAAAGCATACAAATAATTATCAGTATTTTTTTGTAATTTGTTGGTTGCGTCGCAAATTGTTTATTACCGGTCGCCTGATAGTCTAAAGTTTTTACGGCCTAAAATTGGCGAGTACGAGATTTTGTTATTAGAAACTCATTTCTTCATTTCACCTACGCGTTTTTCTTCATTGTATCCGAAAAATCGGTTTTTCTTCGGTCAACTTAGATTAGTTCTCAGTTTCGCCTCTCTACAATGCAAAAACCGGCTGAAGTGGCCCAGGGCAACATTCGGATGTCACTGCATTGCCTCTGACTGGGAGGTCTAGGGTTCGACTCACACAAGTGGCAGGATTTTCGACACTAGCTAGATAGCGGGAATAGCAAATTCAGCCTTATCTAGTGGAGGTTCTAGCGGCTGAAACGACTTACCCTGTGTATCTACTTCGGGGTGATGTCGAAAATAGATTGATGAGTCGGAAAAGACGTTGTGTGTTGTTGCATGTGTGCATGGCGTGTATGTAGATTCAGCTCAATACAATTAAAACATAGACAATGGATGCTGAGAATTGTTGCGTGATGCTACCTACTTCTTTACAATTCACCGCCGTCATATCAGCAAAATGCAAATCCACCTTCCAAGACTAAGAGATCCAAATGCTCAGTCATCCATCTTGAAGAAATGATCTTCCTCCCCCAGTATTTCTTGTCCCGTAAAGTGAAAAATCAGAGTGCAGCGTTTATCGGGCAATAAAGAAGTCAAGAAAATAACAATGTAGAGTAAATTCTAATGACAAGATTAAATAATCAAACCAGAGAAAGACAACACTCACGCAATAATGATATCACAATAACAGAAACAAGAATGAAGCTAACAAGAAAGTGGACGACGGAAAAAGCAAAAGGTGAAACATCAAAAAAAGAAACTTCGTAAATAAAATAGACATATTTTAAAAGATGATTCAAATACTTAAAAATTTAATAATACTTTTCACATTATTATTTATTTCTTAATCACATCAACTATTTTATCAGACGAACCCACCCCTGCCAAAATCGTTCCAAGGTGAAACTTTGCTCCCGCTGCGAGAGGTCTGCTTGTTTCTCGACCTCGTGAGACATATTATTTCTGCTGGTCTTGAGGATGTTAACACAGAAGGCAACCTATCAATCTGCAGCCAATGCACCTTCGCGAGGACGACGCACCATACAAATTCAGAACCTTTGTACCAATGGACCGTCTTCGGCTCCATGCCCTAAGAACATACGTTTCGAGATCCGAGGGCCTAGGGCTTCACGCGGTCGTGTCCGGCCACGCGGGAAGCAATCGGAATGCGAGGGAAGACCGTATTGAAAGACTTAGGTCAATAATTGATTGGTTTATTTAGTTATTCCGAGCGTGTCAACTGTAAAAATCATTAGTCCCGAAAGGGTAGTTATGTTTTCAACGCATGAGGTGGCAGTGATCTTCCTCCGCTGGCTGGCGAGATCCGGTATTGACCTAAGTCGGTTTCCGAGGATTTTCCCTAACAGAAATCTCCCACCATCGGGCCACCGGCCCCAGCCGGGACCACCTCTAAGCACTGGACTGGTCTCTCAGTATGTGTGGTAATGTAGTGTGTGTGTGTGTGTGTGTGTGTGTGTGTGTGTGTAATTAAAGGGGAGGAAAGGATAACGATAGAATGTGTAAGAGATAGCAAAGATCGCGCGTGATCCATTTGTTAGGGTGCTGCTCCGGCATTCGCCTGATTGTGATCGGAGAAACCACGGAAGGCTACCGATTGGAGCAACTGGCCACTGACCACTAAATACCCTTCTCCAGCTAGCGGCTGAACTCGATACCCAGCTCTCTTGCTAGTTTTGAAAACCTTGCTACCGTCGAGTCTCCAAAACTAACACATCTCGGTCAGAGGCACTGTAGTGGCAGTTGATACCCTGAGCCACATTTGCTGGTACCGAAGTGAATTTCGCCTTATTCAGACCAATGAGTCGAATGAAACATCTTTCAGTTTAAATTGCCCTTGTTAGCATATTGTGAGTTCTTAATGTATGTCATTAAATGATAAGCAATGCCAATAATGTTTTGTTTCAATTTTATTTTCATGAACATGTGTCAAAAGTAAATATCCTAGTATGATAAACAGAAAAGAGATTTTAGCAGTTGATCTATTACGATTTATTAGTTTACACTTGCAATATTTACCAACAATTTTTGATATCAAAACTACTAGGGTGCTAGACCAGATTTACGTTTCCTCGTGCTCGTTAGTCATCTTATTTAATTTATTCTTGACGAGCTATTTGGTTTTACCTCACTTTCTTCCCAGCTGCTCACTGTCAGAGCCTAAAATGTATTTTTAACTTTTTCTCAATTTTATGGTCCCTTTATAGCGCAATTTAAATATGACTATAAGAATAATATGCAAGACCAAAACATAATCTTACATGCAAATGTTCATTGAAAAATTTAAAGCCGTATTTGGAAAAAGGTATTTTGACCATTTGAAAATGCTCATCTTTTAACTAATTTTCACAGACAAGTTTTATATTTTTAGAAACATTATAAGAGATTATTTGAAGTATGTATACTCACAAATACAATAATTTATAAAGAAAGCCTTAAATATAAATGATAACCACGTGAGAGATATTTAAAAATACACTTTTGTAATTTATAATTAAGCAAATGAAGATATCCAAATGGCGTTTACGCTGTTATTTAGTGTACATTGTTCTAACCGTAATGTTCTTTAAAAAAATTGGAGCCATTTTTGTGAAAACGCCATTTGGGCGTTTATGAGAATATACAATTTTGAGCTCATTTCCACCGCAAAACAAATTTTTGACAAACTTTATAAGAAATCATTTGATGCACTTGTATTCACACATAAAAATACTCGTAAATATTGATGAGAGATATGTCAAAAAATTATATTTGTGTAATTTTTGAAAAAACAAAACAATATGTCAGAATATCCTGTTGTTCAGCGCATTTAGCACTTCATTCAAAAAAAACGTTGAAACAAATAATTTAGAGCAATTATTGAAATAATTTTGTTTTCAACATTGCCCATATTTGAGTCACAATGTGTGAAAACTATGTACTAATATTGTTAAACAAGTATGTAGAAAGGTAGTAATTACGTAGTAATTAAATAACTAATTGTGGAGAGCAAACTTGATTTTTTAAAAATATCTTACCTTCAATAACATATTAGAGAGGGTAAATAATTCAAACTTTTGCGATTTTCGAAAATTTGGAGATTTGAACGTTGATAAGTTTCGTGTATTTTTTAAGCGTTTTTTCCTTCATCAAGCAAAACTGTTAATAAAAACATTGATGTCATTCTGTAATAAACAGTTGAAAATGTTAAATTTTCACACTCTAAAATGAAAACGCACGTTTTAAACTCACTGAACCTCGAATTCCTCCAGATTGATCGAGAAAAGTCAATTTTGTAGAAAATCATTGGAACGGTTTAGGCGCTAGCGTTGTGGACGATCGGACGACGAGGTTACCGTTTTGCTGTCAACCAATTCTTCAGTTTCAAGGACCCGCCAAAAGTATATTCTGAGTACACGTATTAGAGTTAATATTGTAAGTATTGAAAGACGATTGTCCACTTTTCCGTTCCAGGGCTCTACAACAAAGAGTTTTCGACAAATCGCCAATATTTTTTTAGCATTTCAATTCTTTCTCTTTACAACGTAACTAAGAGCAGGAAGAAAAACATTTGGAAAATTTTGGTGCCAGTTTTGAGAAAATAATGTTTAAATATCATCCCTTACTCTTCAACGCAAAATTATACAAAAACTACCAACAATTGCTAAAAATTGTACATGACATTATTTATCCTATCTTTGAAGAACAGATTTCATTAAATAAAACTAATAGTGCTAAAATAGCACGTACTTTCTCGATTATGTAATACCGTTTATATCACAATTTCTCTCCAAATTAACACACCTCAGTCTTAATGTTTTGCAGTGTATTCACGAACATTTCGGATGAGCCTCACAATATTCTTAATATTCTTCTTTAAACCTCACAATATTCTTCGTAAGCAGTATGAGACTAAAGTTCATTAATTAACAGAACAAATAATACGATAATGATAGCATTGGCAAAGAAATGCTAATAGATCGAAAAATATAGAATAGTATATTTAACTCTATCATCTATTATAATTCTATATTTTTATTAAAATATAGAATTAATATTTATATAGTAGTATATAAACACTGTAGTATACAACACTGGTATTGTAATATTCTACAAATATATAAAAGTATTAGTTTATATTACCGCGAACGAAATACAACCATCATTATCGTCTTCTGTTATCAGTGCGGCATTACTACAATGGGTAACAAGAACCAACAATGGCCACTATTCATTTGCACATTTAACACGTTTATACGTAGGACGCAATTTAAAATGAAATAACGTAAATATCGTAAAATACAATAAATAATAATAATAATAATAATAATAATAATGATAATGATGATAAAAATATGAAATAATATCGAAATTCGAATTTATGTAGCTTAATTGAGAGCGGGCGACTAAAAGCTAGCAATACCTATTTCAAATAGGTTTCATATAATTTCTAAAATATTAATTTGTAAACGTATACCAAAAACTCCAATGTAAACGTATAACAAAAGCTCCAAAGAAACGAACAAATAAATATAAAATAATATACACATTCTTACTTTCCTAACATTCAATTGCCTCAAAACACATCTAAAATTGCGTTCACGAAGCGCAGGATTTTCGGAGCGGGCGACACAGTTCCACGTCCAATTACTCAAAATCACGAAGAAATTAACGGGACGTTTTTTTGAAAATACGCTTTTTATGAACACATTTCATTAAGAAAAAAATTGTATCTTCATAATTGTAGTAGTAGGAAGTCACAGAAAAAAAGATTTTTTCAGTTTTTGAAAAATTTGCACCGGTACCATTACTTCCAGTTGGTTTAGATCAGTCAGGAAATATCAATTTTCGAGAAAATAATCTGAACCGTTTAAGCGATAGCATTGATCACAGTTGGATAAAACGTGGATTTCGAATAACAATGTGTTAAAGAAAGTTTTGTCTACTTTTTTTACTGATTGATTATTAATGTTTTCCCAAGACATGGCGGTGATATTCTCCCACTGAATGGCGAGATCTGGCGCCGACCTACTGTCGGCTAACGGGTTTTTCCCAACCAGCCCCTGCCGGAACCACACCTAAGTTCCCGACCGTCATCCCGGCATGTGTAGCAGTGTAATGCATGCAAGTGTAGGCGTGTGTATGTAAAGGGTGACTGGGAATGTGAAGGAAAGATCGCGCGCGGTCCGTTTGTTACGGTACTTTTCCGCAATTCGCCTGGTTTTTATCGGAGAATCCACGTAAAGTTACCAATCAGAGCAGCCGACCGCAAGAATTCACTTCCAGACAGCAGTTGAAGTCGTTTCAGCTCTCTAACTAGCTAACTAACTCACCCAGTTAGAGGCACTGCTGTTGACATCAGTTGAGCTACCTCTCCCGGTTTCATTTTCGATGTCAGGGTCTTCCAATAGGAACTTTTCAGTCGAACAACAGCCGATTTCTATCACATCATTACAATACTTTCTCTTTACGACTTAAACGCAGTAGGCGACAATGTAAAAACTGACTTAGCCTCCACTAATGGAAGCCTTGCCACGGCGCTCCCTCGACGTCCTCGGCGCGCACTTCGGTCGCAACGTCTCCTGAGAAGCCGCCACCACATCCCCCCCCCTCGCCAACCCCTTGGTCGGAGGCGATATCGCTCATTGGACTACGAACGCGCCGCTTCCTCATTGAACGGACCCCACAGGGATACGCGCATCCGCCGGCCTGCGCCGCGCCGCCGCCTCCGCCCCCGCATCGACCGCCGCCGCGGGCCTTTGCGGGCGCCCCCCAGCGCCGCTGCCCTTTTCGGGCCCCGCCAGGGACCAACGCCCCGCCCCGAACGGAATGCTCATTCTAGGGCCGTCGGGCTTCCTACATCGGAAGCCAAAAACAGAAAAATTCCATTGACTGATTAGGGACTCCAGGCGCGTCAGCTGCGAAGCCCGTTATTACCTGAAGTGTGGAGCTGTTTTTTTCCCTCTGGGGGTGGTGTTGACCTTCCCTTGCTGAATAGTGAGATCCTGGAACTGACCTACCTGTCGGCTAGAGAGGTTTTCCCGGACCAGATATCTCTTCCCAGAGGGGGCATTACATGAAAATTACAATCGATTTCCAAATATAGACTAGGATTGTTTCATAATTTTGAGTTGCAAAATCTAGAAATTCTTGACCGTGAACCTAAATGTGCTAGAATATCCCAAACTTTATTTATTAAATTAAATAAAAGTATGAATTCAAATGTTGAATGTAACTTATTTACTACATACAATTCAGTATTAATGGAATTGGAACACAAAATATCGCAATGCTAATTTTAGCTCGAAATAGGTTTAAAAATAAATGTACATGACGAAGCAGACACATCGGTTTATGAAACGTTGTGCCAAGCAATGTAATAAACATATTGAGAATTTCTCTGTCTGTAATTGAAAGATACTATAACCCACAGTTCATTTAGTAAAGAATTGTCTAGAAACGTATTGAAATATATTTATGAATAAAGTAGAAGATAGATGATACATGTGGAATTAACACATTCACTACACTTACATAGAATTTAAAATGAGTGGTAATCACTGGATGATTATCGAAGGAGTTCAATAATTATGTTCTTGGGGAAAGTCCACAACATATCTGAAATCCCTGATGGTATCGTTTGATTTCCAATGAATTATTTTGTTGCTGCTCTTTCTTATCACTGCCTCGGTTGGTCGGGAATTGGATAATCCCAAGTCCTTTATAGTATCAAATACCTTACGAGTTTTTCTAAATAAATACGCTGAGAATTGAGAACTTTCTAACTCTGATATCATGATGATTAATGACAGCTCCCATGTTTTGCGCCTATTTTGTTCATGTAATTTGGGCCAAATTTTACACCGTCGCGTTGCCTCGAAATGCCTGAGTGAATGATCTATGATGAGAGTTTTGATTCTGACAAGTGTGTTGAAAAAGGAATTCGTGGTTTACTCATTGTCAATATTTTAAGGAAGGAAAGACGAATCTGAAGAGGGAAAATAGAATCGACGAGAAGAGATCTGCAGTAGTTTATAATTGTCAAAAACTGCACTATAAAAGACACTTTCCAGGTTATTTGAGAGAAGGCTCATCAGCGTGTCTCCTATCAACACCATAAGGTTCCTTCTCTCTACGTTCTACTGCTGTTCAATTTTAATTCGACTCTACGTGAGGTTTATTCACTGTGAAAAGATTGATGATGCGTTTCATTAAAATTAGAAGAAAAATACTAATAAATACTGAATTACTAGTAAACTAAGTAAATACTAACAGATGAATGGTTCATATCTAACTCACAATTCCCAAAGAATTTCAAATTGAACCAATAAAGTATTTTTTCCCTAAACCGCACTTTCAAAATGTCTTAAATAAATTCCTCGAAGCTCATTCTTCAAAAAATTTCAATATAGATTTAAATTATAACCGAAATTAGTGTAGTTTGGATTTATTCAGAAAATAAGAAATTCTACAGTACACTTTTAGTATTTCCATTTGAAATTATTGTATCGAAATAAACTAGAGCCAACAAAAGAAATTAATAGACACATTCGATTTTCTCGACTACAAATTACTGAAAAATGATTTTTTTAACAGAATGTGCAACAGGTGCAAAAAAAGAGGTCGTCCTTTTGATGATTACATGTTGGTTGGTATCGACGAGAAAAACGATTTTCTCCATGATAACAATTATTAGATTTCCTTTGATTATCTAATAAATGTAATCTTCGAGAAAAAACGCGGAAACTCAGGTCAAAAAAGAGCTACTAAAATGTATAATTTTTATTTTTTTTAAATAAAAGTTTATTTAAAAATGACCTATAATTCACCTCAAATTAATCCTATTAATTTTCGAAAAAGTGATCATAACTTTATTTAAACATGTTTCTGATGAACACATTTCATTGAGAAAAAAATATTTATAATTGTATTAGTAGAGAGACAATGAAAAATTTTGAATTTTTGTAATGTGGAAAAAATCAGGGATTTTAACAAACACGAGAGTTGTAACATTTCCATAAGCGTTCTTTATGCTATTCGAGGCAAAATTCAATAAAAAATGTTGTGCTATTTATGAGAAAAAATATTTTTAAAGTATTAAAAATTCCCTAAATTTCAAGCAAAATTACGCAAAAAGTATTCAAAATTTCGAAGAATTGTTCCTGACCTTATTTTGAAATCTGTGTTTAAGGAACATACTTCATACAAAGAAAAAAATACATTTTTTAATATTTCAGTTGTATGAAGACGCCAAAAAAGTTTGAACTTTTGCAATTTTTGAAACATCTGGGTTTTTAACCAACATGAGACCTGCATATTTGTTAACCGTCTTTGTCTAGCTATCCGACAGGAACATTTAATAAACAAAATTCGAGCTATTTTTTTATCTTGAAAATCTCCCAGAGGCTGCATATACAATACAATAACCCCTCCAAAAAATTAAAATATAGATTTAAAATTCAAGGGGCCACGACATCAGTCACATTGATTGGGAAATCTCAATTTGTGAGTTGCTAACGGATTAGCCACTGATGACAGACGAATAGATGTGTAGTCGTCTATTGAATTTTCGGTATCAAGACCCACAAAAAATAGATTCACTACCTGTTAGAGGAATTTCTTTCTATTTTAACAACTGGATTTATCTACTTTTTTTGTTACCAGGGCCCGGGGTTAAGAGTTTTTCAACCGAATATTCACCGTTTACCCCGCAGTATTTCATAATTTCTCTGAACTGCCCAAGCAATAGCGTGAAAGTAAAAACACAGGAAAAGGGTTGTATGAATCACGTTCCACACAGGAAGCGCGGATTCCTCAGGGAGAAGTCCATCTCCCTGAAGAATCCGCGCATCTACTTTGCGCATCGAAAGACGCAGAGTCGGATAAAAAATCAGTAACGGATTTATTTTCTTGTTTTTCACTTGGCGAAAAGGAATATTTTCAAAAATACGAAGTATGTTTGACGTTAACTTTGAATTTTGATGTGCTTGCAATACAATAAAGCACCTTCATTTCATCAACTCTACATAAAGGTATACAAATGGCCTTTCTATATCCAATTACAAACTCAATAGAATATTTACATCTTACGGATCCCCTTTTGGCGTTATTAAAAGTACTTACTAAATGATCTCGTAATCCTTTAAGAATTTATAAACACTCATATATGCAAAAAATGTTCAAAAACCTGACCGTGGTTACAATTACAACAAACGTTCTGATGCAACGAGTCATACAATGCCATTGTTGGCGAGGGGCCAACGGAATCACGCCGTTCCATCAAAATAAACACTACAAAACGATGTTTAACCATTTAACCAGATTACATTATTCCATCCATTGTAATTTGAATAATTGTATGTTTCTTTATGTAAGTTGGTGCTTCTATTAAGAGAATTGCTTTAATTACACTTTACTTCATGCCGTGCTATTCAGCCATATGTCTAATTATTATTACAACCTTAATTCAGAGCTTAAATTATAAATACAGTATTTTCAAAGATCACTTTCTACTAATCTACTCAAAAACTGCTAGAAAAATTGCTTAATTGGTGTTCACTTGTAGGCCAATGAGCATAGGTCGCTGAACATTACGTTTGTACACGGTTGTCGTTGAATGTATTGGATGCTGAAATAATTAACTTACGTGATGACTTTTTGTGATGGTCATAAGAATCAGCGTACAACTCGCGAGCCGCTTTTTCTGTCAATCTCGAGAGCGACTTTTGCAGCTCTACGTTACTTCCTTTTGCCTACGTGCATGGGAGTCGGAGACCATATGACGATAAACATTGTAAATTAGCATGTTCGCTGAAAATGTTTCTGTAATTGATAAAATTATGCTAGAAAACGGAGATTTCTAGGATAACGCTTAAGAAAAATTGTAGTACTGAATTACAAATGTATTCGGAGCCCTTGCGAGAATATGATTATGAGAAGCTTATAAAGGATAAAGATGGAGAATTCTAGCGGATGGCTTCTCTGATCGGTAGTTATCCGTAGTTTCTCCAATCAATAAGAGGCGAATGCCGGAGCAGTGCCCTAACAAACAGGCCACGGACCGCGAGCGTTCTTTCCTTCCCATTCCTTCTCCTTTTCTCACCCCCTTACACGCACTATATTACTACACATGCCGGGAGACCGGCCTGGAGCTTAGAGCTTGTCTGCGGCCGAGTCTTGCTTGTAGGAGATACCTGGTTAGGGAAATCCCGCTGGCTGACGGTAGGTCGTTGCCTGCAAAACGAACATGCACCACACTTACGAGACTAATGAACTTAAGAGTTGACGCACCAGGAATACCTAGTAATCAATCAACAACAAAGATTAAGACGTTCAGAAGGTGAGAGAAACCTTAAAGACCGAGTCAAAGAGGGAAATGAGACATCATCACATTGAGTAACACAATGAATCCGTGAGGGAAAACGGAGGGAGCACGGACCTCCGAGGTACGGAGGGCTTCGGTGCCGGCCGCTCCCTGTCGTTGGGCTGACACCCCCCACCCCCACCCCACCTCGGGCGCCACGCCGGGGAATCCCCGTCTCTCGGCAGGCGAGGCGTCTCCCCGGGGGATTAAGGGGGATTGTTGCAGCGACGGCGGCCGGGGCACGTGCGCCTGACACGGAGCCCCGCCCTAGGAGAATGGAAGGGGCGGCGACGAGGACGGAGGATGGGAG
>BOPP01000030.1:2546912-2560906 GCA_017312745.1 Gryllus bimaculatus
AAAACCATTGTTTAGTCTACTATTTGCAGATGACCAGTGATAATGGCAGAAGATGGAGAGATGTATCTTATATGTTCAGAAAATTAGTAGAACGAGGTTATGAAAAATGGGAGGATGGAAATAAATTTACACAAAACTGAATATTATGGTGGTGGGGGTATGCCCCATGATTAGAGACTAGTATAGAATTAATTAAAGGTAAAAACACAATATAAGTATTTGGAGTCACACTAACAGCAGATTGGTAGAGACGAAGCAGGATGTGAAAAATAAAAAATAATAAGAGGAAAAAATAAGCCATAAGGCAGTTGAACCCAGTGCTATGGAACTCAATTATTTCAATGAAAACAAAGAAACGCATATATAGCTCGTCATAGAGAGTTAAAACCACACTCTATGGGCCAGAAGTCTGGACACTATCAAAAAAAATCTGCAAAGCAAATTTCAATCAACAGAAATGATGTTCTGCCGAAAGATGTTTAAACTTTCTCTGTTAGATAAAAATAAGAAATGATGAATAAGAAATAAAATGAAAGCGCAAACAACCTTGAACGAGACAATCGAAATGAGAAACTAAAATGTAGGACATATGAGAAGGTTGAAATCGGATAAGAAACTTCCTCAAAAAGTTGGGATCGTGATACCAAATCGAGAAGATACAGGGGAAGACCGAGAAGAACATGGAACATGGCAATAACTGAAGCCATGGAAAAGAAGAGAAATGGAAAGAAAACGATGTTTGCGATAAAGAGGCATGGAAATTGGGTGCGGAAAACGGCCAATGCTGTAACAAACCCTAAATAGATAGATAGTTGTAACATTTCCATAAGCGTTTCTTTATGCTATTCAGGCAAAATTCAATAAAAATGTTGTGCTATTTATGAGAAAAAATATTTTAAAAGGTTATTAAAAATTCCCTAAATTTCAAGCAAAATTACGCAAAAAAGTATTCAAAAATTTCGAAGAATTGTTCCTGCCTTTATTTTGAAATTCTGTGTTTTTAAGGAACATACTTCATACAAAGAAAAAAATACATTTTTTAATATTTCAGTTGTATGAAGACGCCAAAAAGTTTTGAAACTTTTGCAATTTTTGAAACATCTGCGGCTTTGTAACCAACATGAGACCTGCATATTGTTAACCCGCTTTGTCTAGCTATCCGACAAGGAACATTTAATAAACCAAAAATTCGAGCTATTTTTTTTATCTTGAAAATCTCCCAGAGGCTCAATATACAATAACAAAAACCCCCCAAAAATTAAAATATAGATTTAAAATTCAAGGGGCCACACATCAGTCACATTGATTGGAAATCTCAATTTGTGACGTTGCTAACGGTTTAGCCACTATACAGGGACGAATAGATGTGTAGTCGTCTATGAATTTTCGGTATCCAAGCGACCCACAAAAAATAGAGTCACTACCTGTTAGAGGAATTCTTTCTATCTTTTAACAACTGGGATTTATCTACTTTTTTTGTTACCAGGGCCGGGGTTAGGAGTTTTCAACCGAATGATTCACCGTTTACCCCGCAGTATTTCATAATTTCTCTGACTGCCCAAGCAATAGCCGTGAAAGTTAAAAACACAGGGAAAAGGCGTTGTATGAATCACGTTCCACACAGGAAGCCGCGGACCTCAGGGAGAAGTCCATCTCCTTGAAGAATCCCGCGCTTCCTGTTCCGAATCCGCGCATCTACTTTGCGCATCGAAAGACGCAAAGTCGGATAAAAAATCAGTAACGGATTTATTTTCTTGTTTTCCACTTGGCGAAAAGGAATAATTTTCAAAAATACGAAGTATGTTGACGTTAACTTTGAATTTGGATAGTGCTTGCAATACCAATAAAGCAACCTTCATTTTCATTCAACTCGTACATTAAAGGATACAAATGGCCTTTCTAATCCAATTAACAACTCAATAGAAATTTACATCTTACGATCCCCTTATGGCGTTATTAAAAGTACTAAACTAAATGACTCGTAATCCTTTAAAATTTATAGAAACACTTCATTATATTGCAAAAAATTTCCCGAAAACCTGACCGTGGTTACAATTACAACAAACGGCTGCATGCCCAACGAGTCATACAATTGCCATTGTTGGCGAGGGTCCAACCGAATCACGCCGTTTCCATCAAAATAAAACACTACGAAACGATGTGTAACCATTTAACCAGATTACATTATTCCATCCATGTAATTTGAATAATTGTATGGTTTCTTTATGAAGTGGTGCTTCTATAAGAGAATTGCTTTAATTACACTTTACTTCATGCCGTGCTATTCAGCCATATGTCTAATTATTATTACAACCTTAATTCAGAGCTTAAATTATAAAATACAGATTTTTCAAAAGATCCCACTTTCTACTAATCATACTCAAAAACTGCTAGAAAAAAATTGCTTAATTGGGTGGTTCACTTGAGGCCAATGAGCATAGCGTCGCTGAACATTACGTTTGTACACGGTTGTCGTGAATGTATTGGATGCTGAAAATAATGAAAACTTACGTGATGACTTTTTGTGATGGTCATAAGAATTCAGCGTACAACTCGCGAGCCGCTTTTTTCTGTCAATCTCAGAGCGAACTTTTGCAGCTCTACGTTACTTCCTGTTTGCCTACGTGCATGGAGCGGAGACAAATGACGATAAACAATTTTGCTAAATTAGTATGGTTCGCTTGAAAATGTTTCTGTAATTGATAAATTATGCTAGAAAAACGGAGATTTCTAGATAACGCTTAAGAAAAAATTGTAGTACTGAATTACAAATGATTTCGGAGCCCTTGCGAGAATATGATTATGAGAAGCTATAAAGATAAAGATGGAGAATTCTAGCGGATGGCTTACTCTGATTCAGGTAGGTTATCCGTAGTTTCTCCAATTCAATAAGCAGCGCGAATGCCGGAGCCAGTGCCCTAACAAACAGGCCACGGACGCCGGAGCGTTCTTTCCTTCCCATCCTTCTCCTTTGTCACCCCCTTACACGCACTATTTACTACACATGCCGAGACCGGCCTGGAGCTTAGAGCTTGCTGCGCGCCGAGTCTTGCTGTAGGAGATACCTTGCGTTGGGGAAATCCCGCCTGCGACGGTAGGTCGTTGCCGGCAAAACGAACATGCACCCACACTTTACGAGACTAATGAACTTAAGAGTTGACGCACCAGGAATAATTACCTAGTAATCAATCCAACAACAAAAGATTAAGACGTTCAGAAGGTGAGAGAAAACCTAAAGGACCGAGTCAAAGAGCGGAAATGAGACATCATCACATGAGTAACACAATGAATCCGCTGCAGCGAAAACGGAGGGAGCACGACCTCCGAGGTACGGAGGGCTTCCGGCTGCCGGCCGCTCCCTGTCGTTGCGGCGACACCCCCCACCACCACCCCACCTCGGGCGCCACGCCGGGGAATCCCGTCTCTCGGCAGGCGAGGCGTCTCCCCGGGGGATTAAGGGGCATTGTGCAGCGACGGCGCCGGGGCAGTGCGCCTAGACACCGGAGCCCCTCCCTGCGGAGAATGGGAAGGGCGGCGACGAGGACGGAGGATGGGAGGACAGGCTCTTCCTCCCTGGTGACTCTCCTCTCTCTGCTCCCTGGAGCGCCCCGCCAGAGACTCCCGTGGTCACGCCGAGCAGTTTCCGTCGCGTGTCGTGCGCGGCGTGGAGCTTGATTTTCACCGTCAATTGCTCAAACTGTGGAACGTCTGTGAAAAAAAAAAAATAAAAACATAGCCGCGGGCCGGCATCGTACAAAAATTGGACTGAGGGTTCACATTAGAAGCATTATGCTGCTGGTAAACATATTTGCCTATGTAGTTCACTTAATGCTTATATTAAAAAAAACTATTCTGAAATGGCTCTTGTATAGTTATCAGCGGGTGAGGGTGTGCGTTGTTCAATGCTTGTACCCACTAATCTGGAATGGCTTTGTACTAGTTAAAAAGAGAGCACTGTAATTAGTATTAACCGCTTTAATATTTTGAAACTGTTGGCAGTAAAATGATGGTTCGTTGTCGACCAATTGTTAGTTCTTTCCAGGATTGCAGAAAGATGAGATTTTAGGTCTGTTCCATATTTGAGGAAAATAATTTAATCGCAAATTAAAAATTGCTGTTAAGACACAATGTTGTAGATTCCATTAAGCCCATGTGCTTTTCTACTCTTTAAAAATCTAACCACTGTTAAAATATAAATTTGATAGAAAGTATGGGATTTTGCTTTTCTTAAATATTTCATCGTTATTGATTGCAGAATTGGAGGCAAGGTGTGGTATAAAGGTACTTTTAAAATGCTCTGCAAAAATTAAATTTTTCATTATTGGCTGTGAAATAGGTGAAAACTGCTTTCATATGTTGTAATTCGCTTCACTGTTATCCAGGGATGTCTTGACATTGGATGATTTTAGAAATGTTTTTTGTAGATTGGATATCGTAGAGGTCGTAATATTATCTTTGACCAGTCTTGAAAGCTTTCTAATATCCGGTCTGTCAGTCACTTCTGGTACCAAAAACGTCTCGTATTTGCTTTGGTTTTATCAGATTTAACACATTTGGTTTATGAAGTATTTGAAATACACGTGAAATATTTTAGTTCCAGTACATATTTTTTTCGTATTCTCCTCTTGAAATTAAGCCGAGAGAAATGTAAAGAAATAATTGTTGAATTCTTCAAAATCAATAGAATCTTATAGATTAATGTAATCGTAAAAGTCTAATTAAACATCTACATATACGGCGTTTCCTAAAATAAAAATGTCAGCAAAACTGCATTTGCATAACGACGCTGAAAAGAATAATATCATTCAAATTATTTTTGTCATTGTATACCGAAAAAAAGAATTGTTGGAGTATCCCAGATCCATGATACTGTAACAAGGAAAATTGTTGCAGTCATGGATCTGGTATACTCCAATGGTTCTTTTTTTTCGGTGCCGCAAGTAAATATTATTTATCCGGAAAACTAAAATCATGAATGGCCAACACTTTTCCATTGAGGTAAAAATTGGTTGTGGTAAAAGCTGAGTATCGTAGCAGTGGATTATTTTTTAATTCCTGAAAATAACATATGTACATTAAACAATGAAGTGTGTATCAAAATTCAATGGTTTAATGAAACATTTTACCAGCTTGAAGGACATTTTCCATGTCATGTTAGAAGAGAGACACGAAGTGCTAGAAAACTGCGCCTGATCTCATCGTGTGAAATGCCAGACATGTAGTTGAGTTGCATGGAAAAGTAGATTTTACAGTATGTAAATTAGAGTATTTCAATTTCCCTGAATCTAGATGGCACAGCTGTTTTGGTTCCCTACCCACCTTCCAAGAGATACCTATCGGATCGTAGAAGATCTACGAGAACATCTCGCGGTACCAACCGCTCCTTGGGGACATTCCCAGAGAAAAGCTCCTTCATGCAATGCCCACGTCGTAAGACCGTCTCGGTTCTGTACCTTTACATCTGTGCTCATGGTATAGAGAGATAACTGTAATAACGGACCGCTTGGACAGCTACTGCTGGCAACATAACTGCAGGTTATGTCTATCCACTCTGTTTATCGTTGCGTTCGTTTACATTCAGCTCATTTGCAAACGGCTTCATCACTATCTCTTGCAATTTCATCCCCCTCCACGACGCTCGCTAGTTTGCCGACCTGTTAAACTAATCCATTCTTAGAGTAACTCCTCTATATCCCTTGACCTCATCTTGGTGACGCTGGATGTAAAAATTCAGTTCTTTAATCACACATGGATTGCCCACACTGTTCCCTGTCAGGCCAAGAGATTATGTAAGGATTAAAGCGTAGTGTTAATGTGGGTGGAATTTTGGAATGCTCCAATGCCTCGAACACAAAACATTCATGCCATATGTAAGTTTCAAACACATAGCCGCGCACTTTAGCTCATGCGCTCTAAGCTCTTGTCTTCCGATGCCGAATCAACTTATCAGTACGATTTGTAAACGTACTATGTATACAACATTATAAAATTAATGATATAATTGAAACTTACGTTTTTTATGCATACTCATCCTTTCGTAGACTGCCTAGCATTAAATTTACGAGTGTCAATGACTTTTGACATTAATCACTTTCATACAAAACTATGCAAAGGTATTTTCAGAGTTACAATTTAGCTAAAACGCACCCAGAAATAAAAAACTTCTCAAAAATAACAAACTGTACAAAAAATGTTGTGGAACAAAATATTTATAGTACATATGTTATCACAATGAGTTAGTTTACTTAAATGTAATATTTACGTTGAAGGAACTGTCTGTTATAAAAAAACACGTGCATTTTCCATTTTTTTTTTCACTGAATGTTTTTGAAATTGAGTTAACGAAATTGCAGCCTTTTTGAGAAAATCCGCTTTTGTGTTGCTCAAATTGCTATCAAAATGTCTTAAAAATTAATATTATTTAAAAAAACGAACACATCATAAAAAATTGGGGAGAGCAAGTGTTATACAGGGAAAAATAACTTCAGTAATGTAAGGGTACACCAAGGGATTCCAACACTTCTAACATTTACAATTTGCAAAATTTGAGATTAACAGCGAAAATCGGACATATGACAATAAGTGTTGTTTATTCTTACAAGAAATAAAAGGAACTAGAGAGGCTACGAAAGCATGTACTTTTTTCAATTAGTAAGGGCTTTGTAATATTACAATATGGCAATTTCTGTCCATATTAACATATTTAACACATTTCAAAAACATTATGTAAAACTAGTTACAAACCGTACAACATAACATATGAGAGCTTATTCTTATAAAACTAATATATAAATACAAATTTCACAATTTTAGCCTTAAAAATTGGAAGTTAATAATACGTGCCGGTGACAGCGGTGCCGGTGACTACTGTTGCTACAGCTCGGTGTAGCCAGCGCGGCATTGATAAGCAATGAATGGACATACACGCATGACAAATATTTGATTATCAATTCTTACCAAAATGATAATTTCCATTTGTATACACAATTCAACTTGCGCTAACGTTACGTCATACGTTAGGGTAATGATCCCAGAATTTCACGAAACTTGCATAAAATATACTTCTCAACATACGTCTCACACAATTTTTAACTATCTTTGACGTTAAGTAAATAAACAAAACGAAGTAAACAAAATTAAATAAGTAAAATTTACTATATATAGGAACAAGATTTATCCACCTTGTCTTTACCAGGGCCCGACTATGGAGGTTGTACATCATCACCCAAAACTCCAACGTTATCATGACTAAAATCAATTAAATTTTTTTTCTATTTAAATTTGGCGTCAAAATTGGTTGACAAAAATACCTTCAAATGCAACTATATTCTCGTGGGTTTATGGTGCTAGGAGGCGTTAGAGCGCCTGTCTGCTTGCAAATGCTCCTAGTGGGCGGGTGGCTGGGTGAATCGCATAGGTAGTTCCGACACCGGGTTTCGTAGTTAGGTGAGTTAAACCAAAAATTAACATTTTCGGCCATAATAATGGCGATTCGCAAAATTGTGATTTACAATGTAATTCACTAATGAAATGCCAGAAAGAAATATAATGAATGAACTAGTACAGAATAATTAGACTTGGAAGTGAATGAACATATTAGCGCGCAAGATCTGCGAAGAAATCAATACTCCAAAACTGTCCGTAAAACGTAATTATTGGGATATCCGGCGCAGTAGAATGCGAGTGATCCGGTCGAGTGATATTCGAGAGGCGAGGAGCTGCAGCGCATTTGTTGAGGGGAAGGTTGCCGTTGGTTGCCGCAAGCTTGTTGGCGTGGTCGAAACGGCTTTGTCTTGTATGGTTGAATAAGACTTCATAGCAAAGGATCCCATATTTTTTCACTCAATAAAACTAGTAAACCGTATTCCCCATCGTAATAATAAAATGGGATGGTTCTTCCTTAGAAGCAATTTTGCGTATTTTTCGTTGAACTTCATTATTCCTTAAGAAAAATTATAATGATGGCGACTGTCTTTTCACTCGTACAGTTGTAGAGTAGTAATGTAGAGATGTGCCATTGCTTGTTTAAAAATTATTCCATTACTTGAAAGTAGACTCCATCAGAGATTTGAAGTATCGGAAGCATCTCAGATTTAGATGTAAAGGAATATCTCACCAACGTTGTTTTCTATTAGTTCTAATTCAAGATTTGTTACAACCATACAAATAAGATGAAACGATATATCTATTGGGCAATGTGTTGAGAAAATTCTCGATGTTTATCCCAACAATATGTATAATGAAAGAGAATAAGCTTCTATAACAACAAAAAAGAATTGCATAAATGAACATTTGTAAATATGTTTGCCGAGAAAGCAGAAGCTGATAGTGTTCTGCAATAAACTAAAAACTTCATTTCATCGTTGAAGTGTTCGTAGGATATTATGTCGAGAGAACTTGGGCAACGATAATGAGAGTTGCAAATTCGTATGTTATTCATTTTAAGCATGAGTTCGTATAAATGAGTAGTCAAATGCATAACTTCTTAATTTCCATTACTGTAAAATAAATTACTATCTCATGGTGACTTTTCTAAAGATTTGCATGAATAGACAGTGATAATTTGGAACATTACAAAATCCAATAAATAAAATGTAATGTAAGTAAAGTAAAACAAAGTATTGCAAAGAGATGAAAACACTTCTAATACAAATGTTATCAACTGAGAAAACAATTCAAGCACTTACGTATCTTAATATTACAGTATTAACTGAAAAACATGCAGTATAGAAATGTAAAGTTGACACTGGGTATAGTGACTTGACGTCACTGCTCCTGATCCACATACATTACAAATATGTATTAGGTGATTCTGTTCCAGTTAATTATTCACAAGGCTGTAGTGACCATAGGAAGGACCATAGGACAAGTATTACCGAATTAAAGGTAATGATACCAAGTGTTGGCATAGGCGGCCAACTTAATTAAAATTTTGCGTCAAGCTTGGAGCTCATTAACTTATTAATTTGCCCCCCAAAAGTCGCGAATTCTCTCTCACAAGGAACAAGAATTCATTTGGTATAAAACTCTTCGAAACAAGCCTTCAACTGCCTCCATAAGTGACCGTTAGATCGCACCACCTCTTGGCCTGCCGGCGAAGAAGCTTTGCACATTGTAGTAATTTCCCGGAATTCGATTTTTCCACACAAGACTTCACGAGATAGCATTGTTTGGAAATCTGGAGCCGCGAGCGGTTTTGTAGCGATACGCCTCTTTAGTGAAAAAATTAAGTAACACGCAGTTTGGCTGCATCAAAAATTAAATTTTAGGTTGTATTATTACGTTAAGTTGGCATTACATTTCCAAATCGTTTACGTACGTCAGCGTGCGTGCGAATTGCACTAAAATTACAAGCGATAAGAAAAATGATTGCCGTTTGTCAGAACCAGGTAATACTGACAAGCTATTGAATTCTTAATGATTCTTTCGCCAAGGTTTTCATCGTTTAGATTGTCGTCTTCAGAATCTCCTCTTTTGACAGGAACATGCAAAAGCGATGGCAGGACGTCTTGGTGCAGTTTCTGCAAATGCTCTCCTAATCATCTTAGCAATGTTTTGCAGCCCCAACACCACGATTTGTGTTCATTGAAGTCTAAATAAATGATCATTTTTAAATAATTTAAAAAACAAAAATAGATGAACGTAAGCACTAATTCTAGTCAGCGAATAAAAAGTGATTACACTTGAATGAATGCTCTCAAATTTTCTAATATCCAAGATGAGTCAGGTGAAAGTACGTTTCATGCTATTAACAAAGTATTTTTCTCCTAATGTACAATGAGTACATTAGTGAGTCTTATACTTTCAACGACGCAATGAACAATCTAGAATCTCTACATGTAAAAAATAGAAATTAAGTTTAAGCTAGATTCTGTATAGCGACTAGACAACATGCTGGAGAGTCAGTAGAACAGGATCTTCGTCTTGAAGCAAATGAGCAAGAATTGCAACTTTAAAGACGTCACTGGCGAACAAAACAAGAATAAATACATTAGAGATGCATTTATCGGTGGTTTTCTTAGTTCTCGGTGGCCACAGATTGCTTCAAAACACAACGCTACTCTGGTCGTCGCTTTCTCGAAGATCGTGATTTGGAATGGCTGAACAACATTCAGCATCTTATTACGATGTATCCAACACTATTGCCTCTGCTATTGATGCTAATTACTCAGATTTAGAGATAACTCATGCTACTATGGCTGGATTGTCAAAATATGAGATATGATGTTTTTGCGGATTGAAGTTAAATGCGTTAATAGAGACTGAAAGCTCACAAATGTGTTTTATCAACCATTCTTTTTCAAGGGCAGGTAGCAAGTTACCACATTCTGGCAGAATTGTGATGGAAAATTGTTCCTATCTACTGAAATAACAAGACGATGTAAAGACACTATAGAAATAGAAGACTTCATTTACAACAATACTCCAGTACTGATAATGAAAAGCATGAAGCAAGAATTTCATAAATAGTTAATCCCCGTGAAGAGTATTACAAACATAATAATTACCTTTTGTTAAGAACCTTTTTGAAATGATTTACAGATGACAATAACAGAGAGAGATTGTAACAGATTTTCGTTTGTTCGTCTTCACTGCTGACGGGAACGTGTTCACGAAACTGCCTCTAATCAAAATGGGACGATTCTCTTTTAGAAATCGCTAAGGTTGTGCGTTGTTTGTCGATTCGAGGTATCGATTATACTATGCTAATCATTTTAATACGTTGTTCAATGTTGCCGGTGTGAAACACTGCATAAGTCAATAGTCGTCTATCTTGGGGAGAATGGTGAAGTATTTCTTGTTTGAGAATACGTGATCGGTCCCAATAGACTCTGAAGAGGTATTAAGTGAAGCAATAAGAGAACACAGCAATTGACGACTGCGAAGGTTTTCTTGAAGGGGATAAAATACGAATAGTTGTTAATTATAGGCAAACAAATATATTACTAGATGGTTACCCTCTCCCGAGGATTGAAGAGAGATTTGCTAAGGTTTTGGCGAATGAAGTATCAGCACCGTAGACCTCAAGAATCCTTTCATCAGTTACCTATGTAATGAATATGAAACTAGGTGCAACAATAGCACATATTTTTTCTCAATAATTAAATTTTCAATGTTCGAAAATTCAGAAAGTTCAACTAAAATGAGACTTAGGCAATTTTGTAGCATCTCTTCTTCTATCATGTAAAAATTAATGAAAACATTTGGAGCGGTTTTTTGAGAAAAAAGTTAATTGATTTTAATTGCCTATATTTCACGCCAAATTTCTTGAAAACTACACAATTTGCTTGCACGTCACATACACTTCGAAAAATTGAGCTTGATGTTAAAAAATCCGTCTTTAAGAAACATTTTATTAAGGAAAAATCTTCAATAGTTGCAGGAAGACGTCCAAAAAAAGCATTTTTGCAATATTTAAAAAATCTGAGATTTTAACATAAGACCTGCGCCATTCTCTTAGGAGACAATTGTGCTATCCGGAGGCAGAGTTTGATCAAGAAATTTGGTGCCATTTTTGATTATAAATTTTGTTTGATAAATAAAGTTTGAAAATATTTTTGAGGCTATATAATATAGTACCGTAAAAAATAAAAATATGCGTTTGAAACTCGAGTGTTTCGGATCTATTAGAGAATTTCAATTATGAAGAAAATCGTCTCAACAAATCAGGCGCTAGCGTTCACAATGGACAGACCGTTTTACTGGCAATGGAATTTTCGGTATCAAGGACCCACAAAACATGGATTTTTGGAACACTACATGTTAGAGAATTTTTTTTCTATGTTTAGCAACCAAAGTTATCCACTTTTTTGTTACCAGGGTCTAGTAATAATATTTTCTGCTGAAAATTCGCAGTTTTCGGCGCACAATTACACAACTTTCTCTTCTTACGTAGTACCTTCGTAAGGGCGAGAAAATAAAAACAATCACTAATTCATGCCACGTCTGCGCAGAGTTAAAGCCCCGTTTTCATAAAGTCAAGAGAAAATGAAAAAGATACTTCTCCATTTGAAAGATTAAATCTGAACTTCAAAGAAATCTCTACCACAGCAAACAAAGAATCAGTATTTTTTTTACCTATTGTGGAGGAATTTTCAAGACGTTATATTGTGTGCTTATGTCACTACAGCTACTGTAATTCGGAATTTGACACATCTGTCCTCCTTTTTTTCCATTTATTTTCTTCTTGTTCGGCCATGTGGCCTTTCAAGGGCTTGGATACAATAGATTTTTCATTGTTAGGAAATTAGGCATCCTGGCATTTTGAGCTTGACATGCATGCTCGTTTTTTTAAGATGTTGATTGGGCAATTGAGGAGAGTATTAGGCGCTGACCGTGAGAGAGTATGTGTGATGCTTGTATCAGAATGTGCGGATAGAGATGTGATGCGCACTCTCTCTCGCCTAGAGTGAGAGTGTGCTGGCGTTGCACAGACACACTCTGAGACTTCGTTTGAGGTAGTATAAGAAGGTATTGTAGTGTCGGGATAGAGAGATAGCTGTGTGAGTGAAGGTCAAGGTCAGAAGCTGAGTATTTCGAGTAGTGAGCGTATATATAGTGTGTGCTAGCATAGATATGTGGCATGTAGGAGGCTCTACGCGCTCGCTGCGGGTTGTCAGCACGTTTGGAGCGGGCACACGTGATATAGAATATTGTAGGCACATTATGCGAGACTGATTAGGCTATGAGAGCGCCAAGCGTATGTTAGGGTGCGGTCAACATGATTGATTACAATATCATGAGCTCGGCATTCGATTTTTACATGAGGCATTTTCTATTTTTATTGGATTATGGTATGTTGACATTTCTCCCATAGACCTTTACTTTACTAATGCAAGGATATGCGTTCCATGTTTAAATCTTTTATTCGAAGCTGCTACACCAAGAATTTAATCTGGGCCTAGTATTCGCATTGAATCGAGCTGGCCAAATTGAATTTATTTAAAGGTAGGGGCGTTCTTGCTCACACAGTGTGAATATTTTCGCCTTGCGGCATTTTTCGGGATTAATTTTTTATTCTCCACGCTTGATTTTCGTCCAGCGATAATTAGTTCTTCCAGATTAATCTCGTATCCCGATTTTTCTGGGCTATGGAAATAGCTTCACTGAAGCAGCTGAATAATGCCTGCCTTCATCAGTCGAACAAAGCAAGACTAAATTTCGTAGTGTCCTGCCATTGCGTGGAATATTGCAGTGTCTAAACATTGAACTAATGTACGGATGAGAGTACACAGGAGCCTAGAGGTTAAACTGCAGATATGTGTTCGAGGTGGTTGATAATGTTCTCATGACTTTTACCATAGAAATTTCCTGTTCAGTCATAGAAAGCATAGGATTATTTTTTGGATTAATCAGGGCGACCTCCCAAATTACGTAGATTTATACATTAGCGCCCTGTATGCCAGAATCCTGTCATACGCCCTGATACTGATCAATGTCTTAAGAAAACTGTACAGTATGTTTCTTCTTTGATGAAAAGCTCTCTTGCAATATTTTCCGTTAGTCTCCAGTAATTGGTGCGTACACTGAAAGGTCCTAGGTCTAAACGCCGAATTGTTCATCGGGACTTGCTTTTTCATTTCAGTGACAGTATTTATTAGTCACTGAGTATCAATCTTTCAAAAATTTTTTGATAATGTGGGGACAAGCCTGATTAGGTCTATAGTTTCTCTCTCAATCTAGGGTCTTTTTCCCGGCTTTGCGGAAAGGTAGGATGATGGCGGCTTCCATGCATTGGGACAGTGAAGTTAAGGCCGATAAGATACATAAATATTGCCGTGAGATGACGTGATATATTTTTGTGTTTAGATTCCTGATTATCATTTTGTTATTTATTTCATCAACTCCTGGGATTTTCTCTGTTTTGTTAAACGCTTGATGGAGAATAAACTTAATTTTCGTTTTCACTGAAAACCTGGGGCTCATTTACAAAATCTCATGTTTTTATTGACTGATTGCATAATGTACTATTGGCATGAGTCGGATAAGACTTT
>BOPP01000030.1:2561702-2621287 GCA_017312745.1 Gryllus bimaculatus
CTTTACTTCCCATGGTTCAGGTTTTCTAAGAGTTATGATTATAGCTTGAATTTGGGGATCATGACTTTATACTTGAGTTGTAATTATTAGAAGATTAGGTTTGCTAAGTGCTTTGAGGTTGAAATTGTAATCCGGGCTGCTGAGGTTGTTTCGGATGAAGAAAATGCAGTAGTTTCCTTTGGGGACGCGGGGGTTCTTATCTTTCTTTGCGAACTGGAGCAGTATGGCCCTCCCTTGAGTTATGAAGATTATTTTAAATTTTTGCAATAAATTCTAAAAGCCTTTTTGTATTCTGGGCAAAACCTTTATAAATTAGAAGTATTGATTTTATTGTCAGTTTACGCATTCGGAGCTGTGTTTTAATTTTTCTACCTCTGAATAATGGTGATTCCGGTGCATTTCACACATCTGGATTTAGCCACAATTACCTGTATCCCAAACTTTACATCGTTTGCATGAATTTCATTTGAAGCAACTACGTTTTTGAACTTTAACTACACCTGATAAAATAAATTCTAACTAGTTGAAATTCTTCTGCCTTGTAATTGTCCGCCATATCTAATTGCACAAACGCCCCGGATTGGGTTCTAATCTTTTGTTATTAAAATCTACCATACTTTCAGAGACTTGGATAGTTTAATTCTTCTTAGTTCTTTAAGAATTTCATTTCAGAAATAATTTGTGGGCAGTCTTTTATCACTACCGTGGCAAATTATTTTTTGATGTCTTTTAAATGAGTTGAAATGGAAAATATTTTTTTTTTTTTTTCCAACAAAACTTACGGTATTTCCTGAAGTCTCAATAGCTGTAAACTCACCTTTATGAGCTCTTTCTGGTTTGGTTGTTGAAGTCTGCTGAAGTTCTTTTTGGATGCTTATCTATTCACTTGTGAATATTTTGTTCATGATAAAAAATTGGAGGATTCTTATGTTGATTTACGTTCATTTTACTTCCCCGTTGTCTTGGAGGCTCCGCTAACGGAATCGAAGGTGACGACACGATTGACGCCATATTCAGTAACTTCACTTCACTCTGCAGATTTCTTTTCATTTAGGTTTTTTTCATAGTGATTGAGCAAGTGAGAGAGCTGTAGACTTTTCTGGAATGGGGAGGAAGTGGTTTTGGGAGTAAGAATTTTGGTTAGCCAAATTGTTGTAATGGAATACCTTTGTTTGAAAGGGAAGTAAATATATTGTGCGATTCTTCATAGTTTAGTGTTTATTTACTCCCGTTGAAAGTGAATAAATTTCTTGGTGTTCATACTGCCACCCGCCGTTGCGACTTTATAATTCATTTCCATGACTGAACAATTAACCCTGCAGGTCAAGTAGCCCCCGGAGGGCACTATTCACACTCATTTTGTAAATATCGTTGCACTAGATAAGCAATTACTAATCTTAAGTTTGAATTCACTGGAGCACGACGCCGCCACAGCGTTACACTGCATGACCACAAAACACTAACACTCGAGTAGATTTACGCCAATGCGCAGTAGCGGCCTTAGCCGCGCCCGGCGACAGCTGTTGACGTCCGCTGGGTGATAAACTCCGACTGCTACGATAACTAGCGGAGCACGAAAGAGAACCTTCTCTACCAACTCGAAACGAATGTGTCCATTTTTGATCTTTTTTTAAGTTCCTGCATACATACATTTCTGACAGAGGACTACACTTATCTCTCAAAAACTTCAATCTTCTTTAACTTCTCGGAATATTGCAACAACATCGAACAACAGCATTGCATTATAGAATGAATTGAATGGCTCAGTAAAGTCTAAAGAAATAGTTTCACTTCAGCTGCTCATTCCTGTCAGGCATGAAGACTTTATTCCGTCACGACTGCGACATGAAAATCTAGAAACCATCTTTGCCTAGAGCATCTTAAATAATGTGAAGGATCCATCCAGAACAGAGAATACGAATGTAAATAGAGTATCTTCAAGCATGCCTACGTCGTTTCAAGTATGAAATCGTACAAAATATTTTGCAAGGGTGGGCATTAACTTCATCGTTTTAGTGAAAAGGTTTTGCTAAAAACGTTCAACAACACGAATGCTTTTGTAATCGTTTGATAGTATTATTTGTAAGTCGTTAATTGTCTCTCTTAAAATTGTTGATATGCCCAACTCTATACACTCTAAATCAAGATCAAACACGTTTGTTCTAAATGTTATTTTATAATCATGTTCTTGACGAAATCAATTACTTTACCCCAAGTATCTTAATATTACGGACGTGACAAACAAAATTCGTACGTAACGTTTCATTACCTTCGTCTGCCTAGCCACTCAACTTCACACGATCCTCAAAGGCAATTTGGAAAACGTACACATTAACGTCAAGACTTCGTGAAATTTCTTACAAAAAATAATAGTTTATCAACTATTCAAACGTATTACGTAAATGTCAATATAATCATGAAATCAATAATTAATATATTTTTCATATTTTTGTAAGCAATATTTTCTTCTTCAAAGCACATGATTTTTTATCACTATAATTTTAAAAAATATACTACGCAAAGTGCACAATTTTCAAAAAACAAGCCTGTATCTTGTAGCATTGCATACAAGCTGAAGTACAAGTATTGGAACTTTCATTACATCAATCGAAAATAATACTTTGAAAAGGTGACTACCCAGGCAGCCAGATCGAAAATTTTGAGGGGCTATCGTAGATTTTAGAGAAATAATAAACAATTTGTAATTACATTCCAATTATTATGTACGCATCTATAATTTTTTAAATAATTAAATTATTATAATAAATAAAATTATATATCACATTGCCTAATAAAGAGGAAGAAAACTCCTTATTGCGGGGAGGCGCATCTGCCCCTGATCCGCTAGTACCTTACATAAACTAAATGCTTTTGTGGATAAATTTATGTAAAAATATTTATCTGCTCGAACATTTCGATTACGAATCATGGACATAATACTGTGTGCGTCGTTACACGAGGGCCAGAACGTTAGGTCGGTGAAAGTGCCCTGCGGGGAAGGGTGAGCCTGAACTTGCGGAGTTTGCGCTCTGCGTTGACTCAGTTTAGAGCTGCAGAGCCAAAAAATCACCGTAGGCTGTAACTCCGCGATCTAGCCAGCGCCTCGCTTACCGACAGCAGCAAGCCAACCTGAGAATCTTGTATGTGGGGCGAAACCAAGATGGCTGGCCAGCGACCTTCCCAAGCCGACAGCAAGCAGCCTATCTATGGAACATGGTGGTGCGGTGTGGTGGTGTGTGTGGTCAGCTCAACTATTATAACGCGCGCCCATCTGCGCCCGTCTAATCATTCAGTTGTATTCGGAAGCTCGTACAGTAAATGTACAAGAGGTGGCGGAGAGTAAGGGCCAGACGATACTCGCGTGCTGTGGCACACGGCGCACGACCGGTTTAAATTTTGGCTCAGGCCATATATTGGACATAATTGTTCACGGACGAAGTCCGACAGGCGCATCACGCGTGGCTTGTTTTTTACTTGCATGTATTAAAGCAGGTACTGAAAGGAAAGGTTCCCGAGTGTTTAATATTAGCAATTTATTGTAACTTGTTCATAATCTTTTAATATACTATTTTTATTTTGTTATTTGAATTTATTTCTCATTTCACTACGTCACAACAGACTCGCTGGAACTGAGCTGCAGTGATTCGGGAAAATATGGTTGAATGAACCACTGATACAGTAAACAAATATTCCTCGCGGTATATTCATGATGACTATTAAATAACTCGCTAGAGCGTACCTATATACACACAAATATCACCATGTGGAGAGACTGTAAGCATACTTGTCATTGCAACGCGATACCGATTCCTTTCTTTCAATGGAAGGTCGCCGTATTTTTGTGATCGTCGTTAAGTTTGACTATTGTGAAGACGTCTGTTTGGAAAATGTTCTGTAGTATGGGCCCCAGTTGGTGACAAGCATTGTGTGCAGTGAAAATGCGCCATGCGATAAAACGATTTAAGTTTGGTAAGTACAATATTTACGACGTTTATTATGGAAAATACTGACATTTTGTTTACATTGGGTTTTCAAGAATGATTTCGTTTTTAATAAAATGAACCCCAGTCGTAATATCACTCACAATTTTTCTGTTCCTTTTTGACGTAAAAAGGAAACTTTAGTTCACTTCTAGACTTTTACAATCATGAGTGCAGCCGAACGCTCACGAAAATGCACATATTTAATTACGCACAGGCCATGAGAAGAGTGGAAGTGAATATAAAGATTCGAGTATATCTTGACATTTTGAAGCAAATTGCCAAACTTTAAAGTAAAAAGAAAGCCACACTTAGGAATGTAATTTTTACGAAGCGTATTTATATGATAAGTGCCATAATAGTACTATATTTTAGGATTTTTGCAGGTTCAAATTATTTCTTAACGGTGTTCACGGAGACTCGGCACTTCTATTGGGTAATAAAGTGACTTTTGCTTCCGAGAAGCTGCAAGTGAAATGAGTTAGGCTTTCTTAACATAACCTTTTCGATATAGAGTTTTAATTACTTCTGTGATTGACGCGTTACGGGCTTTCAAAATAGGCAAATAATGCTTGACAACAGTAGATTTTTAACCGAAGTGATTGTTGGCGTGAGCCGAGAAGGGTAGATTTGCATAAGATGACAACGATGCTATATGAGGTAAAAGGTCTAGAGAAATATATGTATGGAAACCCATCGGTAGTTTATATTAGTGGATTAAAATATCGACCTTCCACTAATACCATTTACTGCAGACAATGAAATAATATAATAGGAATACCTATTGATGGAGTTGATGTGAAGTAGTGGACTGAGAATAATAGGGTGTAACCCGGTTAAACACATCAATACCCCGTCATCCTCCATTTGGCTCACCTTGTTAACTTATCTTCACGAAGGACCACTGACTGGTAACGAGTGTCAGCCTCGTTTTAGCCTCAGAGTTGATTAATTCAGGTTTTGTCACCATCACTTGGAATTAGTAGCCACAAGTGAAGTTAATGATTGCAGCATAATAGTTAAGATAATTTCAAATAAAGCAATTTGGAGATGGCTGCATGGACACACAAAACATTGATATGATTAATGAGCATATAGCATTATTTCAGTTGCAAGTTGAGAAGTTATTAATTCTGTAAGGAGAACACTAAGCACAGAATGTTACGTGTATATTACAGCACCCGCAACAGTGGACATTAATGTAGGCAGCGATGGCATGTGGAAGGGGCGACAGCTGGTCGCAGGTGGTTATGCGTTTCCGCCAGACCGGCTGGTTCTGTGTTACCACCGATGTTGAGCTGAACAGCAAGACACCTCGTTACATATCAGCCACAATAAAGAAGTCATGTTAATGGAGTGCGTTTAAAGATATGAAAACTGTTCGTGCCCATAAAACACAGTCACTGGAAACTATTAGTTCTGTTGCAGATACATTCACCCGCGTGATATGAATGTACAATTAACGACAGTTGCACGTATGAGTGCATATGGCGTAACATGTTCACAGTTAATTAACTTCTAGCAGTTTACGTTAGTAAGACACTTTGAGCAGTAATTAGTGGATTGATAATAGTTTTTACACACACACTCTTAAGATTGAAGTGCAAGGCGAAACAAAATTAACTGGGCATCGTAGTGTAGATAGAAATGTCTGAAGATGGTTGCACACGTGGCTGGCGTGTATCTTGTTCATATTTAATTAACAAAACTACATTATTCGAATTGCACTAACACAATAGACGAGTTAATACAGAAGAATTTGTTCGCGTGTGTATTTAAGATTGTAGTTCAACACAAAGGAAGAGATAAAATTGAAATAGTTTTTCAATGAATGTTCCAGAAGCTTTGTAAATGGAAGAATCAGAAAAAGTGTTACATTACAATATTAACTTAAAAGTGAAGAAACTTGCGTTTAATTAATGAATAACGCAATGTATAATATACATTGCGTGGATAATCCTTCAGGTTTATATATACTTTATATAAAATGTTTTATATTATGAGACCTCCGTTGCTCCACGTGTCGCGCTGTGTGCAGCGATTACCTAGAATTGGATAAGCGCTGCTACGCCGTGAATTCTTAGAATGGCTTAAATAAGCCGTGAATAGTATATAAACAACTGATGTAGAATAAGAATACATTGTTGAAATGGTTTGTACAGAAACGTGGCCATAATGAGATGTGCATTGAATAAAATAAAATATAAGTTTTCTAAAAAACAGCTTGCATGCTCAAACACTTATTTTTGAAATGAATTATATTGCCGTACGTTTTGATAATGACATACGGGACAAAATTGTATAATAAAAATGTAGTGCTGTGAAATCAGAAAGTAAAAACATATATTTCAGGTTACTAATTTAATTACTAGTTTAATAATCCAAGGGATTTCCTAATTGTATTAATAAAACTGTATAATAATATTTATTAGGTCAATATGATTTAGTTTAGGCATACTAAGGAAATGGAACTAGAAGGGATAGGTTACCATGACACTAAGAAGAAATAAACAAGTCCGTTAGAAATGAATGATCGCAATCGAATAACAATGCGGGAGAGAATGGGTCAAAACCCATTATAATGAAAAGAATATATGTGTACATATAAAGAATAGGAATCAGTGTCTTCCGTCCGCTGATCATCGTGCTGTTTCTCATCGGATCTGGTACTTTGTGGGTTTTCATAAATGGGACACGTGGTGGACATTATCATGAAAGTTGAGGGAAGACATAACGCTGAACATAGGAGGGAGAGAGCTACCCTAATGTTATCAATCAATTACAAATAGAATAATTCGGGAATGATTTTCATAATACTAACAGCACATTTACGAACTGAACAATATCGAATTCGTTTAGATGTTCTACACGTTTGTTCACAAAACGCATCGAGATGTTTCTTTATCAACAGTTCCCCGCCTGTTGCAAAGACTGGAGCCATAATAATTCGTGAGAAATGTCTCAGTTTTTTGTGAGGTTCAGTAAACGACAGATGAACCAGACAACCATCCGTTCGAACTTCTGCGCTGGGTTAAAATACTGGAAGAATACCCGTCCGTATCTTTTGTTAGCTTATGCAGGTTTGAAAGGCACTTTTGAAATTTGCTACAATAACAATAATTAACTGTAGCTAGGATATACACAACCCTGTAGTTGGTGGTAGAGATTGAATACATCTGTATTCCTGGGAACTATGTCGGCGGAAGGGTAGCTACCGACAGGGCCCTTGAACGAAAAGGTCGACGAGATGTCAGACAAAGTACTCCAGAGGAGAACCTCAACGATATTTCCGAAGAAGAAGAAGAATGGATTTGTATTGAAGACGGATGGGATGATATACCTTGAACATCTAATCGCACCTTTGAGTTCCGCCCCTTGGTCAACCTTTGGACTCCCTGTTTTGGTCCATGGAGAATGCAGATGATTGGGTTGACACCAGGCCGTTGATTACACGCCCAAAACTCTGTTACCCTGCAAAGGCGGCTGCCTTCAGTAGCCAATGAAAATCTGGTGGGGTTATGGAGTTACTGACTGGAGATCGGAGGTTCCGTGTCTTGGCTCTGCGGGACGAAGTTCCGAGACCAAAGTGAGCCTCAATAATCGACACGATTTTAACGCAAATGTGATATGTGAACTAGAACTTGCCGCCTACAAAACGTGAAACCTAAAAGGAATGGATAGATCAAGAAATAGAAAGAACTTGAATGTACAAACGTTTGATATTTACACAGGAACCAAGATCATCTGGCCCTTTCGACGTCAGCTCCGCCCTGGTAGTAACTTGAAACAATCAACCGAAATAGAATCGAAGGAAGTGATGTGGCGCTTCACCTATTCCCCCCCCCCTTTTCCAGCTTCAAAAGATGCCGGTTTCGGCTATCCGCGCGGGTACTCACTGTGTCCGTGATGACACATATTAACCTGTACACTAAACAACATGGAACGTACTCGATCTGTGGTCAGCAGACTCACAAGGCCTTCCGCGACAACACACACATTCATGACAGGCAAGGAACACAAACAGCCATGCCCATGGCGGGACTGGAACCTCCGACCCTTCGAATCGAGGCGCTGAGTCGACACATGCTCTAGCTCCCTCAGCCACCCAGGTCGGGACATTCGCATCTCATGCATCCCCACCCCAGTCGGCACCAGGTTTCCATTCCCATCTCATGCATCGCTGAAGATAATACAAGGAAATGCCAAGTTTAAAAGTGCAATGAATGTTAACTAATATGCAGTGGTAAATACCCTTGGCAGAGATCTTGATATAACTGAAATCAATCACGTCAATTATGTAACCAGATCTCTGGTGTCTCAAAACATTTTGGGTCCAACCAGTAACGTTGGCGGTGATGACAACAGTGATGACAATTCGAAAACACCCTGAAAAAAAAGATGTACGAGATGCGTGACGTCTCGACGCGCAATATCACTCGTAGCCGAGACATCATATCAATCCACGGACACATGTAAGGTTAAACAAAAATATTCTATGTTGAACAGAAAATCCGATAGGGAATGACGCGAGACTCTTAAGGCAGAGGAGCTACTGCGGGAAATTCTAGCTAAGGCTAAACGCATCAAACTTTACGATCGTATATTTCAGAATACAGAATCGGTTGTATGAGATAGTATACGAAGTGATTCTATCGCAATTTGACTTAAAAACCAAAAATAGTTCTGCCTTCTTTACAAAGAAAAAAATTGAGGCCTATGGACAGGAAGCTGAGAAGCAGTTACATCCTACAACATACATACTATTGCTACAACTGGAAGTTAATGTCGCAAACGAACAGTATTATATTCCCATATGGATAAGGCTATTGATGTAATCTCAGAAAAAACAGAGGGATTTTCCGAGTGGCTTAAGCGCGGCATTTATTTTCTGCTACAAAAAATGCAGACAGTATTCTGACATAGAATTTTAGGCTAATCACATGTATGTCAGTATTCAAATTTATAACTGCAACAATAGCTAACATGAGAACCATCTATTATCATTTTTTTAAACAATATACAGAGGTTCCGATGGCTGCAATGAAACGTTGCTACTAACGTCATTAAATTATATATAGAAACGAATATGTAATTTGACCATGACTGGTATTGACTAACGGAAGGTAGTCGACAGTAAATAACACCCTTGGATTTAAAAACCGCGGAGTTCTTTTTGATTTCATATCAGAGTTGTGTATGGTTAGTAAGATGTGAAACTATCGTGAAAATGATTCGATGAAGGAGAGAATTTGCCAGGAGTAATGCAGAAGGGAAGGACTCGTCTAAAAGTCTATTCTAAATTAGAGTAATAAAACTTCCAAAGGTAGTTTGGCCGAGCAGCTTCTGAGTGGTTGAATGGTCTGAGCAAGAAATTCGAATAATAGAAAACCAGAAAACAGCTTTCAACGCATCGTGCTGCCTACCCTGATGTACACGGACGCAAAGAATGATGGTAAGAACCCAGACACATAGTCATGGCACAATGCAATAATTGGAATGGAAATGTGTCAGACCTCAAGATGACCCATTTACAAACCTTGTCATTATACCTAGCCTTAGGATTGGGAACAGAGGCGTTAGAAGGACAGCAAGAAGTCCTAGGGAAAAAAACAGAGAAGACCAGAAGAATATCACTAACAATAAAATATTAATGCTTGGCAAGAAATGTGAATTCAAAATATTAAAGAAATCAAATTGTGTAAACAAACCAAACTACGAAAAATATATAAAAAGTACTGACAATTTACAGATGAAAAATACGAACTTTTACGTGGATTAAACGAGAGGGGTGGTCTGAAGCTCAAATCGGAAACAATACTAGTAGAGAAATTGAACATTGATGCATTGAGGAGCCGACATTATGATAAAGCAGTCCAAGTGATAAAAACTTTCACCAAAACCTGTGACATTTGTTCGACTTTGTACTGTATTGTACAACTAACAAATCCATGCTAATTGTGAGATAACAGCAAACAAACGAATTTTGTTCCCCATGCATTAGAGAAAACAGCCTTTATACTTTAAGATATACTATGCAATTAGAGCGTCGTATCTATGGAGACGCAGAAACGTTTTAAATACAAAAGTTTTAAATTGAGGGTAGCCCGTTGTAGGACGTAAAAATACAAAGTGCAGATAGTTATCGGAGCTTTGAAATATGCTTCGCAAAATTTATGGAAGAATTTGTCAAAATTTCCAGGTCAATTAAGAGACTGGGAACTGAAAGACTTTGCACTATACTATAGAGACACCCACAGTAATTAATCTGTTCTTACGTATCTGTTTACAATCTGAAGTAAACTGATCTTTTTGCAGAACACAATATAAAATATTTCCGTATGACTTTAGGCAAATTTTTCACTGCCATGCAAGGCAGGTGCACCCTCCCCGCTTTTTATTTAGAAGACACTCTCTCACCGCACGGTGTTTTTTATAGAAACCACTGCCAAGTCCATGATTTGAGGATGAAGGTCTCCGACTCTTGAATAATGTGTTAAAAGAATTCAGAAACAATAGATACTTCGAACCTACTTTTTTTATTTACGGCGCATGACATAATGATATATTACTATTCAATTTTTTGTTGAGGTAGTCACTTCCAAGGTTCTCCCTTGTGCTATCGTTTTTAAAACTGTTGTTACTCCGAGGATTTGACTCAAACATTTAATTTTTGCAGCATATACTATGTCGTAGAGTACAGAATCTACGCGTCAAATTAGCGCCACAAGTTTCAAGAATGTCAATATACGCACATCTTTTTGGAATTTAACAATAATAAACGTTCTTTAAATCTCACCGCACATATGGTTAAATCAAGTAACAATAGGCACATATCGTTTGTTATTCACACACAAGAAGGCCATTTGCACTATTTCTTTCACAACGGGCTCCATCACATTCAAGCTGCAGTAGGCAACATAGTATATGATTTCTCGACAAACCCTGTGAACATCTTAAAAAAGAACGCAAGCTCTTATTCTCGTTGTCACATAAAGTTCTAAATGTAAAAAAATAGTGTTATATAAACAGTGTGGAAATCAATAAAATGTTTTCTTCAAAGGATCTCCCCCGTGATATCGTTTTTAAAATTTATTATTGTTTTTGTTATTACTCCGAGTATTTACCTCGAAAATTTAATTTTAGCAGCGAATACTATGCCACAGATTATAGAATCTAGGTGTCACTATTTTTCAGGTCAAAAATCACCACCACCAATTTAAAAAATGTGAATATACGCATATCTTTATGGACAATAGCAATAAATGTTCTTTAAATCATACTTCCCATATGATTAAATCAAGTAACATTATGCACATTAAATCGTATGTTATTATGACACAAAAACGTCATTTGCGCTATTTCATACATAACTGGCTCGATCACATTCGAGCTGCAGTATGCAACCTCAGAAAAAAGGCAAGCTGTTGTTCTCACTGCCACATTAAATTGAAAATCTCAATAATGAGAGTATTATATTAAACTGTGTAGAAAAGAAAAAAACAAACGTTCGCTCACAGGCTATTTAATTATTATTTATTCATGCGTTGGATATTATACGTAATTCTTTCCATACTAATTGGTATATCAACATGTTCTCGTAGCCACCTAAATCTGAATCAACTGTTATTGCGTACGTGGTCGTGTAATACTCAGCGGTCTTACTACCGGCTTTCAATATCCTAGAGATGAAATTGATTCAGGTTAAAGTATTTATTCTAATACTACATGACTGTCAATCGTCGCTGAGATGCGATTATTTACTGTGCATCTCTTCTGTGTACCCTTAGCGTACTATCTCAATGAGCTTATACTCCGAAAGCCTCGCAATTCTTATACTTCGGCAACAATCATTCAGCAAATTCATCCACAAATATAGAATTAACAACGCCTAAATTAGTACACTGCTTCCCACTACTTAAAACAATCAAGTAATTTCACAATCTTTTACATTCTCACCGCTGACATTTTTTCAAGAATTAACGTTGAATCGAATATAATTAAACATTCGTGTTATCGAACACTGCCAAATAAAGAAATGAAAAAAAAATCGAATGTGATGTAGAACAAATATTATGTCAAATGATACGATAATTATGTGGTTATATCAAAGCGAGCACATTAGCAAAGATTGAAAGGACAATATTTGAAAACAAAATTAAGCATAAGAATGTTTTAATCTTTTGAAAAGAAGAAGGATTTTGAAGGTGTGGGAAGCTTTGTAGGGGAACAGAAATGGTTAAGAAAAACATTAATAAAAATCCAGATTTACGAAATATATTGCCCAACATGGGACAAGAAATATTAAAAGATATCTTAGTAGTAATCAATAAATATTGGGGGCCACAATTTAAACATTGCAAAATTTAATTAGAGATATTTCTTTTTTGAAACACGGATATGATAAACAATTTTAAAACGTACCTTAATGAGGACAATGAAATTGTTTTTAGACTCTGACAAGTTAATTTGTAGCCCACCTATTTGATTTCGCCTATTATTTAAAGATTTCTCAAATGTTCACCACCTGAGTTCCTATGGAAAGACTCGCAATATGGCTGATATGTGTACCAAAGAGTGTGTAACAATAGGAAACCAGATTCTTATATCTTGCAATAAAATGTTACAGGCTGCATCACTATTAAATTTTATTAGAATATACTTAGGAGAGGCGGTCCACATAGAACACCGTCGAGGGCCGAACGTGGCCGGCAGACCGTAATTTGGAGACCCCTATACTATACAAACGTCCAAAATAGTTGTTGCACTCAGAAACACTAAATACCATCAATCAGTATGTTGTAAGGTGACATTTGCTAGAAATTTCTCGCGTTTTCATCATGTTTGTTGCGGGGGTTGAATGTACACGGTTTGTACATTCTCGTATACGTACGTATATATTGAATAATACTCGTAGAATAAAGAAAGTTAGATAATACTGCGGAAAAACGATTTCAAGATTTCAAAGGAAATATACGTTTTGGGGTTTTCTGATACCAAAAAAGTTTCCGTCCGAGGTCCGTCCGTCTGTCCGCAGTTGTTTTGAAATATATATCATGCCTTAATATGCACATTCATAGAACTTTGTGTAGACTATTGTATTTGTGAGTGGAAGATCTTTAAATAACTTCCAATGAGGTTTTTCAAAATGTGAAAACTTTTCTGTGAGAAAGAGATTTAAATTAAGCGTTTGCAGTAACGCTTAAACGCATTACAAAACAGTTCCAAAATTGTCTACGAAAATTTCCATATGGAACGAACTTTTACTATTCTTTAATATTCTTATGGCACCCAATCCGGGTAGCCGAGATCGCTAAGGCAGTAGTGTCTTGACGATCACGGATCGAAGGGTCGAGTGTTTGAATCCCGCCTCGAGCCTGGATGTATTTGTGATCGTCCTTTCACCCCACATCACCATTCTGCCACTTTATCAAAGAAGTATAAATAATTCCCTGCTCAAGCATGAGACCTTTGCTTTATTGGGATGTGCAGTTGGCTAATAAAAAAAATCTTATAGTAATACTTAAGTTCTGCCATTAGGAAACCGAAAAACTAACAATATTTTTTATAATGCAGTTTTGGTGGCGATAGATGGCAGCTGTCAAGAGGATGAGGCAAGACCAAAAAGCTACCCAGACCAAAGACATTAGAAAATTAATACGAGAAAGTCTGTGCCATTCAGCAGTACCGCTAGTTTGAAATTTTGATGCAATTATGTCTCAATTAAAACCTTTGTAACATGAGTTCGTAAGACAGACATATCACTGATGGGACACG
The DNA here is from genome assembly GCA_017312745.1 of Gryllus bimaculatus. Taxonomy (NCBI): domain Eukaryota; kingdom Metazoa; phylum Arthropoda; class Insecta; order Orthoptera; family Gryllidae; genus Gryllus; species Gryllus bimaculatus. The sequence continues at coordinate 2,575,457 of BOPP01000030.1, forward strand.
GGAAAACAGCGCACGCCCCGGACCTAACGCACAGTGCACGTCCTGGAAACAGCATTCGCAACGTAGCACTGCTCAATTGCTTGCAAATTGCGGATTTTGGGACGATGGGGCGGGGTGGCGAGTGGCGTGGGCCTTAGCGTAAAGGGCGAACAAGCGAAGGGCGCGAGTGAACGGGGCGCACTGAACGCCACTTTCACCCTTCCCCCTCCCTCCTTCACCCCTCGCCAACTTGAGTGTCACAGGTCGCGGCACCGCCCCCTTCCCTGCCTTCGTCCTCGCGCTTTTTCCTCCCACGCCCACCCGCAGCGGTAGCTAGATCTCGCTTCCACCTTCCTCTACTGTAAATACCGGGAGAGGTGACTCAGGACATCAACTGATGGCACTGCAGTGCGTCTAATCGGGAAGTCCATGATTCAAGTCCCGACGGTGACAGGAGTTTCGACACCGGATATAGAGCTAGGTCTAGTTCTGTTGCTGCTTGGAGGAGAATTGTAGCGGCCGGCTTCTTTGACCGGTAGTTTTCTGTGGTAGTTTCTCCAATCAATACCAGGCGAATCCCGGAGCAGTACCCTAACAAACGGACCACGGACGGCGCGCTATCTTTCCTTTCTATTCCTTGTCTATCCTCACCCCTTAATCACACTACATTGCCCTAATCTATTAAATATGACGGGAGATCGGCTGGAGCTGATAGCTGGCACCAACTGAGACTCTACCCCGCAGGTGGGAGATACATGGTAGGAAAACCCCTATCTTATTCATCATCTAGTGGAGGAAAGATCATCGCCGCCTGCTCAGGTAAAAACATGTACTCCACTTAAAAGTCTAATAACCATCAATGTTGACGCGCCCGGAATCAATAATGAATCGGTTAAATGCACTAAATGCTTGCAGAGGCTACCTTTACTAGGTTAAATCTCTACTACTTACTACTATACTATACCTTATTCTCTACTATACCTTACTTGGCTGTTTTGGCAGTACCTAAACGTCCTGTAATTTACTGTCACGAAGCCACAACTTTACGTTGATTAGTATTAACAACGGATAGTTAACGAAATTCGAGTAAGGAAATTTCGATGTGTTGCTCAACAAAGGTCTACAGCATGCACGAGAGAACTGTGCACGAGGAAGATTTTCTTAGCACTTTAAACGTTATTCTTATCTTGTTCTTTTGATAGATATTATGAACGGAAAATTTCAAATCAATTTCGAATTCTTATTATAATATTACAAAGTAAGCAAACTTGTTTTATTTCTGTTTCATTTGTATTGTGAACTTATTTCCATCGTTTGATCGTTAGAACTGCTTTGTTATTGTTAGCAAACAATAATTGATATTGAGGCTTCGTTACTGTTAGCAAACTTATGTATCAAAATGACAGCTGACCATAATTAGTTGTTACCCTTTTTGATATCCTTCAGAGCGCCAAGTAAAGATTAGTTTTCAAGTTGTGTGGAAAATGAAAAAAAAAAGTAATACATATCTTATAATAGATTTATTAAAGTGAATTGAACTTTTATACATTTATCGTTTAAACAAATAGAACTCGTTTACTTCGTGCTTTACATTTCCTATCCTTATTATCTTCATGTTTACTATCCGGCGTGCATGGTATCAAGGGTAAGAATATATTTATGCATTGGTTAATAGAATAAACGGTCACACTATAAAGTTTAAACTAGGAATGGATATGAACTAAAGGTTTATTGAGTGGTTGTGCTAATAATATTTGAAAAATTGTGTGGAAAGTATCCTGTCTCGTTATATTATTTTATTAGTATACGAATAACGATAACAATGTAAACTTGTATCTGCATTACAGTATATATTAATTGTAGACACTCAATTCATAATATTTTTTATTACAAATTGAGTGTATAATTAATAAATACTGTAGTCCATAAACTTTAGACACAGGGTCACAAAAATAACCATATTTAAAGTTATTTCTATGGGCCTTACGGTCGACCGCGCTTCAGGCCTTTGCACCTTCACATGCCATCCGTTTTCTCACAAATTTTAACGCTTCCCCCTTAACTCCAGCCCACGTGAACAGCACAACTCGCGCCCCCTCTGAGTCCAGTACCATTTCTCAAGTTCTATTATCGCCTCCCACGGCCCCGAAGCCAAAAGCGCACACTCGCAGAGTTCTACACCCTCTCATCCCGTTTCTTTAGATCCCTGCCAGTAAACCCCTCCTCCCACCTCTCCATCTAAAGCTCACATTCACCTCGCACAACCGGCAGAGATGGCTCAGGGCACCAACTGATGTCACTTCAGTCTCTCGGACTGGGAGGTCCTAGGTTCGAGGCCCGGTGATGGCAGGATTTTCGACACTAGCATAACTTCTAGTTCGAATTCTGTCGCTGTCTGGAGGAGAATTCTAGCGGCGGTCGACCGCTCTGATGGGTAGTTTTCCGTGGTTTCTCCGATCAACATCGGGGCCGGAGTAGTACCCTAACAAACGGGCCACGCACGATCTTTCCTACCTCTTCTCTGTTCCATCCCCAACACACGTACACTAACATGGACTAGACTGGATGGGTAGGTGCCCAGCTGGTTGGGAAAAACTCCGCTAGCCGACGGATCTCCCCATGCAGCGGGAAGAGACCACCACCTCCCGAGCAAAACATGCACTACTCTTACGGGACTAACAACCATGCTAGTTGACGCGCCTGGAAACACTAGTAATCAATCAATTCACATCGCACAGGTCTCGCTGTCCTCTCACGCGAGCCCCACCACTCCTTTCCCCTCCCCCGCGATGGTCCGTGCCCGTCCTCACCCTCCCCTGCCTCGTGCCCACGCCGCCCTGCCCGCCGCGGCACTTGATGCACGAGGTGCCCTGACTCCATTAGTCAAAAGCAAGCGCTCGGCAAATTTCATATTCATGGAGGGTCGGCCGCGGAGAAAGGAAGGAGGGAGCGGGCGGTGCAAAGTGGTGTGTGAGGAAGCAGAAATGAGCTGGAACCTCCCCGATTCGAGGGAGAAGGGGTGCGGGCGGCGGGTGAAAGTCACGCGTGCTAAAATGGCCTTGATGCGCCCTGCTTCCTTTTTTTATGACAGGTTATCTTGCGCTGCGTTTTCCCGCCTATTTTCCACCAGGGTCCGCGCCTAGGGGCTCATAAGACGCAGGAGTTTTGAAGGATGGTGAGCAAAATAACTTGCAGGTTGGTTGTTTGAAAAGGTAGGGCATTCGAGACACGCGTTAGCGAAATGTTCCACGAAGACTCGCCGGTATTTTAATGTCGCGATTTTTCACAGCTTAATGAGCATTTCTTGCTATTTTTTAAAAGCACATTACAAGTACTATTTTACCAATTTTTCTATTCTTTAAACTGCCTCTTTTTCAATAAAAATTGTCACGTAGTCAGGTTTTCCTCTTCGAAATAATTTTCAGTTGCGTTGATGACTAATTGCATCTGTAATGGAACAATTGTTTGAAAGTTCACTCTTTTATAATGTTTTTATGCGGCTCAGATATTGAATTCGTGTGCGTCGGAAAATAATTTCTCTTGGAGCAACCATATACTAGAATATAAAGTTCTTAGACCCAAGATTCAAATAATTACTTAATACATACAATTCAAGATGAGTCACTTCTGGTGGAAAATAAACTCACTTTTCATAATATTAAGAATAAACAATTTCTTCACCTTCAAACACATAGATTTCTGTAGAAACTGTTTTTTTTTTTTCATTTTATTGTCGTTACGAAACTTTTTGGGCATTTCCAGGACCCGAAATGCTTTTGTAGATTCGAAATTGTCTGATAGGTCTCATTTTCATTAAAACCTCTGACATTTAGAAATTTGCAAAAATCGATATATTTAAAACATTAGGAGTTTTTGTTTGAAAATAAGTTTCAGCATGCCGCTGAACCAAATTTCGTAATTTTCTTTAAGACGAAGTTAGTGGGCTTGAGATGTTTTATTTCTTGTTATTGTTAAATGGTATTATGATATAAATGCAAATTTTAATAAAATCATAAAATTAATTAAATGAACGCTTATCTAATGTCATTTGTTCATTATTTCCTTGCCGTAGTTATAATCGATTAATTTAAAGTATTCGACATTTCCTCTTGAAGAAAACATGTAAAGTTGTTGTTAAAAGAGAGACTCTTGCGAGTTTTCTTGAGTTCAAAAAGAGTTTTGAAATACAAAACTTCGTGAGTGTTAGAATACGCAATGCCTAGCAATCGTCTAATACGTGTTTTAAAAAAATCATCGATTATTATGTGGTGCATTTCACTTATAAGGAAATATACACAACAGGATTTCTTTGTCGTATTTCCATACAGCATACATATACATATAATAACAAATAAACAAATTCATTATATTTTCGGAAAAATGTTGAACTCTGGGTTACAGTGATTAGTGGTGGTTTGGTTCCAGAATATGTAAACTTCCCCCACTTCATCAGTCTTAAACATCAGACGTAATAATGAATGTTGATAAACATTACAATCATACTGAAACAATGATCTGATTTTCCAAGACATTTTTGCAACCATGCTGATTATTGTGGCTTGAGTTTTTTCTACATAAATTCATTCAATTCGAGATCTTTAAATAATTACCTGGACTTTTTTTTCAACTTAATTAGTTTTCGATATATCTGGCCTAACCACTCATACGGATTTATTTTTCGTTTAAAAAGTAATTTATCTCAGACGTAGCCTATGGTGTGCGGAGTTCTCTGAAATTTACTGATTGAGAGGACAGAGCACTAAAAATGGCATACTTTTATTACCATGGTAATAGATAAGATTCTTTATTTAGCCTTCTCGTATATTTAAAACAAATTTACATGCAATATTTACACCTATAGGTATACTCTACTAACTATTAACAAAATTAGTTTTCTACTTCTATATAATTAATATTTTTTTCTTTTCAATTCTTTAATGTGTTCACACTTTTTTAAATTTCTAACGCTATTTTATTATATAATTTAAATCCTTTGTCAAATTGTATACTTTTTGCTTGTACAGGTTTACTGAATTAATTACTAAATGTTGTGCTTGTCTTATTATCCTTCTTTTATCTTTCACATTTTGATTTTGTTTGCTAAACCTCCTTTTATGTTATTTTTAATTAATTTAAAAATCATTGCTTCTTTTGAACTTTTAAATGCAAAGTGCCTGCCTAAAATTAAAAAGAACAAAAGGTATATGTTTTCTTAATTATATCCTAATAATCTAGTCTCACTTCTAGAAAATTTCCAACTTGAAATAAATAAACTGAATCACAAAACTTCTGCGAGAGCATTTACTTTTCTATCAACTCCTTCCTCATTCGTCTTCCCCATCAATATTTTTAATGACTGACCTTCTTGTAAAGAACTGTTGCAATAAATTATTTTTTAAAGTTGTCAGGCAGAAGAGCAGGCTAAATGGCCTGAGCCTCGCCACCACTAAAGACTATTTATTTATTTATTCATTCAGAAAGTACAAAGAAAAGATACCAAAATATTGAAGCATATATTACTAGAAGAATCAAATCAAAACATCAAAAACGCAATTAAAACTTGTTTTCGCTCTCTTTAGATGTTTGGAAATTTTCAGTCTTTTATATCTTTCCGAGCTGGCAGTACGAAGTAGTGTCGATATAATCGGATCGCCGTATTAATGCATGTAGAAACTGAGAAACAGCAGAATGAAGATGACGGCACTGCTAAGCAGATGCATTAAGGAGGATCAGCGTGAAGTTATTAAGATTGTTATGGAGTGAATGCATGATTGATGATGATATTCATTAGAGAATGAACAGACATATGAGGACGTCTGTCACAGCGTCAAGTATACGAGGTATGCAAGAAATTAAGAGAAAGTACGACTTGGTAAGTGATGCTCCACGTTCATTACAGGTGCATTCAGTTGCTTCAGAGGAGCCTCTGGCAACAGCAGAGGTTTACTCAAGAAAATGGGCATGTCACGCTGACCGAAATGGCTTCTTTGTCGCAGATGATCTTAGATTCAGAACAACACATTGTGCATGACGAACTCCGCTACAAAGTGCCCCCCAGGTAGGATTCCTCGACACCTGTCGCAGGAACTGAAAGATCGTCGGATTAATGCATGTAAGGAGCTGCGGGGGTGTTATAAAGTGGCGGAGATGATTCTATAGCTTCCTTTGACATCGGGGATGAAAGTTGGATGAATCATTTTCAACCGAGGACAAAACGTGAAAGCAAAGAATTCTTCTTCGCCGAAATCACAGTAGTAGTCAGTCTTCAGCTGGGAAAAATCTTCCTGTCCTATAATATTTCAGTAGTGTAGATGAGTTTTGCGTCTCTCACACACAACCAATATTTATAAATGGGGTCTCTACAGAGAGATAATTTCAGGGGGACTTGGCGTATTGCACTTGAACTCAAAAAATATGAAGGAATTGCTAAAAAAGAACGCTTCTAAATATGTATGGTAAATGCAACCTGCGACACTGGAAGCATTATTGAAATCTATATAGTTATATAACTCTACAACGAAGCGTTTTAGGGCTTTAAAACCTAAATTTGAAGTCTAAGGTCTCAAGAAAATGTTTGTCTCACCGTAATCTACACGATGAGATCTTCTAGGGCATTTTTTTCGTGTTTGCTGGCTTGACACTTCTCGATACTACTCCACATATTAAGAGACGTGCAGAATCTGCAGGTATATGAGATATTAAACTAATTACTTGATATTTTGAGCATTTGAATTTCACAGGTATATCTTTCTGTTCGTGAATAAAGTTCAATAAGAATATATTTGACTAACAAGGATGAATTGTACTCTTATGTTATAAAACGGTTAATACAATTACAAGTTGACGTATAAAACAAGTGAGGGCAGATAAGAGAGCCTTGAAGAAAATGATATATCGTGAGCTAGTAGACTTTTGGTGACTTCTATAAGAAACTGTTTATTTCGTAAGAACACCTTGAAAAATGGACCCACACACATGAACGAACTACAAAACAAGACGTGACATAGTAATATTTCACATTCATAGTATCTATTTTTAGTGTGCGTGAGTGAGGTTCAATAAAATTTCAAAGATCTACAAGAAACTCAAGAAACATAAAATTGAACATTTCTTTGGTTTTCCTGTAAATCAACGTACAGCTAAAAATTCTTATTGGAATTAATACACCGGCTGATATTAATACATACATTACTCCACATATGGAGGAGCTAGCCACATTCGCTAGGATATTCAATACGTAAACTGATAGTTTGAGAAACTGCTTGGCCAGGTACAGAGAAATTATATTTTTGCCCCAACACCCCTACGTTCATCAAAATAATATAATTAGGTTCAAAGAGCTCATTCTCCCAGTATAGTGATAGGAGAGCACTTAGATTCACTCAAACCCAATGTTTTTTTTACACTTAAGGGCTAATCGTAAACTTATACTACTAGTCATTGTATTGCATATACTCATTATTACAAAGACAAAACAAACTTTACAGTACCGTATAGATAATGTAGCCAACGAAAACTGTGTTATTGAACTAATGAGAACTGAACTGTTCAAGTTTATGAGGGTTTAGATTGGGGTGCATGTCCTTTGAAATAAAGTTTTTAACTAATAATTCGGTTGATCCAAAGCGTTAAAATGTTCCTCGAGCAAGTTACGACGCATCAATAATTACAAGTACAGTTGGGGCTCTACCGAGATAATCCGATTTGTAGTATATTCCAACTCTTGTGGATCATTGACCAATATATCATATCCAAATCCTCATTGCGATCCAATGTTATTTCCATGTGAGAATAACGGATGGAGGTCTGGTACGCAGCATATTAATATTCATAGGACAGCTGTTAGAAAATGCTACGTCAAAATTACAGTACTCCTGTTGTAGACTACCTGTAAGAGGAAATATCAATCTAATTCATTCATAAGGGAAACTATTTCAACAATACCTTGTTGATAGTTATGTCACAATTGAAGGTTCACTAGTTGTTTTCATTAGAGCAGTTAAAAAAACTTCGCGCAAAGACAGACAAGGGTTTCATTGCTTTTATTAACATTATACACGTGAGAGTGATGTTCAGGAAGGAATTGCACACAATCTGGTTTGATGGAGATTTCAGACATATCCTCCCTGTTGTAAGCCATGGTAAATGAACCACTATTGCTCAGAGTAACGTGAAGCTGTGGAAATTCATTGCAGAAAAATTGACCCAAAATATGAGGGCATATATTGAACCCATCTCCAGCAATTGGCTCGTATAAGTACGAAACAGAGTTGGAAATACAAACGAGTATATCTCATGATGCAATTAAAATTCTCAGGCACTCTTTTGTTCGTGAAAGGTATTTAAATTCATCAAGTTTTTGACACTAACATGTCAAGATGAAACATTTCAGAGTAGGGTTACCCTTGCTATTTCCTGTATTTTTTGATGGTCAATATCAGGTAGCTTTCTCAAGAGTAGATATAATTTCTAATATTTTTGTGACCTTGAAGGAAAGCGTTTACGCTTCCCAACCTGGCAAGGAAGCTTATATAATTACATCACTTGCTATTTTTAAGAAAATGTTGTGAAATGTTCCAAGAACATTTATGATACCGAACCTTTATTAATTTTTTTTAAAATATCAATTGTATTGTTTTTCGTTTCACTTGATATTCTATGAGCACTTTGAAAATTACACATTTACCCCGACATTTAAAAAAAATAAACACATTTCGCTAACCCCTTTCTCCCTTAATATGGAAATGGAAGGGTATGCAAGAGGGTAGGATTGAGCATACGAGGGTTCTCGCACGGATACGCTAGTATTTACTTTATTCTGGGATGAGAATAGTCATATTCTAGAACACTAAAGGCTTCAAGTTACTACAGTGACCAGTACTAACTACTTTGACCTTCTCAAGACCCATTTGAAGACAGCAGCACGCACAAAGCATAGGGGATTACGGAGTGCCGGTGTTTTGCGACCGCCTACCTTCATGGTAACTCCCGTTCGCAGTCAGCGCGTACGACAGTGAACGCAATTGACGAACTACTCGTGACGTGCCATTCACGGCTGCCACGCACGCCAGATTTAGCACAGTCAGAGTACATCTTTGGTCCATTAAAAGATAACCTTGGAGCGCAGATGTTCAAAATGAAGACGTTAAATGGGTGGAGCACGAGTGGCTACTTCAACCATTTTTTTTCTTTCGAGATATTGAAGCATTTCCTATCCAACGGTGTAACGTGCACTGAACATGTAGACAAAATAATCTGCAAGGAAACATAGGCTCTACTGTGGAAAAAATTAATTGCGCTTCTGTAATTAATCTCCTTCAGAATAAAATTTCATTTGATTATTTGTTTCCACTTATTCTTTTAAGACTAATATTATTTTGTATCCATTTATCACATTAATAAATCGTAAATTAGGAGTATTAAAGTTACGTGAACATTACATCATCACATATGAATGTATTCAATAATAAAAATATTTTTTTAAAGTTTGCCGTGCCTGTGTAAGACATATTTCTTATGTCACTTTTAATTAGCGCGATTGTAATTATTTAATCTATTTGCTGATCTACCTAACAACCAATTAATGGTGATAAAATAGAATATTATACAATTAGGGAAACAAGAGTCTCATTTTCCCCGAGGTCTAGGTTTGAAGTCCAAGGGCTTTAGCACGAGGGCTACAATTACACTGAGGCCTTCTCTTCTAAGTTGTATATATTTTTTCCACGACCACAATCATTTCACGAGTTTAAAATGTTATTTATTTTTCTCCACTTAGTTTTTTGCGTTGAATACGAATTTGCATGTAATAGTGAAAATAAAAAAGCCTAAAAATAAGACAACGAGAACACATGTTACCGGAAAGGCAAATGATGTTGACATGATTGGCATGTGTCGAAAATACATGTTACTTCGGCTACAGAATATCACATATCGTCAATTTTTTTTATTATAAGGCAGCAAAATATAGTAAATACCAGTCAATTGAAAAGAATACATTAGGAAAGTTCCAGTGTTATAGCGTTGTATTTGAAACTGAAAACTCTTCAATCTTACACGGGCTACTGTTTGCGTAGAAGCTCTGCTAGCTTTTAGTTGTCAGCTGATGCACGAGCTGATATTATCGCTATAAAGTATCACTCATGGCGGAAATCTTTGACGGCTACTTTTAAAATTCATTTGAAAATAAAGTTAATGGTGCAAAGAAAGTTCTAAATGAAGGTGGATGATCAACAAGCACAATGAATCTTCCTAATAAAGCCATGGAGTGTAAAATTTCTCCGAACATTAGTTTTAGAAACTGAGGGAGTGTTAATGTAACTGAATCTTAGTCATTAATGTGTATTTATTTGTATTTTTGTTAATAATATTTCATGCTCATCTTTATCTCGTTTTTCTTGTTCTTCTGATAAATTCCTAGGGGCAGAAGTAATGTTTGTAAACATTTGATCTCATGTTTAACCCTCTTTGGGGGCCTAGACATCGAGTCCTAGTCCAGGCCGTGGAAAATATTTATGCATGCAGGAGATAATTATAGAGTGGGTTAATATTTTCACACATTTTACAGTTGGATAGAGCTAAAGTATCGTTGTTTTCCTTAATTATACATTGCTCAGAGATCATCAGTTTGTTTTGTCATATATTTGGTAAGTTTTTCGTGTTCTTCCTTCCACTACAGTTCACTACGTTTGACTAAATGTGAACCGACGGACCAGTGTTGCTTTGCAAAAGAAATTGCGAACTCCTAAAGACCTTCGGAGAAAATATAATTAATTATTCTAATTAATGGTGGCTATTAGCTGCTCTGAGGCGACATGACGTATACTGCAACTCTGCCCCTTTTTAGGAATCAGCTGTTGACAGTTTCATCCAATCGGGAACTTAAACGTCGCCATAGTGACGTCAGTATGGTGATGTTTAAGGTTCCGATTGAATGAAACCGTCATCACTTGATTCCTGCCTGGGACAGCGTTGCATTAATCGCGGTATAAATCTTTGTGAAGATGCCACGAATTATTTAGAAAACGCAGGCGTCTCCTAAGACACTTTATTGAATGCGAACCAAGTTTAGTTGTTGCAATTGTTGCAAAAATATTTCCCATAGAATCAAGAGTTTATTTATCATACAAATCAGTACACTATTAAAAATATAAGCTCGCAATATTATTTGCGTTCACTGGAGTGGCGCAGCAAATTGAGATGAAACTACGAGATTGTCTGGTTTTGTCTCCATGCGATAATTGAAGAAACATTTAAGAATAAACAACAAGCAGGCGATATATAAAGTTGTACTTGATGTACGTAGTGTTTGTAACAAGATTCTAATGTTTGTACGTGTTGGCAATGCAATTGTCATATTCCAGCAAGCCGAATCATATATCTATCTCTACGGGAGTTACATTGTTTCAACACGCGCCCACCTCCGTAACGTGTTAATGCTCTTTCAAAACGTGTATAAAACTATTTCAAAGCGTTAACAATGCAACGAAAGGAGGTTAATAAATATTTAGAAAGATTATTACATTTAACCGACACGAATAGGAAGACAAATATGATTAGAATTCAGTATTAGCAGATGACCTCGAAGTTTAAATGTTTGAGTTAGATCTAATAATGAAAGACACATCTTTCCTTATCTGTAATAAAATTAATGCCTTCATGTACTAGTTATTATAGATAAAATAAAGAAATGTACTGACACATTGTAGGATTGAAACTTCGTTTACATGCAGTGTGCATTAAACAATGCGTGAAGTAATCAGCATGTTATGTTTATGCATGCGGGGGCAAAAGATATTTTTCACGTTCTCTATATCAAAGCCTGCAGTTCGATTTTAAGCCTGTTCGTACAAAACAAAACAAAAATTCCGATGTCGCTTGGTAAAACAAGCTGAGGCAATCGTAATATTTACATCTATTCAATCCAACTATGATCATATGCAAGTATTATACGATATATCTCTGGTAGAGATAAGGGGGTCAGACGGATAACCATCGATTGGTGTGCAGGTGTAGAACTTTCGTGCTCCCAGAACTTCCTCCTTTCTCAGCGCCCCAGCCGAGACGCGCAAACGACGACGGCGGCGCGTCAGGGTGACGTATCTGCGACGAGGAGGCAGGCGATTATGCCGGGCACGGAGCGCAGCCTCGTCCGCGCCGCGCCGCGCCGCGCCGCGCAGGGCCGGGCCGAGCGTCGTACGCGGAAATTGCGCGGCGCATCTGGGCAGGAGGATGCGACGGCGGCGGCTGTGGGAGGCCCTCCCTCTCGGCGCCACTTCGCGTAATGGCCTTTCACGGGCGGCTGAGCGCTCGCGAGCACCCACGCCCACGCTCGCGCCTTCTCTTCGGGGAGGCGACGACGACGATGACGACGACGACTACGACGTCGCCGCGACGCAGTTGCCATGAAACGGCGCGCATAGGCCACGGGTTGTTAGTGCCGTCCATATTCCAGCCGGTTTACGAGTCCGATTCCGCTTCTCTGGAGCCCCCTGGCAATCCTCGGGGAACACGGGAGACCGATCGTCCACGAGCCAGGAGTCTACTATTCGATTTCTCGAACGAGTTTGGTTTACAACGCGACAAATGAATGTGGCCAATAAAAACGCCGCATGATTTATGGAAGGAGCTTACCAGCTTTAGGGGTTTCAACACGATGAGCGGGTATAGCCGAAATATGCCGCAAACACTAGCTGGCTCACGTCTCTGATTTTCTGTTGGACGTGAACATTGACACATTCTATATCATGTGTCAAGGTATGCTTAATATTATTTTTCTAGTGGTGCTACAACAGTACATAATTTACGGCATTATTTGTAACTTTTCAATTTTTAGAAAATCTCGAGAGTTGAAATAAAATTATGCCTATGCAACTTTATAAGCGTTCTTCGTTCTATTCGGGGAAAAAATTGGAGATTTTTTTGCTAAAATTATAAATTGCCTTTACTTCAAGAAAAAGTGCGAAATAACTATTCTGTTGCTTTTTAAAAATTGTATATGATATGATTTTATAATCCAATTTTTTAGAACAGATTTCATGACAATTTGGTTTCTTTATCAAAATAGTAGTTTTGCAATGTTAACTTTTGCAATTTTAGAAAATAGAGTTTGCCTAAAATGGCACTCGTGCAATTTTTACCGGCCTTTGCTCTATCCAAGTAAAACATTTTACAAAAAAAAGAGATATTTTCACAAAATAATTGTTTAAAAATTGTCTACATTTCATGTAATGTTACGCAAAAACTAATTTTATTGTCCAAATATTGTACTTGATTTAAAGACCTCTCTAAAGAAATAAAATCTTTAAGAAAAATTCTTTATGTTGTAGTAGCAGGAAGAAACAGAGAAGAGTTAGGATTTTGCAATTTCCGAAAATTTAGAGAGTTTATCAAAACTCAGTTCTACCTCAGTTCTACAACTTCTTGTAGGAAAATGGATAAAAAATTTGAAACCATTTTTCAGACCATGTTTTTGTGATACTGAATCAGAGCGGTGTAACTGTATTCTTTTTCTATCCTATTTCTCTTACCTTCCTTACCTACTGAGCAGTCATAAGCTCCGACTCGCGTATCTTAGGAGGCGGATGTATGAACCGCTGTGAGCAATTCCCCGCGTATGTAATTCCTCTCTTTGATTTTAACATCGCTTTCAGATTTTTCAATAGTAATAACATGGCGATATTCGGTGACGCGCATGACGACCAATCAATTAAATAATTCGTGACTCTCCAGAAACCAAGTCCTTCATATTTTGTAAGTCAATTCGTCACGTCTCTGTGAAATTCTCTTTTTTTAGAGACCTCATTTATAAAGATTGGTTGTGTAAGTGCCGCAAACGTTATGTACAAAGAAGAATCCGCCTATTAATAAGCCCAAATGACAGTTCGCTGAACACGTGAACATCACATGTAATTCACAGAAGTATCCCTCTGCCGCGACAGCTGTACAACCACGCCTCTTCGTAAAGTGTTTGTTTGTACATGGCTTCCGTTAAGACATCATAGCTTCTCATGGTTGACAACAGTGTAACTAATTAAAGAATAAATTGATGAAACGCAAAGCGCAGAACTACGTAACGTTCTCGATTACAGCTCGCCACCTTGCCACACAGAAGCAGGAAACTCGTACACCAGTACGCATCTGACATTCAAGACTCGGTTTTAAATAAAGATAATACTTATCACATAAGGAGTAAATTCGATGTAATGTTTATAAAAAAATATTTTTATAGACGTGCACAGTAGCACAACACGTCCTAATTTCAATTGTTTCTCGTGGCGAACAATATTTTCCTCGCACGAGGACATCACAAAAGGAATTTAAGCCATTTCCAAGTTAGCCAACTGCAAACGAACTAATGAAGGAAGGAGAGTCAGATAGGCTGAAGAAACGACTACAGAGCCTTCAGTTATGTTGCCAGCACTAGCTGTCAAAACGGTCTTTTCTAATAAAAATCGCTCTATAGTACTGAAATAACACAGGAGACAATGCTATATTATCACCAAAGCTCTACCCGCAAATCAATGAGAAACAGGCGCGTAGGGTACATGGATTTGGGTGATGTGGTACATGCCCTGACTATATCTGCAAATTTATTTTTATTTTAAATTTATTGTAAATTGTTAATTTGTTATTTTATTTATGTATTACATTTTGTTCCATTCATATTTCAAACATCGTACCGTTGAGTATTTGATTCTTCTGGTGGATTAATGACTCGCTTTGAAATGCCTGTGCTGTGAATCAGATGTACAGCAGTACAGTTATTACATCCAGCGTAAATTGCTCTCGTGTTATGAAACTTCATTGTTTTCTTGGTGTTTGTAAGAGAACCAGATTATTTTATGAGTATTGTAGTTTTGCTAAAGTTTATTAACTTCTTTTAATGCATGTTGCAACTATATATTTCTTCCCGATTTAGGTTAGGGATTGTACTGGTTCAATGGACAAGGGTACGTGCTCGAGCGACGCACATCTGTGACGGGAATGGCGAGCGCAACGCGATCCAAAAACAAATATATAATTATGGATTGGGATGTGTAGCTCGCGAACAAAATAGTTCACTTGAACTATTCTCGAGCAGGAACGGAGCGATTATTTACTTAACGATCATTCATCTGTCACCGGTCATCGTTTGTTGTTCTCCAATCGTCGTTCACCTACTTCGCAGTTCGTCGGTTGTTATTTACCTAGTTCAGAAATCTCTGTTGCTTAGTTCGCCTGCCATCGTTCGTCGTTCATCTTAGCTCAGAGACCTCTGATCGCTCCCGTACTTCGTCGGTCACCGCACCTTGTTCACTTTAGTTTAACGTATGTTCATCTTCAAATTACTTCAAATGAAATTTTTCGTAAACTCATGAACTTTCTTTGAAAATGAGCTTCACATTTCGCATTTACAGTAAGCACATAAAAACAATTTTCTTAATAAAGTCTCAAATTTTTTTCAATGAAAATTCGCATTAATACAAGGTTTTACTCTTTAATAATCTTAAAGTAATATTTCGCTTCCTCTATTAGGAAACCGAAAAATTGAGAAAATGTAAAAAAAAAAAATACTGTGGTCGACGATCGATGGCAGCTGGCAAGCTCGAATAACAAGCCCACACCAAAGAAAATACAAAAGACGTAAATGAGCAACTCTCTGCTATTCTGTTGCATCACTAGTGTCTTAGATGAAATACATATTAAGTAAATAAATTCAATCATATTAAATATACAATTAAATAAAAGAAAAGATAATCGGATGGTATCAATTTATTAGATTTAGTCTTGAAGAAAAAGAAATGACTCTTACTTAGGAGATTTGTACGATGAGGTGAAGTCATACAACTGGTTCAGCTGAATTATCAAATACTGACGAGATTTCAATGAATTGCGAGGCATTTCGGTTTTTATTCACGTTATCGTAAACGTGTTAATTGTAATACTTCCGTAATTAATAATGTTCTCCTGCTGTTTCAAATTACGTTGTGTTTTCGGTATTTTGAACCTTCACAAAATTGCGTTTTTTTTGTTTTGTCAATATCCCAATGCTACAAATTTTCTATTTTACTCATTTTCCTTATTATTCATCATAGATCGTGCAATTATCAATGAAATTCCCATAACTAATGGGAAGAGTTTTCGCAGTAACCATTAAATACACATGCATCTCCATTGAATTGCATTTCACGTTAGTAGATTAGAATGCAGACCTTTAGATAATCTTTAGATATTCATATAGTATATCATTCTAGGTACTATATAGTTTATTTCCATTCTCGATTAAGCTCTGAAGACATCGAACCCAATAGGAAGCAAAGAGCTTTTTCATTATTATTACATTACTCGTAAATATTGCGATGCTGAGATTCATATCACAAATAAATTTGTTCTATATATAGTGTCGTACTTGATAATTACGTGAGCAAGGTTTCATCTGATATTTTCTGAAGACACTCTACGGGTAGAAATGATATAAAATGGCATCTTTCAAACTGTAATGCTTTAAAAAATGCATGTAAGTAAATTCACTTCAGAAACGTTAAAGTTCTAATAGAAAATGAAAAACAATTGTTATTCTAATGACGTACACATGTGCTAGAGTAAATGTTACAAACTTCTAAGGGAGGTGTAGGGGTAAAAAGTTATCACTTATTGCCAATTAACGTGAGGTGAAAAATTTCATATAATGTACTAACACATAAGAAATTTACTTCAGATTGTAACAAAATTCAACAGGCACTGATGTTCGGAGATATACCACATCAGAACGTGGCATGCCGAAAACTAGAGCGCAATAATTTGCTTACCTATCAAGGGCACATTTCATGTGTGTAACGTCATATTATATTTCCCGCCCCATGGTAATTGGTCAAATAATGGATCATAGGTAAAATTTCCGACTTTTCTCTACCTCATATCAGTTTACAATGTATATCGGTCACGTGCGTATGATAAATACAAGTAGATAACTCAGACATAGTTCCATAATTTCTTGATGGTGCAAAACGCCTTTTCAGGCGTATAATCTTTTGTGAAACAAGAAAAAATAATAATTAAATTAAAAATATGATAAAATAAATAAATTAACAATATTCTGCTTAATTAGTGGTGCTCCAGTATGGTGCAGACTTTCTCCAATTAGTTCCTTATACCTTCATTCTAGGCAACACTTTGACCCAGCCTGTTCTCAGCTGCCATCTACTGTCGCCTAAAAGTCACTTATACACGTTCTCTCTATAAGCGCATTTGGATGGTAATTTTTACCACAAACTTCGTTTTCGAGATACTTCATAAGAAATTATTTGACGCAATTAAACACACAATGGTAAATGTAAAAAATGGATTTGTGAAAAGAAAATTAAAGAAGCAGTGATATCATGTCACTTTGATTTTGTGATTTATCACAAGATTAGTGGGATTAAATTAATATTTGCAGAAATAATAAATACGGCAATGCCAACAATGGTTAAAAGACTCATAAGCAAATACGTCGTGTACAATTAATATAAACAAAACAGCATAATCAGTAGTGGGGAAAATATAGGGAGTGGAATAGGTAATGCAAAGCAAAGACACGTGAGCAATTTCCAGAAAAACGGTGCTAAATATGAGAAAATTAATAGTAGCTAAGGAGTTCAAAGAATAAAGAGTTATGATGTAACTGCGAGGGTGACCAATGAGAACGGAAATCGTATTCGAGAGACCAATCAAAATGCGCGTACAGAGGCAAGAAGAGACGTGTTTGGAAAAGATTCCGCGCAGGAGAAGACAGGAGACGAACGCGCGCAACTCAGAACGGGAGAGAGAGCTCGGTGAAATTGGGTCGTGGAAGGACTTGCAGATGGAACGCTCGCGGAGGAATTTTTTTTTGTTTTAATTCTGAAATAGTTTGAATATGGCAAGGTAAAAATAGATGCATTTTTTAAGATGGAAATGTAAAATATGTGTGTGGAAAACCGGAGCGACATGATTAATTAAACTTTTCTGGATATACAAACGGATTGAAACGTCCAACAATGGCCAAGCTTGGGCCATTTGCTTCACAAAGAAAACTAACAATGAGGGGTCTTTTGTTAGCAGAAAATAATGTAGGAACATAAAGATGTTTTAATTTTTATTGTAGATGAATGTGTAATTTGGAAAATAATTTGGCCAAAGCATGCAAAGTAAGGAGAGGGATTATTTAAGAAAATATGAACACCTTTTTTATCATTACAATAATTCTAAAAAGTTAATATTATTCAATTGTTGTTATTGTGATGATGAAAACGTAAACTGGTGACTATTATGTATGTATGCATGTATGTATTTACAACACTGCATAAACTACTTAATCGGCATATTGTAAATATATTTCAGAGGACGAATTAAAATAAGTAATCCCGTGTACGTAAATATTTCGTCATTGGGAGTCCGTACGAATGATCTATCTTACACCTATACATTTACACACCTATACATTTTATCGTGATAGAGAAAATTCGGGCCTCATATAGAATAACAGGATAAATTAATGAAAGGAAGAAGACGGTGTTTATATTTTTATACAAATAAAGGTCACGGATAAATTCTTAATGAATTGGAACGCCCAGGGCGGACTAATTTATTAATAGTTTTGTTATTATTATTATTATTATTATTATTATTATTATTATTATTATTATTATAAAGAAGCCCGGATGAAACTTATTACCAGAATATATCGTGATATTCTGAATACTCCTAATAATGATATAGATTTATTAATGGATGAGAGTATATTAAAGTAATATCAAAAGACATTGGATGAAAAATTATTGCAGAACGAGTTTAATTCAGTAGTAGAACAATATAAATATATAGTAATACATACAATCAGGACTCATGAAGCATTAGGGATAAAACCGACAAATATAATATTTACTACCTGTCAGAAGAAATCGAAGAATTAATTAAAGAGTAGGAAAATATCTTAATTTGTTAAAATCTAGATCTAGTGAAGAGAGAATGTAATATAATGAAGCACAAGCCTCAATACGTAATACGGTGTATATTCCTTTTGAATGAATGTTGGAAAGAAACGTTGGGAGAAAAAATGTATGCAGGTTCAAATATATATTGGAAGAAAGAAAACAGCTGAAATTTGTCGAATATTTTAACAATTACAAACTCAATAAAATAATAAATTGATAATTAATAGAATATGGTGGAATGGGAACATATCAATTTCTTATTTCAAAAATATAGGACACAATTCTTATCTATCCCTATTTGTGGCTTGAAAGTGAGGATACAATGTATTTAGATTCAACATCATTTAATCATATTGTAGCATCATTGGAAAATGAGAAATCTTTGGGATTAAATCGCATAACAGATGAATTAAGTATTGCTCCAACGCTTAATGAATTGATATGAGATATGTTTGAGAAATGTTTATATGAATATTATATTTTGAATACAAACATGGTGTGGAAACACGGGTTATTTTAAGTAATATTTAAAAATTGTAACCGAAATGAGTATTTTAATTATACGAGAATCGTACCCGGGGCCACATAGTGGAAACCCAACTCGCTGACCAACCACGAGTAGTAGTAGTAGTAGTAACGCAAGTAGCCACGAGGACAGTATTAGTATTAGCGATACCAAATTTTGAAATATAAAAGTGTTATTTCTCAGCGAGTAATTTTATTTCGAGACTCAATAATTTACACGAAACAATTTTAAAAATGCGGAATAGTATCTCTGTTCATAAAATCTTTGTGTTTGGGATTGCAGTCGAGATATATTGCCTTGACCTGCAACGCCAGTTCCACGTAATTCCTCCATATGTCTCTCTCTCTCGAAGATTTACCCACACATTTCAGGCCGCTGCGCCCTACATTTCGATGCTTTGCACCGACAAGCGTGGGCGTGCGTGTGCGTGCCAGACGTCGAGCACGTCGCCCCGCGTGCCGGGCGCAGAGAGATAGCGGACGACGCACCGCGCCGCAATACACCTCACCGGTGATAAACCGCACGTCCGAATCCCACGCTACAATCCCGCTGCCCACCGACCTCCAGTGTACACCTCCGCTTCTCGCGTTTGATGCTTCCGTCCTCACTCTCACCAAAGACGCTTGCCACCCCCAGCTTCTTACCGGCTGCTACCCTCCCATGGTCAACATCACGGGAAAGAAACGATTAGCAAGAACGGCTTAAGAGTTTCTCAATAATTTGAAACAATGTTGCAATAAATTTATCGTGTGAGTAAATTAATATAAAATCAAAACGTTATTAATAAACGTATTAGCAAAAGAGGAGGGCATTTTTACTATTAGAGTCGTTTAAAGTAAAACACTCGTTATTTGGTTGCTAATCTGTCATCCATTGTCGTTTTTGTCGTTTGCTGTCCTGCCATTTCTCGATCTCCGGCCCTTTCATTTCTTCTTTTTTTCATTTAGTGAACACTACTTCTTTTCGCATTTGCCTTGCTTGCGGTACTTTTTCCCTTTCAAGATTTTTTTTTCTTAGCCGTATCGTATGCTTTTTTTCCCGGGGCTTTGATCCAGAGACCATTTGCGATGAATTTCAGAAATCGAAAGGTTAGAATGCATGCGTTAAGATGTAGGTATTTTAATGGCTAAAAGTCCTTTGACCTAGACACACAGTATAAAGTTATGCAATTGTATATATAACAATTACATATTAAAATATATAAAACTATTCACTGGTTCCCAAGATTTACAGTGCTTAGCTAATAATACACGCTATATTTAGAAACAATATCCGAATAGTAAAACTCATTTTATTTTAATTTTTTACTCTTGTGTCTGGTCTTCGTTCTCTCACTGAACGATTCAATTGTTTTTTGTTTTTTTCTGTTCCTTTTCTGAGGCGTTGAATACGTAGCAGAAGGAATTGTGAAGTAAAACAGGGGTCGTGCGAAACATGAACACATGTTTCCTCAATGGCGCAATATTACAATAATACAATATATCAAAGTAATCATCACCCCTCAAATGGAAAAGTTCTAAACAAACCAAGCGTCTGAGTGCATTATATGTCTCGCATGGTCTACTACACCACACTTTTTTATTTTACCACGAGGATCGCTCCCCAAGGTGGGCACCTAAACGTTAGCCTTTAGCTGCACCCTTCGTCAGTGCCCAAGTACGAACGGGCTGGTATCTGGTTCCCGCCAGAACACACGTTTACTCTCTCGGTAACCTTCCCATTCGATGCTTAGTTCGGATTAGGGGATACTCATGGCCGCATTGGTGGGTATGGTTTCTGGTGGAGAGTTATAAAGAACCACCCGTACCCTGAGTTTCACGGCGGCACTCACATCGTTAGCAGGTAGTCAGTAGACGATGCTAAGCTCAGTGTTGCCGGGTTCGCCCCGTATCACCCCAGTTGGGCCCATGGCGCATCGACCTTTGGGCGGGATTGGGCGAATGGCTTCTTCGGAATGGCCCGGCTCCCACATATAAAACTACAGAGGGGGCCCATGAATCTCCATGTCAGGTTGACAAGGTTTCGGCGGTACTCACTTCCATAGCTTAAAGCTGATTGCATTGAGAGGACGGGAAGGGGGACACGAGCCGCCCGGACCTTAGTTCGGATGGCTCCATGTTGTGGTCTTTGCTTCGTTGTGGCAGTGACCCGGTACTCTGGTATAGAGAATGGACTTGTTCTCGGTTCCTGGTTGCGAGTGGCGCATTGTTTTGACTCCGGTGCCAGCCTGGAAAGCCCAGAAGCTCTGAGGTGGCAGGGTGGCTCGACCCTCACAACAGTATAGAACGCTCGGCGATGTCGGAGGCAGAGTTTCGGGGTGGCTGGATGGCACGCCGGCGGTGGCGGGAGCGGGCCGCGGGGCGAATCTCGCGACGCGTGCGCAATTAACTGGAGCGTCGCGCAAACGCCAGGGACCGGCGCTGCGCCGCGCAGTTCACCTCAGCCCAGCACCCCCCCCCGCGCACAACATAGAGCAGCGAGCCGCCCTGCCCTTTTCATGCAAATGCCGCCGCCGCTGCCGCGTGCCTCGTTGCGCGCTCGCCTCTCCAAATCAAGGTCCTCTTTTTGCTCCGCGTGTAATTTTATTACCGCGTTTCCTCGCGGACACGGTAAGCTCATGCGCGCCGGAATGTCTTGTTATCTTGCGCTCTCAAGTGTTATTTTGATATCGTTTAATATTCCGTGGAAGCGCCGGGGAGCGCGGTCGTTACGTAGCGGTGCCCGAGTGGCGTGTGCGTAATTTGCGCGCGGATGATTTCTGTGGCTTCCTGTTATTTCTGCCTCCCGAGTTTGCTCTCCATTACAGGGGCCAATTTGATGAAGATTATGATTATGATGACATATTGCAATTGCCCCGGCGTTACTGCAATGGTCTATGATTATTCGAGATACCACATGGTCTCCCCTCTTGACTGGACTTCTGTGAAACGTGCATATCCCTAGCTAACCTACTCGCGAGGAAATGATACCAACACTCGCACATTTTGCTTCCTCTTTATTTTCTGATTTATAAATGTTTTTCTTCTTTTGCCTGTAGACTTTTATATTCTGCCTTCGAGACTAAGAGCGAAAGAAGAGTATGCTTAATGACATCCTGAAACGACGGGCCAATGTAAAGAAACAAATAAAATTAGTCCTTAGGCTTTTATTTAATATAGAATTCGATTCACCACTGCAATCTCAGTTCCATGATCACCAAAGACGTGCTGTAAAACGAAATATGACTGATATTGATTATTATGTCACACTGCAATTGCCCTGATTTTCTGCATGGTTTAGCGTCTTTTAAGTACACATTTGAGTATTGAAATAGAGAGGAAATTTTTCTATGAGTCTAAAATTATAACAATGTTATTCGATTTTTGGTAATATCCTTCCATTTATTGCCTTCTTATGTACAGAATTTTATTTATTGTTTCGTTTCTTGAATTGCAAGAAATGAAGCATGCAAATGATAATTTTCAATTGGAAAAACTGTATTGACACATTTTCCTTTCGTTTATAATTAATTTGTTACTACGAAACCAATTCAAAAATCTGGTATTGTACCACTGACTGTATCTGCGAAAACTACTTTTATTATCAGCAAAGAGAATCGACGAGATTTTACCGTTTGTTTATTGTAGGGAGAGAATTGAGTCTAAAATTGAACCCTGCGGAACTCGATGTACAATTGGCAATTAATCTGAAAAAGCCGTAAATAATGAACCTTCATTCCTGCATGGTATTTCTATTCTCTGAGATCGTTGTTTTGATACTGTTTTAAGATCTAAAAATATTTCCGTTGGTGGTTCATTTTGTTCTATTGATTAAGCGACACCTTAAAAAAAGGAATATCTGTTTCTGTAAATTTTTATTTCCTAATTGCATGTTGGCAATTCTACAACACATCACATTTGCTGAGAAAGGTTTCCATTTTTTCGTTATAAAAGTCTCTATTACATCCTTAAAAAAGCAAAAAGAAAATAGGCCGCTAATTTTGAATCCCATTTTGTGCCTTTTCTGAGAGTGGTTGATTCGTACCTGCTTTGGAAATATCTGGAAATACTCTACTGCACAAGGAAGTAGTAAACTTTAAATGACAACGTGTATAATGACAGGCGCACTATCTAACAAACAATTCTAAAATTCATCTATGTCGACCGATTATTTATTTTTATTTTGCAATTTATTTTGATAATTTAAAAGGATTAAGTTTTGTAAAGACACATTGAAATGTTTGTTTTGGGGGTCCAAGAACGTGAAGCGAATGCGAAAAAAATATTATATTTGTCATTTGCATAAAAAGTATTGCAAACAGCAACCCATGATTCCCGCAGCAAGTAGTGTACAAATATTTTAATTTTACGTTTAGTACACATTGTTCAATTAGACTATTATTTGCAGAATGGGTATTAGCATTTTCTGTAATTATAAGATTTTTTATCGTGGTCACTGCATCCACATGCTTTCATTTCAATTTCATATCTCCAATAGAGCGCACACAATACTCAATTCGGCTGATTATTCCTTTTATTTGTTGAGGCAATTGAAAGCAATATCGTTGCATATTCTGCCCTACAATATTCACATACTGTACTAAAACTAGTGAAATCAGCACATCAAGGTTACTCTGGGAATGGTGAGAGCTTGCATTGGCAAAAAATCACAGCTTGATTCTACGTGTTGCAAATCACGTGCAGAGGTAGCCGCTTTCCTTAGAGAACAATACACTTAATTCAGAAGATAATTAATTTTTTTAGTCGAGGCAATTAATAAAAGCAAGATCGCTCTATGTTCTGCCGAATAATTTTTTGCATACTCAATATAACAAGTGCAATCAGCACAACCAGGATACTATGGGAATGGTGCGAGCTTGCATTGGTAAAATATCACATCGTGATTATACGAGGGGCCAATCACGTGAATAGAATGTTATTTTCCTGACAGCACACCATTCTTAACTCAGCTGATTATTTCTTTTTTAGTTGAGGCAACTGATGAAACCAAGATCGTTCTGTGTTCTGTCGAATATTTTTTTGCATACTCAATAAAACAAGTGCAATAAGCACAACCAGAGTATTATGGGAATGATGCGAGCTTGCATCGGCAGAATATCGCATGGTGATTCTACGTGCGGCCAATCACGTGAATAGAAGGCGGTTTTCCTTACATGAAAATACACTTAATTCGGCTGATTGTTCGTTTTCTTTGTCAAGGCAATTAATGAAAGCAAGATTGTCGTATGTTCTGCCGAATTATTTTCACATACTGTACTGAAAAGAAAACCGTGGATCTCTTCCATTTATATTAGCGTCTTTATAATAACTCAAAATTCATCTGTTTGCATAGACCTATTCAACTGACCATGTCATTACTTTTAATCGTAAGAAACGAGATAATGTATGTTGTTTGAACTCAAGAAACGACCATTATACATAAACGCAAACCTCCTGCTGAACGAAGGGCTGAGATAGAACGTCGGAAAGAAATCAAGTGTAGAGCATGGTGTGTTAAAAATAGCATTCCTACTTAAGAGGTTTTTATTGAAAATTTGATAACCAAAGATTTAGGAAAGGTTTTTTATTGTGTAGTGACAATGTTTTGTTATTTAAAGTCAACTAACTCGGCTAAAATGTGTCCAACAATTTTATGTGGCTTTAAAAGTTTTGAAGTTCTTTCAATAGAGGGGAAAACTATTTTGAATGATTGCTTGTGTCATAAAAGATATAGTGCATATAATTTGTAATGTTTTAAGCAACATTTTCTTTAACAAGTATAGAGAAGTAGTTAATGATAAATTTCTCAACAAACCATTAACAAGAATGAGTGAATAAGACAGGAAACTAACTACAAATAATTAGAAAGTTACTTTCAGAGCTTTTGAAAACTAAAAACGGATTTAAAAGTAGGCTTCTTTAAGAAAGCGAAAAATGGATGTACTTGTACATAAGAATAACCTGCGCTAGGAACATCAGATGCCGTAATAAACTTTTTTTTCGACATTTGTACCATTTAAGAGTTGATTAATACGAATTTGGTGGTTGATTATGTTCTAAAAGCGAAAGAAA
This sequence comes from Gryllus bimaculatus, assembly GCA_017312745.1. Lineage (NCBI taxonomy): Eukaryota > Metazoa > Arthropoda > Insecta > Orthoptera > Gryllidae > Gryllus > Gryllus bimaculatus. The sequence goes on from BOPP01000030.1 coordinate 2,600,947, forward strand.
GTCTGAAAGTTTGCTGTTATATGCAACGTTCTTCGTGGCGGCTTCGACTCGATCGACATGACAATTTGTAACGCAATGCCTCCATCTCAAGACTGCCTTGCCTATACTATTTAGTTTTGAACAGAATATAAATGCTGACCCTCTGCCATTCACGGACGGGGTGCGGTAGTAAACCTGGGAATTTCAAGCGAGTAAGCATCATGTTAATACGAAACGGAGGAGATTTTGTCTGCAATGTCGAGGTTGGTCCGAAACAAAGCCGTTAGAATAGAAATAAACGAAATACACCGAGTGTTGCACTGGCAAAAAAATTTAAAGGCCGCCATAGACATTGCAACTGTGATAAGCGCAATTTAGTGGTTAACAGTTGTCCGGCATTCGTATACTAAATGAGCGAAGAAATGCATTATTCCAAATTGAAATTCAGTGTAGAAGTTCGTACAGTTTGTCTCTTCAAAACGATTACGAGGGGAACATCTGTGTTGTTCAGTAACTGTGATTGATTGTAAATGTTAAAGACCTTTCGTGTGAAAACTAGCATATCCGTATTGTTAAGGAAATATAGCAACTGGCATAATAATATCCAGCCTCATACGAAAACGAGGAGATTTTGTCTGCAATGTCGAGGATGGTCCGAAACAAAGCCGTTCGAATAGAATAAACGAAACACACGGAGAGTATTGCACTGGCAAAAAAATTAAAGGCCGACATCGTCGTAGAAACGTGCGTACTTCGTAGATATTGCAACTGTGATAAGCGCAATTTAGTGGTTAACAGTTGTCCGGCATTCGTATACTAAATGCGCGAAGAAATGCATTATTCCACATTGAAATTCAGTGTAGACGTTCGTACAGTTTGAGTCTTCAAAACAATTACGAGGGGAACATCTGTGTTGTTCCGTAACTGTTATTGATTGTAAATGTTGGAGACCTTTCTTGTGAAAACTAGCACATCCGTATTGTTAAGGAAATATGGCAGCTGGCATAAAAAATATGTGTCTAAACATTATACGTATACGGATTACGTGTTGTTTGTTTATTTTATATTTTTATTACTGTTTTACTCACACAAAAACAAAGATAATGATGAAACCGAGCGCTATTGCAGGTAGATTACAAACATCCACTACAATGGATGCCACGACCCCTTTCAAATCTATCCTGTATATTCAACTGTCCGTCCACGTTATTGTGGGAGCTAGGTACAAAAGGCCCTGAGTCGCGGGCATCCTATACAATAGTATATCCTGTAGTAAATAGTATAAATTATTATAGAATATCCTATAATATAACTGTTATTTAATTTAGTGCAGCATACAAATGCCTGAACATCTCCCATCCCACGGCCAGAACACGGCAGTGCGGCAATAAACCTGCCAGCGTTGAGAAAACGATTATAATGTAAATACGACAATATTTCTTAGCGAAGCGTGTGAATTATCCATCAACGCAAATATAAATGAAACATCCAACACCTAAAAATTATCCTTGATCATTCAAACGACGAAATATTGTTTTTCCCTATGAATGTACCGAGGATCCAAGCCCAGAACGTAAATCAGGAAATAATTTGCTGGATGATGTAAAATAACTGCGTAAAATACCTTATGTAGGTACAGCAATATGACAACTAATAACCGCCCTTCAAAACTCATCGCACCTCGCCGGTGTGGTACACGCGCTCTGGGTCTTAAGGGATCAGTAAGCTAGCTCCTCCCTCTGCTGAGAACAATGCAAGTTTACGCCGCTATTTGTTAGTTTTCATAATTATATGATTTTTCCATGTGAAGAAAATTATGTACGAAACTTATTTTACTTCGCCATTACTCTCTCACTATGAAGCTCGAGGTAATCTATCAGAAGGAGAATAAACTTCAACATTTCAACACACGTAATATATAACATTTTTTAACATTTCAGTACTCACCCAAGGTATTTCGAAACATTCAGTTTTTTTTGTGTGTTTTTACTTTCCGGAGGACTACATGCAAACTGATTTATGTAATTATTAATCAATGTGAAACATTCTTTCTTGGATAGTGTACTACTATAATCTATCGACTTTTGGTATCCAGGACCCACAAAACATTAATTCTGACTACACCAAGATTAGAGATAATTGGTATAACGATATTATTTAATTGATTTATTGGTGACTTAGGCACTTCAACTGATTAAGGCATAGTCCCCTAAGAGTTGTGCGTGTAATACCGCTGGACATGGCGGAGATCTTCTTTTGAAGGACGGCACTGCCCTGTTGGCTAGCGGGATTTTCCCTAACCACGTATCTCCCACCAGCGTTGCACGCCCCCGCTCTAACCTCTCTACTGGCCTTCCGACAAGTGTGGTTGCGCGAGTGGGTGTGTTAGTGAGTCTAGGACAAGAGGAAGGAAGGATTGCGCGGGGTTGGCGGCCCAATTGTTAGGGGACTGCTCTAGCTTTCTCCTGGTGTAGATTGCAGAAACCACGAAAAACTGATCAGAGCAGCCAGTCGCTAGAATTCTGGAGATTGATGGATTGATTTAGTGTTTCCGGGCAAGCCAATTAACAGGGTCGTTAGTCCCGCAAGTGTAGTGCATGTTTTTGCTCGGGAGATGGCGGTGATCTTTCCCTCGCTGTATGGCGAGATCCGGCTCCGACCTACTGTCAACTAGTGGGTGTTTTCCCAAACAGGTATCTCCCACCTGCGGGGAATCGCCCCAGCGAGGACAAGCTCTAAGCTGTCGACCGATCTCCTGGCATATTTGCGTGTGTAGTGCATGTTAGTGTGTGTGTGTTAGATGATAAGATAGAACATGAAAGAGGTAGGAAAGATCGCACGCGGTTCGTGATCCGTTTGGTAAATACTGCTCCGGCATTGGTCTGATGTTGATCGGAGAAACCCCAGAAAACCACCGATGAGAACAGCCGGCCGCTAGAATTCTCCTCCAGACAGCGACTGAATTCGACCTAGCTGACAAGCTAGTGTCGAAAATCCTGCCACTGACGGGACCCGAACCTAGGACCTCCCAGTCAGACGGACCGCAGTGACATCTCCCGACAGGGACGTAACTCAACCTCTTGTCGAAATCCTTGACACTGTCTGGACTCGAACCTAAGACGTCCAGGTAAGGAGCACTGCAGTGACATCAGTTAATGCCCTGAGCCCCCTTTGCCGTTTTTGTGATAAATATGATTATAACGTCAGTGATGTAGCGTAGTGGGGCAGGAGGGGCGGCAAAACTTGAGAGCCATTTCATTTCATAATTTTGTCGCACCTACGACTCGCACCGATTGAAATGAGCACGGAATCTTTCATTATTTATTCTGTAACGTCTTTAAACAAGTGTGTAATGATTAATATATTGTAAAACAAGTGATTATTAATATTGAAAATCACATAAACATGACTTTTTTATTTGTAACCTGTACAATCCTTACTCAGTATTTGAGTAACACTCGGAGTGTGTGTGTGTGCGATTGTGGGTATGTGTGCGGTCCCGTGCACCAATCGAGACGTTTGAGGTGGCATTCGACGCGGCTGTCTCTCCTGAGGGGGAACTGATCATTTGTTTTGGGATCCGGCCACAAGATTGAAATAAATTTCCAAAAACATATTTTTTCGTGTTTTGACACTGCAAACATAGTGATGTCAGTAATTAAACCAACACCTCTTAAATCGATCTATATAAGTGGCGTAGATTAAACACCAGTGTCCAAAGATATTTTTTTGCAAAATACACCACAATTTTCTTTCATGACGTTGGCAAAACTGATGTCGACATCTTTAAGTGAATAATGGAATTACGAAGTAAATCTTGCTGCAAATTGATTTCAATTTACATTCGAATTATCGTATTTTTAAAAATAAATTTACGAAATCCTATGAACCGTATTGCCTCAAAACTTTTTAAACTTGGAGAATTGCAAGGGAATATGGAGAAAACAAAACTGAGTAATGCTAGAGAATGAATGAACGTTATGTTCGACTTCGCACTTTTAGGTTCTTACAAAAGTGTGCAAACACCGATTTTCAAATGAATATGACCCACATCTTATTCTTATTAACGACAGCTTATTCACATAAACATACAGAACAATCGCCTTCTTACTCTAGAAAGACGGGAAAAGACGCAGACCTAGGACGGTTCTGGGCCAAATGACCCACCTATTGCTTCTCAATATATTGATTTAATTTGCGTTTTATTTACTTTCTCAGTAGGATAGTGTATTACATGATCTTTTACAACTCAATCGTTATCATTGAAAAAGTATTATGTTTTATATTATTACCTGAAAGTAATACATATTATGTGAACATGAAAGTATTAAAAAGTGAACAAAGCAGGTTCACAACTTGCACATGTGATTGGTACACATGTTCCACAGCCGTATTTACATTTTTTCCCAGATATCTTTTGTTTTGTTGCCTTTGCAAAGTCTAATCTGACAATGAACACGTTTCAAATTTGATGATGGGACCACCTGAAAGGCAGATTGCAATCACATGGCACTTTCTCTGTTCTTTCGATACGGAATTGACAATGCACTGCGACTTCAGGAATTAGTCGTTTGCGTGTTTTCCTTGTATACAATAATGATGATTGTTCGCGCCGAAACGTGCTTTAGAATTACTGAATATTTTAGTATTTTAAACCGGGAGAGATGGCTTAGGGCATCAACTCATATCACTGCTGTTCCTCTGACCGAAAGGTCCTAGGTTCGAGTCCCGTTGATGGCAGGATTATTGACACTAGCTTTTCAGCTAGGTCAAATTTAGTCACTGTCTGGAGGAGAATTCTGGTGACCGGCTCCTTTGATAGGAAGTTTTCCGTGGTTTCTCCAATCAGCACCAGACGAATGCCGGAGCAGTACCCTAACAATCGGGTCACGGATCGCGCGCGGTCTTTCCTACCTCTTTCTTGACCTATCCTCACCCCTTACGCACACTTACCCTAACATGCACTACACTATCACACATGCGGGAGACCGGTCGGGAGCTTACAGCTTATCCCGACTGGATCGGTGCCCAGCTGGTGGGAGATACCTGGTTGGGGAAAACATCAGCTAGCCGACGGTAGGTCGATGCCGGATCTCGACATACAACTGGGGAAAGACCACCGCCACCCGAGCAAAAACATACACTACACTTACGAGACTACTACCCATAAGTAGTTCGCCCGAAATCACTAACAATCAATCAATTTAGTCTTTTAAATTCAAATATCTAAATAAGGGGCGACAACATTTGCATCTCTGGCGTCTGTCATCAATGCTACCCCACTGGATTTCGTATAATGTGATTTATTCTCTTTTTCTCGACAATTGCACCATTACGCTGAAAAAAATATTAAATGAATACCATTCATTCACAACGATAAATAACTATATCAAAACACTGTAAGAAGACTGTTAAAGATTAGGATCGTATTTAATCAATACACTCAAAGCAAAATGCATAAACGCCAACGTCAACACAAATGTTTATTACGGAATTTCTAATCGTGCGCTGATTATTGACATCTGAATTTGACAACTTTGTTTCAAAAATCATGGCCATTGGTTAACTATACTCTAAGTCGTTGAGCCTTGGAAAATAAGTCATAATCCGTTATACTTCAGCAATGAATTAATTGCTTATCTTAACAATTTTGTACTTGCTGTAAAATGAAGTAGGATTTTTTTGAAGTCTTTTGTACGTGTACAGTTCACACATGTATGTAGTCTTGGCCTGATTTTTAATGTAATATTGGCCATGATTATGTCTGAAGTTATTAGTAGTGACTAGATTGCAGAAAAAATATGTTAATACTATTCACAAAATTCCTGATAGTATGATTTTACTGAGTTTGGAATCTCACTATTGCCTTATTTATTTATTTACAAAACTATAGTTTTGTCAAAAGTGACTTTACTAACTATATAAATATATTTTCAATGAATACTTTTATTTATAATTATAACTCACGTCGTAAAAATTCCCTACCAACAGAAAATGTTACTATCAATAGCTCGCTACAAGGAATCTACGCTTCAAGGTCAGTGGCCTAGAGAGAAAATGTCCAACTATATTAAGCTCTAATAGAAAAAAAGTCAAATAAAAATGTGGTTTACAGGTGTATTAAGTCTAATGATTAAACGTCCACAGCTAAAATGTCTACCAACAAAAATATCTACTAACTGCAGTCTATCGGCGAAACGTCTACTAGCTAAAAAAGTATCACAGAAACAAAAATGTCTAACGAGTATGTTAAAATATTCTGTGAATATGGTGCCAGTTGAAATAATGGTATCGCGCTATGAAGACTATAGGCAGCGAAATGAAATACTCGCCTACTTGAAAGGACTTAGTTATAGCCTGAAATTGCAAACGGATGAAAAAGAAGAATCTGATCAATGATTTGAACGAAACTATGTCCGATTCATGCACTGCCTAGATTTTTATAAATATACTCGACCTACTTGCAGTAAACATTTCTTTCATGTAGGTCAGGGCGATGTATAACAGTATGTAGACCAAATGTCATTACACCACAACTATTGTACATTATTTACGTAGACCTTCTTTCTGTAGACCCACTGACCGGTAACCGGAACCCACTTATAATACATAGATAACATATTGCTAGTGTACATTAAACAATTAATATCGGCCCACAAGGTACTACAAAGTAAAATATTTTCTGCTACAATACTGTTCATATAAAATTAGAGATTATATTGACCATCGATAATAAACATAATATTTATGTGAACAATGCCATATAATAATATTAGCTTTTGTTTTATTGTATAATTAGAAAAAGATTTAATACGTCCGTCACAAGTAATGCACTTCACCTTTAGGATCTATGACCCACTTCTCACTAAGGTTTAAGTTCAGTTTCCTTGATCCATTGAGTAAATACTAAGATGAAAGTTTGTTTGCATCTTAACATAAATATAACTTCATTATTTGCACGTTTAAGAGTATGGGTTAGTATTTTGTAAGCAATACTAAAAAATCTGTAATTGGTTCACCGATGGAAATAAGTTTTCTATAACACCGGAGCGAAACTTTCTAGTTTCCAATTTTCGCTTTGTAGGTACTTTTATTATCATTCAATGTTTTGATTAAAGAGTGGGAAAGAGTTTTGGGGGCTGCAAAAAACGCGTACAGATTATATTTTTTTCCTATACGACATAGTTTTTTGTACGAAAATATATCAAATTAAATTGTACGTAGTACTGCCGATATCGAAAATGAGTGTATGACGATCAAATGTTTCAGTTTTCCATTACAATTCACAAAGTAAAATTCAGAGCTACAGCAATAACCAACTATAACATCCAGAAATAAAAGTTACGTGAGTGTTTTTTTAATGTTTTAGTTGAATATGAAATCTCTCGAAACTAAAAGACAGTTGAACCAACACCACCTAGATATACAAGGCCTTAGCAGCCATTCAAAATAGTTGCCTAAGAAGGCAATACTAACAAATGCGAAGTAAAAATGAGGTTACCAGACGAAGATAAAAATATAGATCTGTTCAAACCGAGAGATTGCATTTTTCATGTTTTTTGTTAAGTTGCTTGGCTTTGAATATGCTTTTCTTATTTTTCCATTGACAACACATATCTATTTTCTGAAAGATTCCATATTGTAATAATACAGTGCAATGAACAAAGCTTAAGTATATTTTTCTTTTGCCAAACTTTCTTTTTTGCTTCAGAGATAAAAACAAATACCTTCCACTAAATATTTTGATTAGATCTGATAAAATGTGGAACTATGGAATACTTACCATTTGGAAAATTGATTTTCATGAAATTATATATTTCGTATTTAAATGAAATTATATTAAATACATTATGGAAAAAAAGAGTTCAAAGAAACATTAAACGAAGTTCAAAAGTAGCTTCCAAAATAGTATTTATTGCACACCTGGGTCGAAACATTCAAAAAATTAAAAATGAAACAAATAAGATAATACACAATACTTCACCGGACATTTATTAATATGAACATTAAATTCAGGCATTGGCAGAAAACATAAAATTGTATCTACTTATATTAATTGCAGTACATAACATATTTATGTCCCACTTGAAAAAAATAAACTTTATTTTCTCAATGCACGGATTTGACAATGTGTTTTTCTTTTTACAATAATTATTTAAAATAATATTACATGCTACCCAAAAAACCTTTGGCATACATTTTCTGCACTGTGACCATTAGTACATACATGAGGCTCCCATAAAACTTCTAATGCAGATACTGAATTCATTATTACTTTACATGCCATTTTTCTTTCATCCTTAATTTTAAGGAATTCAGCTTTAAAATCAGTACACGGTTTAGTCAAAATTAAGTAACTGTAAATTGTAATATCTACAACAGGAATTTGATGATATAAAAGCTGGTCTCTGCTCTTGTTTAAAATGAGCATAATTAATTCATCTTTACTATTCAGATATTCCTGTAACACAATTACTTCCTTACAGGAAATATATTTCATTTTCTTCAACACCCTATGACAACAATATCCCACACCATATTCTTGGAGATGTATACCAAGACTGAAAGGTCTTCATTACATGATAAAATATCATTTTCAAAAATTTCAAGGCCAAGTAAATGTGTTTTCTTTTTCACCACTTTTATACAATGGCAAATCTGTCTCCATAAAGTCATTAATTTCTACAGTACCTAATATATTGGATTCTAATTTTACAGAAACTGTAGACTTTTCATTATATTTCATACATTTCCCTTAAGCTAATAATGTATTGTCCACCCGCCAATTGCATGTAGTTCCCAAATCTACATTCCAATATGTCTGTTTGAAATCTGCCAGGTAAAAAATATTTAAATTTAAACCTAGATGTGCAATATTCATACAAATATATTATTCCTTCTGTTGTGTTATCGAATTTATGGTTTCAGAAGTCAATGAACCTGAAAGATGCATATCTTCCATCGTGGTAATCATCTAGGAAATTTGGACAAATACTGCAAACTTTCTTGATTTTGAGGAGGCAGAGGGTTCATAAAAAGGTCATTAAGTCTTCTACCTTTTTCCGGAGTCTGGTCATTTACAACTCACCCCCACTTCAAAATTATTTGAATATAATTGGATGTTTCAAGAAAATGTGGTATATTGTCACTTGCGCGTATCCTTTCCAAGCCTAATGCAACATTTCCATTGAACACTTGAAGAGCTAAGAACACATTTTCTCTCTCCAGTGTAGAAGGACATACGGCTTTGAGTATTAACCCATAAGACTGCATCAAGGCATGCTTGACCATCTTTTTTCTTCAAAATCATACAGTAGCCTCTGAGCAGCAAATGATGCTGTACCAACAATATCGTTAGCCTCACCATCTTCATGGGCAAAATCTGGATAATACATGCCTGAATATTCGTTTTTGTGATTGATCCAGTTATTCCTTAAGCACTTTGATAAATGTGCACTATCAAATAAAAAGAAGTGGTCTACCTTCTTCCACTGGATGATTGAACATAAATTTAAGTTATTTTTTAGACAAAAAAGCTGCACACACCTATTAATACTGTTGTTATCACTAATTATACACAGTACATTAAATCCTAACTGTTCCAGTTCCAAAATATTTTTTTTCAAAATACTTTGCAAGTCCTCCGCACATATTTTATTAATGTGTACCATGTGTACTACCTCTTTCAAATCTGAAAGTAGGCTTGATATCATGAATGTATGAGCACTTGAAGCAAGTAATTGATTATTACATGCAGTACTCACAAAGGTCCCTGCTTTGAAATACATCAAGGACTTTAAATGTATTTCATTAATCATGAGGGTCACTAATTAATTATTTTCAGTTAATTTACCTAAGTATTTGTTTCTTGTATATTTAAAAAAAAGATTTGTACTTTGTTCCATTTGAGGTCCTAATCCAAATGAAGAACACAATCCCCAAATTGTACTAGAATGAGGAAATATTAAGAACCCCAAATACTTTAAATATTTGTAAGAATGTGGTGACATGGTGAATAGCATACACGACAATATGAGAAACCTCGAACTCTACTGATATGCAGTTCTTTTCTTTGTAAGGAGTTTAATTTGTTCCAGCATAAAAGCAACGGGTTCCTCAAATTCTGAACATTTTGGCACCTATTTGAAGAAAAAGGTCTGAAACTAAATCTAAAATATCATGAGGACTATTACAACTACTACTACTTGTAGCAAAACCTAACATTAACCTAACGTTCTCCAAAACATCATTAATTTCTTTAACATTACAAACACTATTTATTATTGTTGTGTCTCCAAGTTTAAACACGTTTTTGCCACAATAATGCACACCAAGTTTCCATTTTTTTACCACAACTGAATTAATTATTTCAGTAGCAGAATTATAATCAATGTGCACAAAAGAAACTCTAGTCTTCCTTCTTAAAGATAGACCAATAATCATCCACTGGATAGAAATAAATTGATAAAAGAGTTCAAAATCAGTCAACAATGCGGTCGCATATTCGGTAGGTTGCGAAAAGAAAACGCATGGCTGTTTCATTTATGTTTCAAGAGCTTTTCTTTCTTTGTTCTCATCCACCCTCATTTCAAATATAAAATGTTTTATTTTTGTCAACGTTCTTTGAATGTTATGCATTATTTGTGTCGTATTACATATAAAAGTCGTTTGAAATTTATAATTTATTTGTAAATTATCATCCAGATAAAAATGAAAACAAAAAATCAATTACAGCAGTGCAGTTAATTTGATTGGAAGCGCTAGAAAAGCCAGTGGTCGATGTATAGCGTATGGTCAATGTTACCCTAAAGAAGTCCACCTCTGGCGATAAGCTGATGAAGTTACAAGAACGTGGATACTTGACAGCCGCTGTAGTTCTGAAGAAGGCCCCAATACGATGGCCAAAACTTCAACTCGATCGACTGAGACGCGACTCACCCGGGACAGCCAAGTATCCAATGACTGGCCGTGGAAGCCTACGAATACATCTTAAGAGAACGTATCGTCGCCGAGGTTATTTCTGGTAGTGTTGCGTGTTACTACGATCACTTCGGCAAAAAAGGACCTGGTACCGTACGAATTCCAGGCCTGCGGCCTCACTAAATCTGGCACGCGGCCCTCACCATCACCACACACTTACTCTGGAGTCTTGAACAAGAGCTCACCCCGAGGTGCACTGTCACACGCCACCCACCGTGCTTATGATGGAACTGTGCGCCTCCGAGTGAGACTTGTGCTGGTGGACAACGAACATTAAAATCAGTGTGTGAGCACAGAAAACTAGCTACGTGTGCGTGTGTGGCAAAAGTCAGTGACGCTTAGCAAGAGTCAGCGCAGCAAGTTCGCAGGTCGGTCAGCAGAATGTCGCAGAATGGTGGCCGAAACGTTGGCACCTGTGCCCAGGACGCGGCGTTTCCCGGACAGTCATGTAGTCTCTGACTCCGGTCGCGGAAGCCTACACTCTCATTCGTGATATTTTTCACCACAAATGCGTTGGCAAAATGTTATCATCTTCGACAACCTTCCCGCCCTAAAACTTTGTTACATTTATTCTGTCACCTATACAGAAAATATTGCTATAAGAGGTCGTTATGAAGCATATTTGCCACGGAATTCTAAGGCCGCAAAGAACTGAAAACGATTGGTTTCAGAAAATAATATTTTGCGTGAATCAAGCAAAATATTCTCGGTGTTTCGACCCAGGGGTTTGGGATTGGCCGAACCCTGCCAGGGCAATAACCCTGGGGTGCGGGACATGGCAGGGCGTTGGGGCCGCCGCGCGGGGCTTCCCACGCGCAATTAATCACGCGAGTGCTGGCGTCGCGCCCGTGCGCTGCGCCGCGACCGCCAGCGCGTCGGCAGGCGATCGCGTGTCACTCATTGCGGCGGCCTCCCTTCCGCGCGTTGATTGCATTTGCGCTGTTTATTGAGCCCCGCGCGCTCCACCCAGCGACATGCGAGAACACCGTTATTGGATTTTACGCCGTGATTGAAATTTTATAATTGCGACACGAAACACTGTCAGCGTCCTCCTGCGCTCAGTAGAGTTCACGATATCGGGCGTTAACACTCACCGACATTTTGATTTAGGTGAGAATAGCAATGAATGTAATTACGGATAATTCCGGGATTTACTTGGGGTTTGCGAACTGTCATTACAATAACAAATAAAGTTAAGCGATTTTAATTTTCCAGGGGTCATATTATGAAAATTATATTCATGTTTATAAATGATTGAATTCATGTTTATGTGTGGATGCACTTTTTCCGAAACTGCAGGGTGAATATTTTTATTTTACGTTAGGCAAAAATTTCTTTTTTTCTCGATTGACTCGATTGTTTGCACTGGAACACAATCCATAAGAAAAAAAGAAAATTATTATGTTGGCACCACGCAATATAACATATGATTACAATGTTTAATGAATGATAACTCCCAAGCGCAAAGCGCTCAACCATCCACCCACCCCGCGCCATCCAAGGGGTTTGTAGACGCGTTGCGTCAATCTAGGTGCAAAAAGAATCAAACACTAGGGGAAACCCGTCACAATTTGTCGGTGAAATCTGAGATAAATGTAAAATACTGTGCCAAGACTAATGTTCACAAAACAAATTTTAAATAGCAAAAAGAAAGAGCAAATTTCCTTTTTACAAATTCTTTTTACATCTATGCAGATATTCACTTGTACATGCAGGATGATTAGATATTATGCAGCACAAAATCAATTATGTTTGATAATTTAAAACTTGCGCAATGGAACACATGTGGCCCATGAGTAGGTGGCAACGCAATATCAACACAGTCACAAGGAAGGCAGAGAATTATTACATTGAGGGATATTATTTCTGATGTGTCATCTTCTATTAACAACTGATTCATTTCTTGTGACCTATTGCTGGAAACCAAACTTATATTTCCATTTAAACAACGCAGAATAAACTGATTAGCAGAATTTCTCTCACATGTAAAGTACAAAGCAGATCAAAACTGACATTTCATAGATTGAGAACCAACGGTAAATGCCATTAGTTCATAGTCACATCGGCATGGACACTTCGAAACGCAATAAAACATTTGCACAACTTCACTACTTCAGTAAAACTAAACAAATCCCACTATCCCAACGTTCTCTACAAAATACGTCATAAAAAACACATGCAAACACAGTACCAAAATGCAATTATTACTCTTGAAACACAACATTGACGTTTTGTAAACAATATACGCGGCATCAAGCGGCGATGACTTATATCTATCGATATACTCATAGTATCGATAATTAAAATCCATCCTTTGGAAGAAAACACATCTAGGGTTCACAATGTTTCATTCAAGGGAAAAATAAATACAATCTGTTCAGTAGAAGTACGAAACGAAGCCAGGACAGAACACCTAATTTTTAAAATGTATAGATACACATACATGTATAGATAGGTATACATTTTGTGTTAATCCATTTTATTTACATTATATTTAAGGTAGATTTTATTGCTTTTTGTTCTTAATGTGGTATATTTCTCTTGGAATTTCAGTTAAGATACATATTTTTGTTATCAAACCGAAAAGTGTACTTCACAAGTGTGAATGCGAATGCTATCGAATGTGAATGCGAATGCGAGAAATCGTAGGAATCTCTTTCGTACATTGCAGCAGTATTTATTTGAACTTCTTTTACATTATATCATGGCGCTGGTTCCCGGAAACGCTTTTTCCGATTGCGAATGATGTGACAATGATAAAAGTATTTAAGCTAATAGAATTAAAACTTCGACGATGATACAAAAGAAATCATTATATTCTATTTTAAAAAGTTTCGCTGAATATACTTAGTGGAACCAGGAGAGATGGCTCATGGCATCAATTAATGTTACATGCACACGTACAGTCCCTCTGAGCGGGACGTCCTAGGTTCGAGTCCTGATGATGGCAGGATTATCGACACTAGCTTGTCAGCTAGGAAGAAATCGCTTGTCGATGTCTGGAGAAGAATTCTAGCGGTCTTCTGCTCTGATCGGTAGTTTTCTGTGGTTTCTCCAATCAACAACAGGCGAATGCCGGAGCAGTAACCTAACAAACGGGCCACGGACTGCGCACGATCTTTCCTTCCTCTTCCTTGTCCTATCCTCACCTCATACACACCTTAAACTAACATACACGACACTACCACACATACCGGGAGACCGGTCGGGAGCTTAGACCTTGCTCTGGCCGGCGCGATGCCCCACTGCTAGGAGATACCAGGTTAGGGAAAACCGCGCTAGCCGATGGTATGCCGGCGCCGAATCTCGCTATACAGAAAGGGAACATTACTGCCTCCACACGAGCAAACAAAATTGCACTACACACTACTAGGAAGCAATCTCCCTAGTAGTTGACACACCCAGAATCACTAACAATCAGTCAATCAATCAAATGAACACAAAAATAAAATTAATTGTCTAAAATTAAGTTTTATAATTGTTCATTAATACATAAAACGATTAATTGTTAGAGAATATTTTATTAGTTCTGGCGCATATTTTATAAATGTCAGAGCATATTTGCATGCACATTTCCCCTTTTGGTTCAGCATTTGCTTCCGAGCCTTAGTGATTAGCATCGCTGAGTTTGTGGTCTTCTCCTCTTTGCGAAATGGAGTTCATTAGCGAACTGCTTTGATCATTGGTTTCCTTGGTCACTTCCGGGAAGCAAATGTTGGCGCAGCATCCTAAAATACGAGCTACGGATCGCGGGCAATGAAACTAATATCCATCCTTTTGCGGACTATACTGTGGATTCAGAAAATCTCCATCAAGCATCAGAGATCCGCAAAGCTGCAAGTTCCCCCGAAGCACTAAATGTTTCACGTGATAGAAAATTGGAATTTTTTTTTAATTTTTAGAAACTTTTGATATAAGATGTTTCAAATATTTGTGCCTTTAAAAATGCATTTAAATATAAAACACGCCCTTAATACAATTATAAACATTGAAATGTTTGGAAAACACTACATATATTTAATTTTTAAAACATAAATAATTCAGAATTTTGAGAATAATTAGTACAACTGAGTGTACACATACGTATATATGAAAAGCTTTGAAAACTAACATTTCCGAAGTCACTGGTCTCCAAAACCTGAATTTCCGACAAAATATTGGCATCTTTCTGCCACATTTCAAAACTTGTTTACCCTCGACTAACATGTAATTCAGAGATACTATTAGCGATTTAGTATAAAGTATTATTCGGAAAGCATTACACTAAATGCAATGAAATTGAACACAAAACATAGTACACTGTTAAATATAGTATGTATTTTACTTTCTAAACTTTTTCACTTGTTCACAGCGGGTTCCGGATTTAAATGTTTGAGTATCTCATACAATAATTTCCTTTTCGTATACCAGCATTATAAACAATCTTTTGTGATGCAAGAAATCGTTCGTAATCGGGCATTTTACGCCACAAATGATGACGTATTAAACCTTACGGCACGAACAATTACTTCATCACAAGTTCAGCCAATCGCAGCGACAGAATCGTGGAGAGGCAAAGGCAAACGGAACATCTAACTACCGTTTCTCGCACAGATACGAGCACCTGAGACATCGTAAGAAAATTGTTTCGCAAAATTAAGTTTGATACACTTATAAGCTTCTAATACTTTTAATACGAGTTTTTGCACCTCGACGCTTATACATAAGCGGAACTGGTTATTGCCACATGGCACAGGGGACACCAATCACGGCCTCTGTAACGATCAGCTAATAATAAGCGTTACCCAGGCTGGGTTCGGTAAGCAAAACTTCATAACCGTGCATGGTCCGCTTAGCCGACGGTTATGTCGTTATATATAATACTATATTGGGTTATTAATACACTAAGAACGTGAAGAAATGCCAATTAAGGTTTTCTGCAAAATATTATGTATGTCATTGAAGTGATAGCTTTCACTCTGTTCGAGGATGGAAGGCAGTGAGGAGGTTCTTGTGGTTTCGCAAATAGGGAAGCCCTTTACAATAAGAAGCAATTCAACATTGCAAATTTTATAGGCATTATAATTGCAGGTCGATTTAGATCTATTATTTTAAATTTGCATAAACTATTATTATGCTCCCCACTTGAGTCACTAACTGACGATGCCAGTGGTTTCTTAGCTCCAAGCAATGGTAGAAGATTCTCCAATGATAATCCACCCTCGTTGGCACCAGGTCGGAATGAACAAATGAAGGGATTACTGCGAAATTCGCTTTGTAGTGGAGCGCGGGCGCGCATTCTGCGAGCATGTAATAGAGGCAAAAAATCGCGATAATGATTGCTCCCCGCCGTCGGCTTATCCATAGCTACCTAACAAACAGAACCTTGTGAGTAAATTATCAATCCTGGCGCTCCTCAACTGACGTTATCTTAGCTGGCGTCCCACAGGCAGACGTTCTCTCCTCACTACTTTTTTCGATCTACAATTACGAGATCCCCCAATCAACCTATGTTTCGAATTGCCGACGATATAGCTTTTACTTTTAAATTTGCACGAACCAACCCCGCAGACAATAGACTTTGAATCGCATCAAAAGACTTATCAAACTGGAGTAAATTAAACGGACTAACATTAAATACTGACAAATTCCAAGCTATTATTTGTAGTTGGAGTCACGAAACGCGACCAAATACAATCCACCTAAACGTAAATATAATTCCATGGAACGACACCAAGATATCTTGACTTCAAATTGAACAGTAAATAAACATGGGTGAGTCAATGCAAAAATGCAGCAAAGAAAATCGGACCAAACACTGCCAGATTATATCCTATACGTGCATCATCTATCAAAGACAAAACCAAAATATTACTTTATACGAAGTGCATACCGAGGGCGGGAACTTAAGTGTGTCGTGGACTACCGCAGCCAAAGATAATATCAATTATTTTACAAAAGCAGAAAACATTTGAGAGAGTGGCATTCAAACCGAAAATTGGAATACCTTTCGAAAACTACCTATCGCAAAACAACCAAATTGCCATTTCATTCTACACATTACATAATGCAGCAAAACAGGTTGAAGAAATCTTCCGAAACCCTATTTTGATCCCTACCTTCCAAAAATATCAACAATACTACAATAAAAGACCTCCCACGCCCGAAAACACTTTCCAATAGATACCAGATATCTCATTTCTCCATAGCCCTACGTGTGTTGTTCATACGTGTTCTTACAGTTCCCCTTACAATGAAAACAATCACTGTGGTCGCTATATAACCAAGATGTTAGAAAACGACGTAAAAAAATGTGCCTCCCCAAAGCCACAGTTGTCAATGACAAAGAAACTTGACAAGCGTTCCAGTCGTAAGAGCGGGAAAAGGTTGGAATTGAAATTCAATAAAATTCTTTAAAGGAACCTTCAATGTTGAGTTCTCACATTCAGATAACGCAAGTTCCATTTTATTTTCAGTCCATGAAACTATGGAGGTCATTTCATAAATACTGCACAGTTTTGTAACAGTGCCGGTTGAAGGACACGACGCTACTAATTGTTGCGTCACTTTCTAATGAAATTTTGAGTAACAAACTCTTATTTTTGTATCATCAATAACTTTTTTTCGTTATTTAATAACGGGTCTTAGAAATGGACCTTGCACAGATCTCGAGTGTCGACCACTCTGGGTCACACATTCTCTACAACAACGATCACCCACACAGCCTCGGAACAGAAGTTCCGTGGATGTAGATGGCAAGTGTCCCAACATGCACTGTACAGTCCAGACATGAGTCCACCAGACTTTGGTAAATTCCCCAAAATAAAAAACCCTCTGCGATGACGTCTTTGTTATTCCTTAATGAACTTTCTACAGCCGGAACCCGAACCATTCTGAAGACGAAAGATGGGATATTTTAATGGAATTCTAAAGCTTTCCAGTCGTTGGGATTTCACAAATGATAAGAATGGAGACTACATTAAAGGACTGTAAAGAGATTGTATCAAAGAATAATCATGTAAGAAAATATAAAATACTGTGTATTATTTATGAAATGACCCTCACAAAACATTATTGTAGCAAGAAATCTGAGGCGCTCGAAAATAGATACTTGTATTCCACCGTAAGTATCTCCTATGAGAGGAAATTAAAAGTGTGAAGGATTCTATAAATCAGGTGATCAATATAAACATAATATTTATTGCATTAAAATACCACGAAGTTCTCAAGTAATACGCAACAAACCAGCTAAATCTTGGGTTAAACCTATTCTCAAATCCGTGAATAAATTACGAGTACAGAGATTATTCAAATCATTTAATCAAATTTTAGAATATTGCGCTTCATGCTTTTTTTCAATGAGCTCTTGAAAGTTTTAGTTTTTCTAACTAATAAAATTTTGCTTACTTCGTACTATTACAAGTTCTCTAAGGATGTGTTAGGATGTGTAAGGAAAAATTTTACGTACTATTAATTTATTAAATTTAAAAGGAATAAAACATATTTCAATACTTAAACATTCAGATAGTTTAGCCTTAAAATGACTGTTACATGAATTACCTTAAATGTATATATAAATCTTCAGACATATTATATACTTCATGTAGACGTCAAAAACAAAACTAGACACCAGTTCTTTATTGAGCTCATATTGAGAAATCAAAAAAATCACTTGCCAGAGATGAAATTCCGGCCCTTCCTTCAGGAATTTCTTATAAGCCGGATTGCGAGTTTTATACAGGCATTTCCTTTTTCCTCTGCCTTCCAGACCTACATTTCTCTGTCATCAGTCAGCATCTTCATAATTTCATCACAACAGCAGAGCATGTACTAGATGTATGCATACGTTTTTGCAAATTTTTGTGGTAAAGAAAACACGTACTTTTCAAGGCAAATTTGTGTTTTGTTCTTTCAAAATGCTGTCTATCGGCTTCTACACATTTTGCCCATCTTTCAGATAAGTTATGAATACAATGCCAAAAAACTGCTTGTCTTTTGCGGCAAACTATTCGTCGAGCCATTTTCCAACTTGCACAAAATTGCCAAGTGCTGATCTGCAAGATGCTTCGCACCCATTGATGCGAAGAGGTGATAGTCAGTTGGCGTCAGGTTGGGGGACTTCAGCAGGAGAGAAAGTTCATCTCAGCGATTCCAAGATGTATTTCACTGGTTTTGTTGTTCAAATCGTGTGAAAACAGTGGACCGAGTTTATTGATCTTTCCCATAGCTTGTAAAGGTCTGCTGATTATTTCTTGTGATATATTTAGTGCTTTTGCCAATTGCTGTTGAATTTGAGTTGGGTCATCATTCAGTAACGCCTATTTGCTTCGCTATTTTGTAGTCTACCACAGAGCGCACTGTTTTTCACATTAAAATCACCACGTTTAAACTGTCAAAACCATGTCTCAAAGTTTTTAATCGATTGACCGTATTCACCATATATTTCTACCAGCAAACTATGACTTTTAACAGCCCTTTTATTTTGATTAAAGAAGAAAAAAATGTGTACCGCAAGTGTTTTTTTAGGTACGTCAATATTACTGAATGATACAACTCAGACAATAGTGTTTGGCGGACTCAAATTGTGTGTTGGTAGGTTAACGCCAGGCGAACAAACTGAAGTAATGTGAAATTCATAAGCTTCGCACTGTTTCCTGGCATGTGCAACTGGAAAAGGTGTACATCTGGTGTCCATAGCAAATGTGCCCAAAGACTTAGAAACCGGAATCTTCATGAAGTTCAACACGCGTTAGTTATTATAGGCCTTATTTTACGTCGCGAGACTCGGGCCACCAAGCTCGCTCTTCGACTGACAAGGTAAATTTCGTTAAGCTCCTTTCACCAACTAGCGGAGAAAGGAGATATTACTGGGGCGACGAAAAGGGCGTTTTGAATTTAGCTGAGAAGCTTTTTTGGGGGGGCTTGCGGATATTTTACATGCAGTAAGTCTACAATACAGGACAGTCGACTTTATTTCTCCGAAGAAATGCGTACGAAGTATTTTTTTCACCCTCAAAAACCTACGGCTTTGGTCGGGTTTGAACCCGCAAACTTGCCCGATACGCACACCGTTAAACCACCGAACCAAACGCGTAGCCTCGGAGCACCGAGCACGTGCCATGGAATACGATCGGAGAAGCGCTAGGGTCAAACCGCAACCACAACTTCAGCCAACTTGAGGTAAAGCGGCGTGCAGTCGGCGCCAGCCGGGTGGGAAGGGGGGCGGGGACAGGTCGAGTCGCGTTCGCGCCGTTGGCGAGGCGTCGTCCGGGCGAATTCGCGTTGATTATGCCACGGCGCGCACATTTTGCTAATTGGACGCCGGGAGTGTATTAACTCGGGGAGGGAGGCGGCCGCGCCGCGCCGCGCCGCGCCGCGCCGCGCCGCGCTGTTGTCTCCCGCC
>BOPP01000030.1:2621335-2637277 GCA_017312745.1 Gryllus bimaculatus
CGAGGTCGGTCCAACCCCGCCAAAGTTTGTGGCGGGAGTTGTTGGCTTTGATTTATCGTGCAGCCCTTCGCTCGCCCTTCCCACCGTCCCTCTGTAGAAATCACGATAGGTGGAAAGCTAGTTCTTGTAGGATGCACACTCCATTAAATCGGAAGTTCCAATGATTGCGTAATTTCCCAATAATATTTCAGTGGGAAAATAACTTGTTGATTAGTCAAATTTCGCTAACATATTTGTATTCGACGTATATCTCCGATACTTTAATATAGGCAGAAGGGAGGAAAATACCAATGATAAAAAGTTTGTGGAGCAAATATGTAAAAAGAAAACTTTCCATGTACAAATCAATCTCAATTTACGAAATTGTGTTTCATGTAAAAATGTTTCATAAAATGTTCACCTGTCAGAATTAAATACTATTCCTCATATAATGGATTTACATGTTTTCACTCAAAAGCATATACTCCAATTGTGTATGTTCCAATTCCCTTGAAATATCATTTCCAGTGTATTCCACTTTTATATTGATATTATAGAAGAGAACCGCTTTAGAAGATATCTTGAAATATAATATTTGGTTTCTAATAAAAGTATATTAGAGTAAGAAATGCTAAAATAAGTTCATTATATTTTGAACTAAAGAATTTCCTGCTCTCTGATGTTTGTATTTATACATTTTTTTCGATTATATTAACCTTTTTTTCGGAGCCATCGCAATTTGAATTATAACATTCGCATTTCGAGATATTGCCTTCTACGTAAATGAAGCTCTGAGATGATAACCCAATTTCTCCCCTGCGATGAAAAGTGCAAGACAAAGTGCACAATGACAATGAGTCTTACGATTTATTATACTGCAACTTGTGGTGCTACAACAGCACTTACTTTCTTTCTCTGAGTACTTTTTATAATGCCTCAATATCTGTCCAAATGAGCACATGTCAATCACCACTTGCAAAAGTATTACAATTCGTAGAACTTTAAGAGCGAAAACATACTCTTCAAGCTAATATATCAACACAAATTCGACAATTAAATGCGAATTCTAGCCTGAAAAAATATATGTTAATAATGCATCCCAACGGCTGTGGTGGCAGTAGTAGTAGCAGCTGTCGCTACAGTCCATTGCTTCTAGTGCGGCATTGGTAAATCAACTAGTAGTACCTCAACAGCACGTACTTTCTACATCATTTCTAAATTTTCAATTTCCGAAAACTCAGAGATTGTGGTGACAATCAGACCTGCGCCTTTCTTTCAAGTCCCTTGTTGAACACAAATTACACGAGAACGATCGTTTTTTTCTTCAAAATATTGTACATTCCTTTTTTATAGACATGATTAAATTCTTGTGCATAATTAGAACACGATTTGTGTCAGGCAAAACTCTATTTTCAACTTTGTAGTTTTGAATTGTTAACGTTTTGCAATTTTCGAAATTACGGTTCTATCTGAAAATGAGAATAGATCAATTTTCTACCGTTCTTTGATACATACAAAGAGCAAATCTAAAGAAAAAAATAGTCGCTTTTGAAGAAAAATTGTTTCATAAATTTTACAAATTGCCTCTAATTCGCAAAAAGTACCCGGAAACTACTTATATTTTGTACATGACATGTATGTTTGTACATGACCTTATTTTAAAATGTCTTTACAGAACAGATTTCATTAAGGAAATATATATCTTCAATATTGTAGTTCTAGGAAGGCGCGGAAGAAATTTAACGTTTGTAAATCTTGAAAAATCAGGAATTTCAACGGAAATAAGATCAGCACCATTCTCGTCAGCGTGCTTTACAATATCCCTTTCATTTGACCAAAAAATATCAAATTTGAAGATAATCGACTAAACTGTAGGTGCTTTGACCACAGACGGACACGGGGAGAGACAGACGTTTTGCCGTCAATAGATTTTTCGGTAACGAAAACAGAAGTTATGTACTCACACGAAACAGAAAACACCAATAACCAGAAAACATGGGTTATGTATTCACATGTTAGTTACTATAGGTTCAAACATGATTTATCCACGTTTTTGTTACGTTTTCTTTACAAAAACTTCAATTTTTGTATTGAAAATTCGTCGTTTTAGAGCGTAAGATTACAATTCTGTCTCTTCTTACGAAGTAAGGGCGAGAAAAAAAGCTTGGCACTCTGTACGATTTATGTAGAGTGAACCTTCATAAGCCAAACGAAAACAATGATCTGTAACACTGCGGAGCAAATTGATGTGTAACACTATTCCTATTTGTATCACCATAGAAGATAATTGTGATTATTTGCGGGTAATGTTGCATGATACAGATAGCTGTAACATGAGCCAGGACCTGACTGAAGCTGTCAGGTGCCATTTGAAGTCTGAGCATGAAGTATATGAGCACTGCGGTGCAGACTGATTGACTTATTCAAAACGGAAGACTTTCACTGCATGGAAACGGGACGTTTTATGACAACTTTGAGTTTGTCAGGGAATGAAATTCTCCAAAAAGGTATTCAGGTGTCATGAAATTGTATCTGTTAATAATATAATTATATGAATTTAGCTTATGTGTTCTTCACGTGGGAATTAACCCAGATCAAAATTACTCGTATATTAATGTAAATAAATTGTAAAATATCCTTTAGGGCTTCTTGTTGGAACAGAAAGTAAATAACATGTACAATGTTGTTATAATTAAACTTTTATTATTTAAAAAATAATTCAATGACAAATTAAAGGTAAATACAAATTATTTTTGAAATAAATAACTATTTTGTTTTATAAGATCGATTTCAATAAGGATTTTTTCTAATTTCTATTTTAAAGTCTTAAAAAGCACATATAGTTATTGGAAATGTACCTTTGTTTTGTAATATTTTTAAACTTATATAAAATTGTTACACAGTTAACATCACAGCCCGCACTGTTTTCGCTCGTCTGAACACGATCTGGGGATTACCATGAATTAAATATAACGGACCAGTTGAGTTAGCTCAGAACCAACACTGCAGCTGTCTCTGCGGTAAGTCTGATAGTGAGGTCCTAGCTTTCTAGTTCTAACGATGGGGGTTATTCGACACCCTTTCAGTCTCATTATTAATAATTCGCAAACCTCATGTAACATTTGGATTTATACAGCAAATTATATGCGAAATTGAGCAAGATAATACTGATTTATCTTTTGAGAGTAAAGCCATTAATGTATAAATGATAGTTACGTGTATTGTATGATAAAATGTCATGATTCGCAGAGTCATTGTCAATTGCAAAATAAGGAAAGAATCTAAATGTTACGTTGTTTCATTTCATTCAAATACGTCTTAAACACTGTCCTAAGCTGTGTACTAGCAAAGGAATTCACATGATTTGTATTTTGAAGATACATAATTACAAATATACATACAGTAATATACGATAATATACTTGTTATATATGAAACGAATGAAAAAAACAAATGTATGTTTGCGTCTCATACATTTTGCAACAGCACAGTCATTTTTCTGCCCACAAAATCTTCAACAGAAAGATCAATATTTGGTCGTTCACACTGTGCGCAATTAGATCTGAGCGCTAGTCGGCTTGGGATTTGCTCATTATTTCGAGCTACTGTGCAGCACCGAGTTGCGTAGCCATTGCCATATACCCACCCTGCAGAGCCCTGGCCGACAATATGGTGCGGCTGGCAACCAGATTAATTCCCACTGCGGCCACCCCCGCTCGCCGCGCAGCACCTTCACGCCGCCGCCTGCGCTCCGCCTCGTCCCCGGCGATTTTCCACCTCCCGCCGTGCAATTAGCCGAACTGAACCGGAACCGACTCTACTCGCATTGCCTCAAGAGGGATGTACTACATTTGACTGGCGGCGATAGAAACGTAATTATACCACAAGGAGGGGACGCTTCTGACGATATAAATGGCTTTCAACATTTGCGATGAATTTTGGAGATTGCATAGAAACTAAATGAATGGTGATTTCGAACGAAAATGTTTCACATCAAAAGTATCTATAGTATAGATAAAAAAGGAGTGTGAAATGTGTTGTACAGAATGGTTCGGAATAAATGATACAAACATCTATAGTATGTAGAGGGTCGAAATTGATAACGTTTTGCCAGTGAACACCTAGTAGGACTTGTATCTAATAGTTTCACACGTTACGTTTCTAAATCTGCGCCCTGATCCGTGTGCAACTTGTGCATTGTTGTTTAGCGATAATATCAAGTACATCTAATGCATGTGGGGATTTTCTTTTCTTCAACCTTCTACTTAAAAATTGTTTTAAAGAACGGCCATGAAATTCGTAACATGCAAGGCAAATTTTGTCGCACTCTGTTGAAAACATCTGGAGTAGTCTGAATGCTGTTGGCTGCAGCTGAAATTTTGCCCATCAGATCTTCTTCCTTCGATGCTGGCGTTTCAAATTTTAGGAATTTCATTCTGACCCATAAAAAAATTTCTCGTAGTCAAACATGGCAATCACGGATGATAAGCCAAGGAATCTTTTCCCATTACGAGACCTCTATATGTTTCATAAATGTGCACTCCCGAACGGTGGCGGAGAAAAGTGCCAGATATCGATGAGTTGTAGTCACAAGCAACGTCTCGCCATAAATAACACATTCTCCAGAAGAATAGGAAGAGCCTTCTGCAAAAACGCGAGAGCGAGGAGACTGGAGACGCGGCGTCTGGGTACGTCACTCTCCATATTTTGACAATGAAACGCACGTAATGTCCAATGGGAATAGGTCTGTGAAAATTTTTGTCCGCCCCACATGGGACTTTGTATGGAGTTTGAAATACGTGAGTTCGAAAATGTGGCCTACTTAACTAAAGTGGACGTAGTGAAGGAACTAGGTTTTTACAGTATGTCAAAAAAACAATCAATATAAGAGAAAATTTAAAACTACCAAACAATAGCCGTTAAAATGAACGGCTGTGACGGAAACGAAAAAATATTATATTGGAAAGATTCATCATTAAGGGTTTCGAGCGTGAAGTTATGAACTAAAGATCCCTAAATATACAGTAGACAATACAGGTATGCAGCGTTTTCCTCTGTTTGTACGCATCGTACAAGAATCTGTTGTTTGCAAGCGGCCTTTTTCTCAGTGTAGTACTGCACATGTAGTGCAAAATCTTCTGGATCTAAGTGTAGCACGTCTTGGAATAGAGAAGAAAGCCTATGTAACTTCACTATGCTCACGTTTTGTTGATCTCCTCTTGTTTGTAGTGTTAGGAGTAGAGGTAAGGGCAAGTTACTATTTAGTTAGCAATGCAGAAAAATCAAAACGGCAATTTTTGTACGGTTGAAAAAAAGTTTTCTATAATTCGGAAACGAAAATGTCTAGTTTATCAAATGTTGCTAATCACGCGTCCTCTTAAATTTTATTTTTATTTATTTATCCTTAACTATTCTTATCTTTCAACTATTTATAGCTAAAATGATGGGAAGGGATTCTGGAGCTCAAGAGAATGTTTGCATTAATTAACTTAAGATAAACGACGATAATCATGCTGCTGGATTATTCTGTCTCAACAATGGACACAACAAATCAAATCGCAATTTTTATGATGTGCCTCTCACGCACTGTAGTAGCGTACCCGACAACCCTCAGTGCAGTGACAGAGTTGTCTACAATCAAGAACGCTGTTACGAATCAACCCAACTCAACTTTCCCGCAAAAGCGTGTGCACACGTGAATGCCGAGATCGTTGGACGCTACTGCTGATTAAGCTGCAGCTTTCTTGCCAGTCGCCAAATGTCGTTGTCACTTGAAATATCTCTTGAGGTATTTTAAATAAGTGTACTTTAGACTGAAAAACGCTGCACTTCCATTCTACAGTAGTCATAATTTTCGGGCATCCAGTTCACAACCGGCATGGCTCCTCACTACACATTTAATACGTGACGCGGTATTCCAGAAGTGTCCCGATCAAAGGGACAAAAAGAAGAATTTAACCCATAAGAAATGGAGGTTTGGGAAACTGAACCTAAATTCTGACGAAATCTGAAAGGATATTGGTTGAAAATCGCATGATGTCACCGCGGTGAGGCGGAAGCGAAAAGGAGTGCAAAAGGAGGATCAAGCGTATCCGCCCACTCTGAGAGCAGAGTGAGTTGTCTACAATTACGGACGCTGTTCGACTGCACATAACTCAATTTTCCCGCAGAAGCGTGTGCATCTACGAATTCCGCGATTGTTGAAACACCAATGCTGATTCAGCTGCAGATGCATTGCCACTCACCAAACGTCGCTGTCCGTTGGACTCCCTCCTGAAGTTATTTAAATAAGAACACTTTAGTCAGAAAAACGCTCCACATACATTGTAAAGTTGTTATTCTTTCAGATCAAGTTCACAAACAGTATAACTGAATACTCCACACTTAATACGCCAAGCGCTGTGTCAGACTCGATTAAAGAGGGAAACCGACGAAAGCGGCCAGCGAAATGGGAATAGGAAGACTGATGCTAGATTCGGAGGAAATCTGAAAGGCAATTTGTCGCAAGGCGAATGATGGGACCGCGGTCAGGCGGAAACGATTGGGGGAGTGCTGTGGAAAAGGACGAGGCAGCGTCCACGACAACCCTCAGTGCAGAGTGAGTTGTCTACAATGAAGGGCTCTGTTACGAATGTATTGAACTCAGTTTTCCCAGAGAATCACGAGCATATATGAATGACGTGATTGTTTGAACATGAATGCTGATTCAGCGACAGTTTTATTGCCATTAACCAAACGTCGCTGGCGGTTGGCCTCTCCCTTGTGGTAATTAAGAACAGAACACATTGTTCAGAAAACAGCTCCCCTACATTTTACAGTTGCAATTACATTAGGCTCGTTACGTTCACAAGCAGTACGGCTGTATACTCCGCATTTAATACGTGACACGCTGTGCCAAAACCGTTACGATTTAAGAGGCAAATGAACAATCCCACAGATCACACGGTTACAAAGACTGATGGAGGAAATTCGGAGGAAATATCAGAGGCAATATGTTGTAAGGCAAATAATGTGACCGCTGTCAGGAGAAAGCGACTAGGGGAGGGCGACAAAGCGAGAAGTGACGTATCCGCCAACCCTCATTGCTGAGGGAGTTGTCTACAATTAAGGTCTCGTTACAAATCTAAGAAACTCCATTTTTCTGATTAAGCTTGTGCATATGCGAATGTCACGATTGCTTAAACACCAATCCTGATTCAGTTGCCGATGTATTGACACTCAACGAACGTCGTTGTCTGTTGACGTCTCTCTTAAAAAAATAAAATAACACTTTTGTGAGAAAAACGCTTCGCATACATGTGGCTAATCTATTCGACAATTAAGTTCACAAAAAGCATGGCTGAATACTCTGCTTTTAATACGTGACAGGCACTTCCAAAACCGCAGTACTGCAATTCACCAAACATCGCTATCTGCTGGCTTGTCTTCTGAGGTAATATAAGAACGCTTTAGACACAAAAACGCTCCAGTTACTCTCTACATTGTTATTATATCCGACGATCTCATTCACAAAGACCATGGTTGCGTACTCCGCACCTAATACGCGACTGTTTTAGAACCGTTCCGATTAATGAGATGAAAATAAAAAAGCGCCCAGCAACATACGGAGGGTTTGGAAGTCTGATGCTAAATTCGGATGAAATTGGAAAAGTAATTTGTCGTAAGGTGAAAGATGTGGCCGCGGTCAAGCTGTTGCGACTGGGGGGAGTACGGTAGAAATGTGCAAAATAGCGTACCAGCAAACTCTGAGAGCAGAGTGAGTTGTCACTAATCAAGGAAACTGTTACGAATTTAATGATCTCAATTTTCCCGCAACAGCGCGTACACACGTGAATTTCGCGATACTTTTTAAACGCTAACGTTGAATCAGCTGCAGCTCACCAAACGCTGAAACCTCTGTCAGTTGGCCTCTTACTTGAAGAAATTAATTTAGTAAAACAAGCGCTCCACCTACGTTCTACAGTTGTTATTATATTCCGCCATCCTGTTCAAACAGCATAACTGGACAGTTCGCAAAAAATACGTGACGCTCTGTTAGAATCGTTTCGTTCAAGATATGAAAAGAATAATGCATCCCCAAAGATCTGAGGGTTTGGAAGTTTGATGCTAAATTCGGGCGAAATCTTAAAAAAATATTTGTCGTAAGGTGAATGATGTGACCTCGATTAGGCGGAAGCGACTGGGCGGAGTGTGGTGGCAAAGGGCGAAGCAACGTCCAACCCTCAGTACAGAGTGAGTAGTCTACAATCAAGGACGCTGTTACGAATCTGTTTTAATTTTCCTGCAAGAACCATGGCCAAAGTGAATGCCGCGATCGTGCGAATGCCAATGCTGATTCGACTGCAGCTGTATTGTCACTTATCAAACGGCGCTGACTGTTGGACCCTCTCTTGAGATAATTAAAATATGAACACTTTAGTGGCCACCTAGAGCGACAAACAGTACACCTACATTCTACAATTATTCTTTTCGGCCAATTCGTTCACAAATAGCGTGGCCGAATTCTCCAGATTTAAAATGTAATGCGGTGTGCCAAAACTGTTGCAATTAAAGAGACAAAAAAGAATGCACCCAGCGAAAGGGGATTAGGAAGACTGTTGCTAAATTCGAACGAAATCTGAAAGGCAATGTGTCGTAAGCTCATGATTGACCACTGTTAGGCTGAAGTGACTGGGCTGAGTGCGGTGGCTAAGGACGAAGTAACGTACACGCTAAGCCTCAGTGCATGTCAGCTTACGACATTCAAGGACGCTGTTACAAATCTATTACATTCGATTTTGCCGCAAAATCGTGTGCACACGTGAACTCCGTGATATTTTTAAACGCCAATGTAGGTTTAGATTCATCTGTATTGCCATACACCAATCGTGGCTGTCCTTGACCTCTCTCTTGAACTAATTAAAATAACACTTTTGACGGAAAACCGCTCCACTTGTGTTCAACAGTTGTTATTAACTTCGATCATCGCATTCACAAACATAACGGCAGCATTCTCAGCACTTAATACATGACGCGCTGTGTTAGAATCGTTCCGACCAAAGAGACGAAAAGAAGAATGATACGGAAAGAGTTTCGAAGCCCGATGCTAAATTCGGAAGAATTCTAAAAAGTGAGTTATCGTAAGGTGAATGATATGACCGTGGTAAGTCGCCGTGGGAAGCCACTGGAGGGGTATCGAAGCGACTAGGCGGGAAGAGTTGGCGAAGGGAGAGGTACCGAACCCGCCAATCGTCACTGCACAGTGTTTTGTCTACAATCAATGACATGTTACGAATCTCCTGAACTCAATCTTCCCGCAAAACTCTGTGCACATGTGAATACCGCGATCGTTCGAATTCGAATCCTGTTACGACTACAGATGTACTGCCGCTCACCGACCATCGCTTTCCCTCGGCCTTACTCTTGAGGTAATTCCAAAAAGAGCACTTTTGACTGACAAAGTATCCGTAAGCATTCTACAGTCGTTATTCTCGTCGGCCATACCGTTTACAAGCGGCATGGCTGCACACTCCGCACGTAATACGTTTCGCGCTATGTTGAAACCTTTCCAATCAAAAAGACGAAAAGAATAATGCGCCCCGCTACGTATGGGGGTTTGGAAGACTGATGCTAAATTCGGACAAAATTCGAAAATTAATTTCTTGTCAGGTGAACGATGGGACCGCGGTCCAGCGGAAATGAATTGAGGAGTGCAGTGGCATGAGACTAAGTGTCGTACACGCCATGCCTCTGTGCTGAGCGATTTGTCTACAATCAAGGACGCTATTAGGAATTCACTAAATTCAATTTTCCAGCAAAAGCGTATGTACACGTGAATCAATCATCTGAACGCCAATGCTGATTCAGCTGTAGCTGTATTGCCGCTCACCAAACGTCGCTGTCAGGCAGCATGGCTTGCGGTAATTAAAATTACATTTTTTGTCAGAAAAATGCTCCGCCTACACTCTACAGCTCTTTTCTGGCCATTCCGTTCACAATTACAATCGTGCAATAGTTTGTGCGTGACTCCAATTACAATCGTGCAATGCGTGACTCCAATGCGCTGTGTTAGGACCGTTCCGATGAAAGAGGCCATAGTAATAACGCAACCCAAAATATCTGGGGGTTTGGAAGACTGATGCTAAATTCGGACGAAAACTAAAAGATAATTTGTCGTAAGGTGTAGATTTGTCGTAAGGGCAAGATAATTTGTCATAACATAAAATGAATTTCTATACTAAACGGCATTGTTCTAAAGGGAAAAGAAAAAATGACATTTCATTAAAATCCGCACCCTAGTTATGAGCATTATCTTGTTTGAGAAGAAGCAAAACCATTAAAACATTGCTGCATATGCCCATCCGCTGCCATGTTGCTGACCCAGAAATGTCCTTCGAACTATCCATCAACGACATGTCATCAAAAATGATGGAGTCGTTTTTGAGAAAAAATTGTTTAAATAAAATTTAAAAATTGCTTATATATCATGCAACATTAAGCAAAAAACTATCAAATTTTAGAAAAATTATACGTGACCTTATACCAAAATATATCTTTAAGGAACAGATTTCATTAAAGGAAAAACTCTTTCTTTAATATTCTAGTTCTTAGTTGAAAAATATTTTTAATTTTTTCAATTGTCGAAAAATCAGTTTTTAACCAACATGAGACCTGCGCCATTCTCTTAAACGCTCTTCAGACTACCCACCAACAAAATTTAATCAAAATCGATAGTGCAATTTTTTTGAAAATGTCCAAAGGGCTTCATGTACACACTTCAAAGTACCCACAAAAGTTAAAATATCGGTTTCAAATTCAAGAGGCTGCGACATCAACCAGAGCGATTAGGGAAAATCATTTTTGGAGAAAATCGACTGAACGCGTTAGTCTCTAGCGTTGTTCACAGACGGACGGGCAGACGTTTTTCCGTGAATTGATTTTTCGGTATCAAGAAACCACAAAACAGGAATTTTGAATACACCACGTATTAGAGAATGTTGTTGCTTCTAAATTTAGCATCTGGAAATATTCACTTTTTCGTTATCAGTGACCTGTAGTAAGAGTTTTCCTGCCAAAATTTTGCCATTTTTTCGCGCTGAATAACATAACTCTCTCTCCATAAAAATTTCCTTCTTAAGTGCGAGAAAGTAAAAGAGGACATAAGAATATACTTCAAAAGAGATTCTATATAGGTATCGTGAAGACGTGTAATTAACGAACATTTTGAACTTTCCAGTGGGAATTTGTTCCGAAGAATATTTGTTTTATTTAGGTTTCTTTTCATCTGTCTGTCAAGACTGTCTGGAAGGTAGAAGATTATCATATAGAAGTGTGTTTAGTTTCATTTTTTTAAATTAAATTTGATAAATTGTTGACAATGTTTTATTTTCAAATGAATTTGAATAAATATTTATTTTAACGTAGCTGCGAAAGATATTATTTCAAACACATTAATGGGGTTTAAATAATATCTTAATAAGAACTGATGATTTTAAAATACCAATTGCTACTATATTTCAATCCGTAAGTTCAATTGTACACTCAAAAAGAAAAAGTAGTAAAACTATTTCTAATCGTGCTATGCGTTTTTGTGAGAATATAATATTTATCCGCCTTACGATTGTAAAATCTTATCATGGTCTACTGCAACACACGTTGCATCAAACTCAAACCTACAATCACGGCGTAAGAAAACCAGTATGCAAATCCAACTAAGCACAATGGCGCGAAGGTGAAAAACACCATCTTTTCCCTGTCAGAATGAAAACATCCCCTCGCCACAGGCGCTCGTCTTTCGGAGTCTCAGAGGAGGTAACGGGTCCCGAGCGGACGCTTTTTCTATTACCTACCTCCACGTCCTCGGCGCTGTATTTTTCTTCGCGCCCCACATTCTAAAATGAAACTCTTATTAAATTCCCCGCGCTCCTCCCCGCCCGGCCCGCGGTGCCGTGGCCCCGTCCCCTCTCCGCCCAGGGCTGTCGCGCCTTGGAGGAGCTGCCGCTCGTAAAATTCACACCTTGCCACTACCCGACTGCGGAGGCGGAGGTTTCACGCGGAATACACAACTCCGCGCAGAGACACCGTTTTAAATATTAAGTGCGTTTCGATGTTGTTCCCCTCTAATGCACCTCCAATGCCCGTGAAGAATCTCTTGGAAGGTTATGGTAAACAATATGAGAAAAAAGGAGAGAGTGAGTGGGTGGGTGAGAATGAGAGTGAGTGAGTGAGAGGGTGTGTGAGAATGAGTGAGTGAGAGGGTGTGTGAGAATGAGAATGAGTGAGTGAGGGGGTGTGTGAGAATGAGAATGAGTGAGTGAGAGGGTGTGTGAGAATGAGAGTGAGTGAAAGAGAATGTGTGAGAATGAGAGTGAGTGGGTGAGAGGGAGAGAACAAATTTCATAGTTATTGCTCAAGGTCAAACATCCATTACTTCTCTTTATGCTTTCTCTCTACGAAGTAGAGAGAAAGTTAAGTGGGGAATATTGGGAAGAAAAACTCTTGTTAGAGATCCCTGGTAAAGAAAAAGGGGATAAATCCAGTAGCTAAGTTTAGGGGGAAAATACTCTAACACGGGGTGTAGCCAAAATCCATGTTGTGTGGGTCCTTGAACCCTAAAAGCAGAATGTTAGCAAAACAACCCTCTCCGTCAGTTTGCCTGTATGTCCTCCGTCTGTGAACAACGCTAGCGGCTAAACCTTTCGGCCGATATTCTCCAAAATTCATATTTCCTCATCCATCTGGCTGATGTCGCGGCCCATTGAATTTAAAACAGATATTTTAATTTTAGGGGCACTTTACATGAAGCCCCAGGGACATTTTCCAATTCAAAAAAAGGTTTTATTGTTTTGATTAAATTGTTTGTGGGATACTGTGAAGAAAATGGTGCAGGTCTAATATTCATTAAAAACACAATTTTTTTGAAAATTGCTAGCGTTCAAAATTTATTCGGCGCCTTCCTGCAACTAAAATATTAAAGTTACATATGTATTCCCTTAATGAAATCTGTTTCTTATAATAAGATTTTGAAATAAGATCTCGAACAATTTTTCGAAACTTTAAGAACTTTTCGCGTAATTTTGCGTGAAAATACAAGCGGAAAAGTACGTGTTGTTTTAGCGCCACTAGTTTTTTTAAATTTATTTCTGCCTGATCAGCAAGCCCTTAGCAGCCATCACTTCACTCTTGTGTTACCTTGATAAAAAAGTAGAAGCCTCATTGTAAAAAAAATCGCATTACTACCATTTCATTTTACAAAAAATAAAGTTTATGCATACTTTGCTTCTGTTCCCAAAAATTCTACAACACCTACGCATTACTAATTTCAATCAGTCACAACTTTTTCTGCAATTTGTAATGAGTTTTATATTTGGTTTATTTTAAAGCTAATGCAGACACACAAGTTCATCAAACCCAAACTACATTCCATATAGCGAAAAACATTGTCGCCTAACAATAAGTCAGTTCTACGAATTTCAAACTTTCGTGTCGTGTTGTTGCCATTTTCGTACTGTGATCTGATATGAAGTAAGTCGCGGTCACGATTCCAAGAAAATACCAATTGACCACTTTTTAATACAAGAAATACAAGTAGATTGCAGTGAGAAATAAATATCTATCTTCTAAAAGGAGACGTAAAAACAGGTTCGAAATCATAATTTTACTCCAAACTAGGTGAAAACTACACATATTTTCAAAGAATTACACAGGACTAGATTTAAAAATCTAATTAAAATTAGTGGTGCTAAAACTGCACTAACTTTCTCGCTATTAGTAATGGTTATGTCGTACTATTTATACCACAATTTCTCTGCGAAATACTTTTTGTAAAAGTCATTTAAAATCGTAAAACATTTGGTGCGAAAAATAAGCCGTATGCGAGAAATTAAAATGATTAAAAGTTCATAAATAATACGAAATTGATAGCGTTACAAAATAAAGAGATCGAAAAATATATATTAGTAATTATTATTTGTAATATTCTACACACACATAAATATTCGTTTTTATTACCGCGAACAAAAAGCAGATGTCATTATCGTCTTTTGTTGTCTGGGTGGCGTAACAACAATGAGAAACAACAACCAAGAGTGAACACTCAACTAGTTTTCACATTTAACCCAATTAATTGACCCTATTTAAAATGAAGTTACATAAGTATAATAAATAAAAAATTCAACATTCTTATTTGATAATCTGCTTTTTATAAACACATTTCATTTTAAAAAATGGTATCTTCATAATTGTAAATGCTGGAAGACACCAAAGAACGTTTGACTGGATTTTTAGACAATCTGCACAGATTTCTTACACGTCCTTTAGACTACCCACCAACAAAATTTCAGCAAAACGATGGAGCCGTTTTTTGAGAAAAAATTGTTGAAACGCAAATTAAACATTGTCTATATGTCACGCAAAAAATTGTAGATGACCTTATTGCTATATATATTTTTAAGGAACCGATTTCATTAAGAGAGAAAATCTTTATCTTTAATAATTTAGTTGCAGGAAGACGCCGAAAAAGTTTGGATTTTTTCAATTTTCGAAAAATTAGAGTTTTCAACCAACATGGGCCCTGAGCCATTCTCTTAAACGTCCTTCAGACTATCCACCAAGAAAATTTAATAAAAATCGATGGCG
This sequence comes from Gryllus bimaculatus, assembly GCA_017312745.1. NCBI lineage: Eukaryota > Metazoa > Arthropoda > Insecta > Orthoptera > Gryllidae > Gryllus > Gryllus bimaculatus. The sequence continues at coordinate 2,635,930 of BOPP01000030.1, forward strand.
CCATTTTTTAAAATTTTGAAAATGCATCATGATCTTAATGAAAAGTACCCCCAAAAATTAAAATATCAGTTTCAAATTTAAAGAGACACGATATCAGCCAAATCGATTGGAGAATATCATTTTTGGAGAAAATCGGCTGAATGGTTTCTCCACTAGCGTTGTCCACAGACAGATGTACAGACATTTGGTCTTCAATTGATTCTCGGTATCAAGGACTCACAAAACAGAGATTATAGCTAGCTACTACGGTTATGGTGTTAGATGATTTTTTTTTAAATTTTTAAACTAAATTTATCCACTTTTTCATTCGTAGAGCCCTGTAATAGAGATTTTTCTGCCGAAAATTCGCCGTTTTTAGGCATTACATAGCTTTCTCTTCTTAAGAAGTGCCTTCGCAAGCGCGAGAAAGTAAAAATATTGAATTAAGTAAAGTAATCTCTACAATCAGTATTTTTGTAATAGAACGTCAATGTTTTGTACACTTTTCTAAAATTTAGAAGATGCACTGACAATGGGAGTTGCTCCATTTGTGTGAAAGTACTTTGATCCATTCGTGAAAAAAATCGCCACGATTTAAGAAAATATTTTTTTAATTGATTTTACTTCAAGCAAATATTACGCGAAATCATAATATCACGCTTCAAGAAAGTGTAATACAGAAGTTTTTAAAGTGTAACAATATTTTAAAAAAATCATATTCTTAGTAAGAAAAGTGGATTTACATTGTAAATTACGGAAATGGTTTAGACATAATCGTACATATAAAGCTCAAAATAATTCCCAATTCTCATTGAAACTGAAAACGTCCGAGCAAATCATATTTAGAAAGTACTCCTGTTTTACTAATGTAGTTATAAAGAAGTGCGCAGTTGAATGCGTCTAAACATGGGCTGATGTTTATTTTGTCTCTGCGCCTGTCTGCGCATTCTTACAATAGTAGTAAATATCCTATTCATTATATATATATATATATATATATATATATATATATATATATATATATAGAGAGAGAGAGAGAGAGAGAGAGAGAGAGAGAGAGAGATACATATGGATAGATAGGTAGATTGTAGAATAGGAATGAGTTTGTTACCATTTATGATTGCAAGAGAATTAATTTATGTTACGAAGTAAGGGTTTGAAGCACCCACATACAGTAGATTGATAGGAAAATTTAATTTATTCGGAACGTATTGATCAATCATTTTTTGGTGAAATTATATGTGAATCAATAGTACTACGTTTTTTGTAAATATTTTCAAGACTTACAAAGTTAAGTTCACATTTTTCATTTCTAGTCATCTGAATATAAACTTAATGCTAACGTATAAGTACAAAGTTCTACGTGTTT
>BOPP01000030.1:2637593-2732642 GCA_017312745.1 Gryllus bimaculatus
ATATATATATATTTGATCAATGAATAAAGAACGTAAGTATCCAAAAGAACAATTTAATTCAAATTGCATGAGAAACGGTCGTTATCACCTCAAATATTACTTACATGAAACAAGGTCATAGTTTAATTTTTTTTCAACTTGATAAATGAATTGTTACATTTGTTTATTTGAAATAAGGTGGGTCAATTGGAAGTGAATGGTAATCAAACAAACAATTCTTATTTAAATAAAATTTCCTGAAATCGCCGTTCGTACGAACAGTCCGTCCGCATTCAATAACGTAAGTATCAATAAGTCATATGTCGATACCCATGTGTCAGGATATGTGAATATTGAAATATCTTTAAATGTTAGCCCGCAATAAAATAATAATCCATAGCAGGATAATAGTAGCAAGAAATGGAATATATTTTATTTTACGTAAAAATTAAAATATAAGTATAAGCATTTATTATTAATAGTCTTTGTTGTGAGAAAAAAATTAAATAAATATAAATAGTTCAGAACCATCTCAATAGACGTGTGAGTATTCGACGTCATTGGGGTTCGAGGTTGCCTCGGTTCGAGAACTGATTATCTATAGTTTATTTGATGAAGAACGAGCACAAATATTTGGTACAGGATTGTGTGCACTGTCAACACACAAATTACATAAAACAATACAAATGGAATAATCATGTTCATCGTGTACACATTAATGGTCAAAGAAATCTGAGTCATTAACAAATGACTTGCTTGGCGTGGGGTTTAATGATTATTGAATTGGGGTAAGCCCCAATATTCGTCAAATTACTAACAACATCGACAGTTTTGTAATGAGTTTTTTTCTGTTTTTCCTAATGACTGCCTCGGTTAATCGGCATTTGTGGAAGAAGAGACATTTAAGTGTCCCACCCATCTGCACTGCAAGGTTGGATTGCTCTAGCTCTACTCCAGATCAGTTTGTCTTCCAATCTAATGTTGTTTTGTTTGTTTTTGAAGGTATTGACGATAAGTTTTATCGAAAGGAGAATGAGAAATCAGTCAAACTACGTAAGCAAGTTTACGCGGTTCACAGCTAAGAATTTAAGAAGAATGTTATGGATCACGCTTGCTGAGCGTGGAGACGTTTCAAGACGGATGATTGTTGTCTGTGATTTAGAAGCAGCTGATGCAATAGATGACAACTGCTGCAAGATGTTTTTGTTTATAAAGAAAGGTGCAAAAAGAGATTGTCCTTATTAATGGCTAGGTGTCGATTGCTGTGAAGGAGATTCACAATTTTCTGACAGTGAATGATAATTTTTAGTATTCTTTGGGCGATCTAATGAATGCAATATCGGAAAAAAGTAAAGCTATTGTGAACATACGGTGAAAGAATAATAGTCACTCCATTTCATAGCAAAACTTCTGAGATATCCTTTCGAGAATTTGGTCGAAAAATCTTGAGCGAATCATGGTACGACTAGTTCGAGCTGTGTATTACTGATACCGTGTTTGCAATGTGAGTTTGAGAGGCATCCATATCCACTAACCTCTGCTTCACATTGGAGGGCTCTGCTGGCGTAAATTTTTCAATGGGGGGAGCAGCATATAGTTTACCGTACGTCAAACTAGACATGCAGTAGACTTCATCCTCCATTTCTATAATCTCCTTCACTTGTATTACTTGCAACGAGAATTCTTGGACAATATTGTAAATTGTCAAAAAGCGCTGAAAGAAGGCACGTCTACAATGACTTAGGTGATTGGGCAAGCATTTGGAGATATCAAACTGGGTAAAAAAGACTAAAGTGAAATCCTTAAGCACCACGGGGAACACAATCAAAATTGATAACATAGCACAGGTTGTAGATTCTTTCCTCATATTTCAAAGGATAGCCATTTCCAAGAAGAGTGAGAAAGATCTGCAAGACCTTCTGAATTACGAGTTGGTACCCTTTCTGTTAGTTCTTCTTAATGGCAATGGGTTGAGAAAGACGAATTCGGTGTGTTATGATGCTTTCCAGATGCGAAAATGGTAGAACTCACACTCAGTGTAAATGTGATTGACGGTATCTTTCCTTTGCATCGCGAAAAGTGGAGTCCAGATTTTACTTTTCCTTCATATTCAATCAGTATCTTACACAAAATCAGTGTCTAACACAAAAAAACACTATGGTGATCTGTTGTATTTGATGGCTGCACAGACACCAACCACAGCACAAAACGTGCGGAACAAAAACGTAGAATTACCACAAATACTAGTTGATATACGCCACGTTGATATATCGTATATTGTAGTGAATATACTATCGTGACTGTATAGCAATAACATTTCCTTACTAATGAAAAAAACAAAACTAAGTTCATAAATCCGCTGTCTCAGATAATGATTAGAGCGGGTGTAGAAAGAACAGTAGCTGAGTGTAATGCTCTTAGTATGTGTGAGATGGAGCTGAGAAAGCATAATATAACAAGAAAATAGTAATTATAAGCGAAGATAATTGATTTGTTCGTCTTGTTAATATCGTTAGGTCCAAGATTTTCATTGTCAAACAAGGGAGAGGAAAAATGAAGACGAAAGCATATTCCTCCTTGAATTTACAAGAACTGACTGGCGAAATATGTTATTTTCGTACATGGTTAAGTGAATGCGACACGACTTCCTCCGTGTACAGAAAAGGAAAATCTCAAATTGTGAAATTATTTGAAAAACCTCATGCCATAGCGAAAATATTTTATGAACCTCAACACAAGAGGCAGTGTTACACGCTTATTATATTACAAATTAAATTACTTATCTTTTAGTAAGTCATAAATAATAAGGATGCTACAGAATGACACAGCGTTTTTTGTAGCATTTTTTAACATTTTCCTTAGTGTGGACTAGTTTTACGGTCTTGCCCTCTTCCTTTGGCGGCTGCCGTCTATCGCCCCACAAAATACATTTTTTTAAAATTTACTCAGTTTTTTACATAGTCCTAAATAGAAATTGTCGTTGAAAAATTTGGAGCCTTTTTAAAAATACATCGCTTAAGGTCTAGTGTAAATGCGAAATATGAAGTTGTTTTTCACAGGAATCTTTTGTGTTTTCGAAAAACTTCAGCACTGACTGATAATATAATCGAATGATCGAATGATGCAAACCTGATTTATAATATGCGGGGACGTTATCCTACATACAATACTATAATACATGCAAATACAGACTGAATTTGCCACAATTGGATACTCTTCATTGTTTACTTTTGTAAATAATTAACGTTAAATTTTGGACTGTGCGCTTGTGCTTGTATAACACGGGCTACGGCAAGTGAGCAAGCGGCTTCACCGCTTCGGCTGTTAGGGCTCGCCACTTCTCTATAAAACTCAATTGCTAATACTACCTGCAAAGCCTCGGAAATTAGCACAAAGCAAATAGCGCGCGGGGTCAAGGCATCACAGTCCTTCGTATGGCGAAGAATTCATGCGGAAAGATTACGACTTTTCCATTTCCAGTGGGTGCAGCAGTTGCGCAGTAGACACTTCTAACATGTTTCAGTTTTCTAGGCATTTTCTGCGAAAATGCTAAGAAACCCAGAAATTTCGTTCTTTGGTCAGATGAAGCGTGTTTTACAAAAACTGGCACAATTAATATGCACAATTTGCAAGTGAGGGCTAAGAAAAATTCAAATCTTGATATTTTCTGTAAAAGTTGGCGTTGTGGATGAATTTATCCTCGGCCCTCATTTCTTCCCCCAGCGTTTGAGAGGCGTTCGGTATCTGAATAACTCATGTACTCCCGCGTTTATGCTACCGAAATGAAAGTCCGCGTTTATGCTATCGAAATCGAGGATAGTGATGTCCTTCGGCGCATTGAAATTGTGGCAGCAGAAATAGAGGTACAGCCCAAGTTGTGTGAGTCGAAGTGAGCGTGCGGCGCAGATGCCTGTCTTGCATTCACGCAAGAAGAAGTCATGTTGAACCCTTGTAGAGCTCTTGTTACACGAGATGAAAATGCGAAATTTTGGATATATTGCAAGTATGATAAACTATCCTAAATAACATATAAATAATACTTTTTTCTCTCTCCTTGGATATTCGTTTGATAACTATTAATAAGTTTGATAAGTATAAGTAAATAAATTGAACACTTAATTAAGGTCTTTAAGCTACGCTTTCACAATTCTTTCAAATTCAGTCAGTCTCCAAACTGCTCGTTGTGTATATTTCGCGAATGTTCATTTCCGCCTGCGCATATATATGCGCGTAAATATGGCAAACTATTCTGGGGCAATACATCTTATAGCTTCCACTATTTTAGATTAGAAAAAAGAATTGTACGAATAAGATGCAAATCCCACTCACGTGATCCTTATAAGCCTCCCTTTATATATCTAGATATCTTACCATTACCTTGTCTGTTGATATATGAATCAGTGGTTTTTATTAAAAATGACTTCCTTAAGGGCGGGAATATATTTTCAGCATACGCTGATATCTACAACACTCGACGTAGTAATCATATTCATTATGTAACAGTATCAACAGGTCATTACAATGTATCTAAAAAGCAAACTGAATTTTTCTAAATAAAAAGTTCAGATAATTGTTGCTCAATCATGTAGAGTTTAACCAACCATATCTAAAAATTGTAAGATTCAAGGAGGGCGGAGTTTCCATTTCAAGCTAATAAAAATGTAACCATTTTCCGTCATCGTAAAAATTTTCCAGTTAATTTCTGAAATATTTGTCATTAGAATTCATTTATTGATCTTTTCTGTCAAGTGGCATTTTTACGACCAAATTTAGAGATAGGTAATGCTATCATTTAGCCACTGCAAATCCTGCATGAAAATTTTTTATAATAATGTGTAATAATTTTTTATAATAATTGTAAAAGAACGTATTGAGCTGAAGATAGACCACTGCATTTTGGCATTGTATTGTGGAAGTAATGCATTGCGTAACGTGAATTGCAAAACGAGTGTCGGGTACTCGAGTAGTTAATCTCAGCAGTGTATCAAGTGATATATTTAATGAAATATCAATGAGTATCGTTAAATAAACCAGGAAGTAATTAGTGATCGGTATCAAGGAAGTTATGTTCAGAAAAGCTGGCTTACTAACTCGATTCCAGAAAGTGGCATTAATTCCCTTCATTTCGTGCCTACGTAAACAAGAAAGTGCAAAAAACTAGTCATTTAGCACGATTTTAAGCCAAAAAAGCCCTCCTTTCTCTGTGCACTAATTAAATATGTGTTAAATTAAATGGTGTTGATTGTATTTTCAGTTGTTTTAATTATTAGTCGATTACTCAGAATCGATTAATGTTTAAATCAACTAAACATACAATACATATACATCATTTTGCAACACCTTGCCAGATATCATTAAACGATTAAAATCGATTCAAAAGTTTAAGTTCCTAGTAAAATATTTTCTGATGCACAACTGTTCCTATACAATGAGACACTAAACCGAGCGTCCATAAGGAAAGTAATTTTAATTTTAACGATATTTAGTGTATTATTTACCATTGGGGTTGAATAATTCTAAAGAACATTTAACAAGTATTGTACTTCAGTGTCTGGGGCAATGATCCCCATCTCGATTAGGTTTTGGTCCAGTTTCCCTGATCCGTGAGCAAATGCTGAGGTGGCCTCTTATTTAGCTTCTGGACATAAATGTAACTTCAATTTATGTCTCCCCATAGCACGTCACACAGAGTTTATAAATGTTTTTGACGTAAATAAATAAGTAGGCAATAATAGCAACAGGGAACAATATTTAATGTAATATATCAATAACAAAAACCTTTTCTTTAAATTTTGAATAGGGTTTACACTATTGCCTTTAGCACTCATGAACAACTTAGTGTACTCAATCACCGGGTCCTGTATGAGCAACGAGGACTGAATTACCCTGTATACGTACGTATACGAGAAAGCAAAAGTAATAGTATTATAGAAAATAGTAAACTAACAAAATATTTGTACTTTCTAGCGATACATGATAGCTGCAAGCCCATTCAAGATAACCATAATGATTTGATGCGATTGAATGAGCGCAAATAAGAAAAATATTCTGTTAGTATTGCGGACCACCTTTTGTCTCTTAATACAAAGCCAGGCAGGGAAAATGAGCAAAAATCGGTCAAAATATGACCAAACCACAATATTTGCTATATTATTATTATTATTATTATTATTATTATTATTATTATTATTATTATTATATTCCGACGTTTTACAAAGCCCAATTTCGGGAAGATGAACGTTTTGAGAGATAAGTTCACAGAAAACCAAAATTCAAAATTTTGCTATTCATAATCTAACAATCGGTATATCTCAATACACTTAATTTGAAACCCAATGCGTTGCCTGCCGAGACAGTGCTCCTTTGAATCTTCAAGAGCGATCTGATGAAATTTCCTGTCACAGCTTCTATTGGCCGGTGCGGTAGGACGTAACCCACTGAGCCCCCGACATTATAGAGTTTAGCGTTCGCCACTGGTACTTACAAACTCAGTTCCTTTCAATTTTTCCAGTTTGGAGCGCGCACATTTCGAAGTTCAAAATCAAATACGGAAAACGTAAATGCAAAGTCTCAATTTTTGAAACATACATCTGAGTATGCAACTGACCAAGGTATGATTTCTGTAGAAAAGGCAGATATTCTAAATGCCGTTAGTGTCGAACATACTGTGAAATATACATGCCAATCCAACGATGTGAGATAATCCAAAAAATATTATCACCTATTAATTGGTCCAAGCTTGCCAAACAAAATTCTTAATAGCCTAGTTTTGCAAAAAGCGAACATATTTTATATATCTTTTAACCAACTTAATAACCAAGAACTCGTATAACAACATGCCAAGGGGGAAGTGTAATATATTATTCAACGACGTTCAATAACTTTAATGTTTTTTTCAATATTTTCAGCCCAATCATGTGTGCATCTGATGGAAAGTGTAAAGCTCTATGAAAGACTCGTTTTGATGCTAGAACCTCACAATACGAGATTTTCGTGTCGAAAAATCGCTTTTTTTCGTGTGCATAACAAGTCTTTCATACATAACAAGTCTTTCTTTATACTACGCAAGTATATGTAGTATGAGAGAGAGAGTAAAAAACACTATTTTGGTATTACGGGCTCCCAATATGTTCATTGAGAGATCAACATCGATATTCCGGTGAATTACATATTCTTCTCTACATTATATTACTCCAAATAATATACGTAGGTAAAGTAAGTGAAATGTGGTATACACACAGTATTCAAAACATATTTATTCAATTATCTTCTTACTATCTTGGTACGTTGAGATGCATCGGCGAGTGAGCTTTTACAAATTACCCCCTTTACCTCCTTTAGTTTTTCATAATAACACTATACCATGGCTAGCTTCTAACCAGTCATATATTTAAGAATTTTAATGGACACAAAATTTACTGGAAAACCAATATTCTATACGGAATTTCTTTATCAAATGAACGTTGGCATCAATTATTTAAATTATCATATTCCCTTAACGTCTAAACAAAATTTCTAATATACCTTTTATCCGTCCCATCATTAATTATATGCCTGCCCAATCTGTTGTTCTGCTTCAAAATTATCGATACACAAAATTGATTCAAGGCTCAAAACTTGATTCAAGGCTCCACGGTTTATTTCCAATGAACAAATTTAAAACGCATTCTACCAATCAAAAATTCATTAAGCATTTTATCAATCAAAAATTAATTTCTGCAAACCTCTAGTACGTTTTCTTCCATATACCATCTGCACTCCTCCAGATAGAAAAGCATTAACCCGAACAAATCAGAATCAAATGAAAACCTCCAAAACATTTCTTTCATCCCCCTTAACCTTTTTCATTATCAATAAAGCTTACCTACAGAATAATAATTTAATTTCTTCCATATGATGCATTAGCAACATTTTGTTTATCTTTCTTCTCTGAGATTAATAACTTTCGCAATTCTTAACGTTCTGCCAAAAGCCTCGCAGGTTAACGCATGGCAAATTCAATAAAAACGCTTAACAAGGTGACTGCATGGTTCGGTATCGTGCGGCTTGATTATGTAATGTGCGCAACAAATTTACATGAGATTCAATCACTTCCGTGGGCACATATTGGAAGGGCGGGCTACGAACATGAAAGACGTTAATGGATAAAATAATTTATATGAAGCAGAAGAAATTGTGATCAAACAATCCCCCGAGCCCATGATCCCCTATAAATGAGAAGACGGTAGTGAGTGCCACCATCCAGTTGGGAAAACCAAATTGTATTGAAACACTTGCAATGTATAATTTTATTTTTGTATTTGGATGAGTTGTGATTATATATAGAAATACAGTAAAATAATAATTATTTATTATCGATAACTATTATTGAAAATTTTTGAAGTATTTAAACCAGTTGCAAAATCGATTCTTTCAACATCTTCATTTTCAGTTATCAATTACTAAAATGTACTGTACTCTCTTTAAGTTGCATCAGTTGTCCGAATACTTCGCCTCAGTATTTCGTCTGAAATGTACCACCTGTGGTATCGTTGTGATACAAATAAAATAGGTCTTTATTGATCATAAGATGTGACCGAGGGAGTATTGACTAGGAAAGATGCTACAGAAAATACATTTAGCATCATCCCCCCTAATCAGAGCGAGTAAGAAAAAACGTTTCACCACCTATTGGAGGATAATAATGATTGCACACTTACAACGTAGGGTGCTTCCTTCAACAGACGCTTCGCATATAAAATTATGTTTTACAAATTATTGAGAGAAGTATGTGGTGTTTACACAGTATTCAATTTTCTAAACTTTCATATACCGGTAAATAGGCCGTACAGGGTCATTCTTAGTATCCTATTGAAGTGGATGGGGAGTCCAATATTATTCTACTGATTTTTAAACTCGGTTGCCTAGATAAAGATTGTGTACTTTTGCATTATATCTGATTGCATTTTTTTGGTAAGTAATCGTCCAAAAATCAGTAGCACAATGAGGTAGACACAAACGTATTAGGCAAATTAATTCTTCATTCAAATGTAAAGAGGCGTTTAAATACATTGTGACCAACTGAAGAGGTGTCAGTGTGCTGTGTGCTAAGTAAGAGTTGGTAAATTTTTAAGCAGTTGCGAAATTAAATTCGTCATTTATTTTTGTTTTTTAAATAGTATTACATTTTTGTGTTAACTCATTGCCATTAATATTATATTTGAATTTAGCATTCTTTTGAAATGCGTTTGAACTATTCGAATCGTATGATATTATATATGTTTTACGTATAGCGCTCAAGGTTGGTGAGCCCGCAACGACTATAAATGAAATTATAGTTGTATTATTTAGAAACTATTATCTATTGATTGGGCAAAAGAATATAAAAATATATAAAGCTTATCACGACACAAAATACCTCAGATTCTTTTATATTTGATTATTAATTTAATGTATAATATCTATTCTTGATTATTTGAAAGAAAAGTACTTTACAAATATAAGCCAATCGTAATCCAAATTTTGTAAGCATCTTTTCATTAGTTAAGCAACTCCTTGGCGCTTGGGCCTCCGGATGTGCGAATTCGAGTTTTTTTGTTAATTATTTTTTGCCAAAAGTGGGCGAAATTGTTTTCCTGAACTAGAGGTACTTATAAACATCTGGACTGATGTAGGTATCTTATTATATGGGTGGTATATGATCAACAGATCGTCGATTGGACACATTTTAACAAAATATTACAACATATTGTTAATACAGAGTAAAACGCATGAAACCCGATTAAATCGGATACGTAGAGCAGTAAAGTATTTTCTGCTGCATAACATGCAACTAAAGCACTGTATGAGTATCAAAAAAGGAAAAAAGTATTGCGTATAAAAATGATATTTAATGGTATAGTTACCAACTGGGAATTATTATTCGTAACTCAATATGCTGACGAACAATCGCTTGTACTCCAGGTTTTCGGGGCAATGACCACAATTGATTTGTTTTTTGTTTTTTTTTGTTTTTCCCAGACCCGTTGGAAAAATGTTAGATGTGGGCGTCCCGTCTTTGGTTCCGGGACTTAAATGTAGCTTTACTATCTGTTCGCGTTCTCTAGAGTTCAGCCAGGAAAATTGTTATTCAAATAATCGTTCTCCATGTTCAAGCGGCAGCAAGACGATTCCATCATGAAGGACATGATAATAGATAATAGCCAAAATATGTAGCTGATTTGCCTATTTTATATTACACTAGAACGAACATTTCCTTACCAATTTTTGCCAAAAAGGCGTATTTCTACTTGAATTCATGTACTCGTAACAACTTAATGGGTATATCAGATAGGGCAGAGATCCCAGAGCTAAAAAAAAATGTTGGATAGCTTACACTTCTCCACATAGTATTTTATTGATTTGACGTAAAATAAATAAATACATGAAACGTGTTTGCAAAGCTAAATAATTCTACTCGCTTGCTCAAAACATGTTTTTACGAACTATTGGAACTTCATATTTAGATACTTGAAGTCGTTCACAAAGAGGCTAGCTTTAAACTTGGAACCTCTTTCACTAAATATCCTGAACCCCTGCTGACATGAATGAGCTTTGATGAATATAAAGAAAGTATAACATATAATAAATAAACGAATTTATCCCAATATATTTTTATCTCTTTGACGGCAATGCAATTTACTCTACAATTCTTCTCGAGCGTGACATTATCATTAAGGACGTGACGTACATACCCCTGTATCTCACCCCTTTGAATAAGTAACAGGAAACGCGGTTCTACTTCTTTTCATATACTCCATAATATTTTACGTAACGGGTTTTATATTTGGTGATTATCGTATGAAAAACTGAAAAGATAGACGTTTATGTGTTCAGTGTTAGTTCGATATTTTCTTACAAGCTGAGAAATACAGGTGAAATATTTACTTGCTAAATATAACACCGAACCCGTTTCGTGAACAAGCAAGATAGCGCTTTTCAGATGTCCCGCGACGCGAGCGAGAGACGCTGACCGTAAGCGCGGGCTTTCGGGCACACTCATCCAACGTGATTGAAGCTCCGTCACGGCCGGGTGCTCTTCTATATTGCAGAACACATTTTAATTAAAATGCAGCCCATTCGTCACGGGCGCGTGGCAGGATGCGCGACAGCGGCGCGCCGGGAGATTAATGGCGCCGCGCCAGGTGTCAGCGCCTCCTGCGCGGCTGGGGGGCGTCGCACGCTCCACGCTCCACTTCATTGCTCTTATCGCCCCGGCGCCAAGGACATGTTTTTGCCGCTCAACGGGGCATTCCGGCGAGTGGGGATGGGGCCGTGGTGTCGGTTGTGGGCCACATGTGCAGACGGTATTTTGACTTTCTCGCTCTTAGGAAGATACGTGGTAAGAAGAGAAATGTATGTAATCGTGCGCCGGAAAAAGCAATTTTTTTGGCAAAAAATCTTATTGTCCAACCCTGGTAATGAAAAAGTGTATAAATTTAGTTGCTAAATATAGAAAAAATCCTCTAACACGTGCTGTAATCCGTGTTTTGGGGGCTCTTGATAAAATTGATTGATGGCAAAATGTCTTTGGTCAAAACTAGATCCTAAGCCGTTCATTTCTTCAAAATTGATATTCCCCTATCGATCTGCATTAACTCGAAGCTTTGGGAGTTTGAAACGAATATTTTGTTTTTTGAGGGTACATACATGATGCGAGCATTTACAATTTTAATCGTTGGCCCGTGATCGATCGATAAGGCGCTTTTGGAGCGTCATGGCATGAGTGACGGAAAGTTAATTCTAAGCGTCTTAGTTCGTTTCTGTAAGCGGAAATCAATTTTGCTGTTTGAAAACACTTTTATATAGTAGCAGATTTATGTAGTAGTACAATACAGTGGAGCAATTGGAAATAAAACGACAAAATATGTGATTTTCATGACTACTAGTTTTTTAATAGTGGTAGAACCACATTGACACTCATTGCGAAATATTAAGCTCTAATATTTCATGATTATAAAAAAGTGTAGTACGAAATTACACAAACAATCTTCGCTTTGGTACGCACTGTACCACTCATATACGACTATTTTTGATAAAGTCGATTCACGTAAGACGTATGTAACATTTTCAGCGATTCCGCCTTCGAAATTTCATTTGCAATGCAAAATTTAAGACATTCATTATTCGATAGTTTTACCTCTTGTTCAATATATCGCAAAGTTGGGTTGATACTTTAGGGTGCCAGGGTTGTTTTGGTTCCCTTTATAATTGATTATTATTCATTTATTCTTCTTCTGGTAGTTATTTATTACGAATCATTTCTTTATCACGACACATTTAAAATTACCAATTCACAGCGATTGCCGTCAAGACTGAGATGTATCCCGAGTTAAACCCGGAATTAACTCACAATTAAATAGCACATCGTAACACTTTTTGAAAACAATTATCAAAATATGGGTTTGCTTGTGGCTTGAACTGAAATATAAATATTGAAATTTATTAGTAATTAAAAGCCTTCTATTGAAACATTTGTTTCTATAACTAAATGGTTGATCTAAAGGTGACGGTGGCACGGATCTTTTGATTCTCTTAAATATTAATTTTTTTCTCGTGATTTGCAATGATTACATACAGTTGCTATTATGATTCATTGGTCTTTATCGTGTTACATTTTCAATCGCACTTCACAATTAAAATAGAACATTCCAACACCATTACCTATTTTAAAAACAGTCACTTGAGTTAAACAATATAAGAAGATTTTATCCATAAAACAAGTACAGTTCAAAGAAAATGAAATGGCTTACATGTAATTACATGTAAATTAATAACAAGTTTTTCTATGACAACTAATTTATTTATGTGTTAATAAAGGTTCATTCTAGTTTTGCGGCGTAGGTTGATCCGGAGTTGAGAGTGCCACCGATTCATTTGGTTTACTGATTCGGTTCACTATAACTCGTATTATAGTTGCGCGGTTCACTTCAATCACTAGAGAATAACTTTGCTGGTGTTGATTTAAAGCATAAATATATAGACAATTTGATTCTGTCATGTAAAGCTATACATTTTGCTATTACGAAACATTTTTCTTCATGACGACACATTTTAAATTTCAATTCACATCTCAAATTACAATTACAAATTAAGACTTTATTTTGCTGATTGAAATGAATTTCAAATTTAGTCTTGATTTACTAATTAAACAGCCTCCTAATAACACATTTATTTGTTACTATGTCGCCAAAATATTTACTTCATAATTTTATGAATTGTAAAATTGTTAAGACTGATGGTGTAGATTTGGGTTTTTTTCATTTCAAGTTTCCTTTTAATAGTTTTGTGTGTCTGACGCGGTGGAAGGTATAAATTCAGAAGTTATTTATGATTTGCTCCGAAAGGGAAGTTTGAATGTGATTCAATAATGTCAGAAAGTGGGTTACTTGCCTCTCGACGTGTATGTAATGTATGCAAGAAAGAAATGAAATTTATTGAGATAAAGGATAGAACAGATGGTTTTGAGTGGTTTTGCAGAGTCAGGAGGCGAGAATGCTCATTGCTTGAAAATGTCTGTGCAAAAGGATTCTTGGTTTGAGAGGAGTCATTTGGAGATTTGGAAGGTGCTTCTCATTACCTACGTGTGGGTGATGGAAGCAAGAGTAGATCACATTTGTTTGGATGCGGGTGTGAATGAGTCTACGGTTACTGATTGGATGAGCTTTTGTCGAAAGGTATGTTTTTAAGTGTTTGAATATGAAAGTGAACCACGTGGTGGAGAGGGTGTTGAAGTTGAAATTGATGAGAGCAATTTCGGCAAAAGGAAGTATAATAGGGAAAAAAGAGTGGAAGGCAAATGGGTGTTTGGTGGTATTGAAAGGGGTCCCTCTCGATGATTTTTCAAGGTCATTGAATATCGTAGCAAGGAGGTTCTCTTAGACATCATTAAGAATTGTGATTTCGGATTACTGGAAGGCTTATGATTGTCTAAAGAATTAAATTATAAGTTATAAATTCTACAAATATGTGAGTTTTTTAAAAATTGTATTGCCATTACAGAGCGTATAAAATGTATTAAGTTGATTACGTGTCTTTTTCAGAAATAAAATATTGGCTTTGAGTAGTAATGATAGTTTAAGTAGCATGTGATTGTTAAATAGAAATTATAATTCTTGCGATAACACGATGAACATTACAACTCGCGAATAGTAAACAAGGATTCAGTTCAGTGAGTCGATTTCCCTTCTAGTGAACCAAATGAACCGGTGGCACCCTAAACGCCGGATATACCGCGGCGTAGTATTACTCGTTTTTTCATACTCTCAGCACCTCGTCAGTTGATTTTGTGAGTATTCTAACTTGGATTGAGTGAATGCTGTATTTATTGATGAATTGCGCCGAGAGGATAGTTTGAATAGTGATTGTGGCGTCCGAAAAGGAGCTTGATGGTATCCAACAATAATACGTATGTGTGTGAGAAAGAGACGGAATTTTTTAAGAGATTTGAGAGATGTTTTGAGTGGTTTTGTAGAGTGAGAGGTGAGAGTGTTCATTGTGTAAAAATATGTGAGAAAATCCTGGATTTGAAAGGAGCCACTTGGAGATATGGTAGGGGTTGCTTATTACGTTTATGTGAGTAATGGAAGCCAAAGTTGAGCACATTTGTATGGATGCATCTATGTTTGAAAGAACTGAGACTTATTAAATGAGCTTTTGTAAAGGAGTGGATGTGGAAGTTATTGAAAATGAGATGAACAACAGGGGGAGAGGGTGTGGAGGTTGAGATTGATGAAAGTGAATTTGGAAAGAGAAAGTGTAATAGGATTAAAAGAGTGGAAGGGAAATAGGTGTTTGGCGGTGTGGAATGAGGTTCATCCCGGTCCTTACATGCGGACAGTAGTAAACGTGATGAATTAAATAATAGTGTCTACGTTTGTCCACATGACACAAAAATGGGTTGATAGTCTGCCCTAAATAATTGCAATATTGTACTGAATAGCTATACGAAGTGCAGAAAATATTGTGTAAGCATAAACACAAAAGAAAAATATCTATATTTAGCTAAGAAAAAGTTATATTCGTAGCTCCATATATATTTACAACGTAATTGAATTTCATTCACTTGTTTTTTTTCTGCGTTAAAATTAAAGAACACAAATGTTAATGATAATGTCGTATAATACGCAACAAAAATAAATTTTACTCAGTATTGTCATTTCGTGTTTTCTGCATATTATTGCCAGAGGGCATGTATACATGAACCCTCCGTAAGTACTTCACCTATAGCGAAACGTATAAGTCAATGTTCTGAAACAGCATTTAGAACGCAGTTAGGAGGTGAACCTTCCTTTGTCCTCCGTTCGCAGCGAAGAGTGACAGGGCGCCCGACAGGGGTGGGGAGGACGCGTTGCCACGCTGAAGAACACGGCCCTCCTAGAGATTGCCATGGTTTATGTTGACTCAAGCGTCTCTTAACGGCAGCTCTACGTAATCCCTCCGCCGCACCCTCGAATATTAAGCGCGTCGTTTCTGTATATTCTGCCCCTGCCATTGTGAAGTATCGGCCGGAATTATTACTTGAACGTTATCTCGAACAAGTAAATCAAATTTCTCCGAGACAATGTCATTGCGAATGCATCCCCAATCTTGAGGGAGACCTTTTTAACAATAAGATAATTGGTAACAATGTCCAAACCACGACTTAGACTAAACCCACACTCACGTGAAAGTATTTCATCAATTCATGTTTGTAGATTGTAGAGTAAAACGAGATTAACAATCGTGTGACCAGTAGCGTGTGAAGTATAATACATTGTGTGGAGACCACGTACATCGCCGCCATATCATGCCCATCCCTATATTCCACCACATACCCATCCATAACATGGATGATGTGGAAACCGTCAATGACAATCAATGTTATGACGACGTGTTTCCCCGGGAAATAATTTAAGAAAATAAGGAGAGGAATAGTAGATTGAATGGAGACAGACAGCTGTTACTTCTCACGGCGAAGTTTGTTAATCTCATGTGTGTGAGTTCAAGTAATTTAATGTATTTATTTAATGTTATTCCTTGTACTCGAATTTCTTTCATTCAAGAAAGAAGTATTCTAATTAAGCAGCAAATCGGATACAACATCAAGGTAACGCTCGCCTCGCATATCAATTGCGAAGCATTGCCGGGACCACTAGTATCACCATAAATATAATTTTGGCGGACCAATTATGTGGATTCTCCGAGAAGGTAGAAAGAAATGAAAATAATATCTATTTATTGTCAAAAACCGAAGTACAAAGTACGTAAGGCGAATGTACGGCCTGTCTTCGTGAGGTACTAGATGTTTCAATAGTTTTCGAACACCCACATTCTCTCCTTGGATAGCACATCCAGACCGCTGCTGTTGGGCACTTTCCAAACTGATGAGACGCATTGAAGTCTAAATAGAAACAGGAAAAGATTACATAGGCATAAATACAAAGAAAAGTTTGGCCTTTTGCTTAGAAAGTATGCCTCGTCTCGAGCAAATGTTCTCGACCGCAATCAGTCGTTTCAAACCACGAAATTTGTCGGAGACGTTTCTGATCCAAAGACAAAGGGGCAAAACCCTATGAGACCCTCGGTCTTGCATTGTAAAATGGGAGGGCTTCATGCCCAGATAAGACCCAGTTTTCCATAACCGTTTACAAACTATTCGGTTCTCTCGTCAGCTAGGCGAAGAAACCTTAGAACGATAAATGTGTGTATACATCTAAAGATTTTCAAAATTCAAAGTACAAAAGGCATAAGTCTATCGTTTAAGTCTATATAAGCTTATCGTATTTTTAACAACAAAAAATCAACAGTTCTCTACTGGCAACTATAAATATTCGTATTCAGGCCAACGAAAATAATGAATTTGGAATGGCGTCGTTGCGAGGTTTTGTATTAAACTGTTCGTTTTACTAGAGAGAAAGAAAGTAAGCCATCGGTCAAGAAAGGTTTCGCGGATAATGCATTTACTATCACCTGCACTACGTAATTTATGCTCATGACACATCTAAAACTTTAGATGCTAATACATCATTATATGTATACGATAGAACATTATAAACGAAAAGTATCAACTTTAATATATTTGTAGATATTGATAATATACAAAACAATATTCATTCCGTTGAATTCTGAACAAAAAATTAGCGTCTAAAAATTAAACCCCACAAAGCCTCAAGCCAAAGCATTTGCCCTTAGATATCCATAAATGAATAGAAAACCGACCTTAGATATTGTAGACATTCCGTGACTTTCCCATGGAACTCCTACCAAAAGTCTATGTATGTTATTAGACAAACGACTGACGCTGAAACCTCGTAATAAACATTGACACCGCTTAATTAATTTCGCCCGTAAACAATGCCAAAGCCAAAAGTATGAAAAGTTACCCTCATAAATGTCAAACCAAAACTTAGTATTGACTGAACGTTCTTGAACTATAAAACAATACTTGAACTTACGTGAGTCAAGTTTGGTGTAAAATGTCACCTAGCACAAGACCATAATTGAAGCTTTATAGTTTACACAAACACAAACTTGTACACACAAACTTGTCGCGAACATAAAATGTACCCTCCATATATGAATACGTGAAAACATTTTCAAAAAATGACTATGTAAGGAAGGTGACGCAAATACGGCCAGTGCAGGTAATATGACCAAGTAGCGACATGTTTACCATAGTACTAGCATGTTGTCTGGGAGAGCGTAAGAAGTGCGTTTACCTCCTACCAGTCTTGTTGACTCGCGCATTGACACTCTGGAACCTTCATTTTCAAGAACGTGCTGAAGGTGCTTAACTTCTTTTGAGGTAATTTTATCATTAGTTCCACTTAAAGAAGGATTTAGTATTACGACAATACACATCAACGTCTAGCAATGTAATTATATTAATGCCGTTAAATTGCTAAATATTTTGCCAACATAGGAGAGATTTTATAAAAGGTTGTTTTTTCTCTCAGTACGGCCAGTCGCTACGGCCATTGTTCAAAAATAAAATATCGCACTATTGGTTTTAAAACCAGATTTATTTTCCACACATACATCAGACGACGTTAAAACAATCCATCAACTTTCAGACAAAACAACAAAATTGGAACAGCCGGCGAAGAAAAGTAGTAAAAATAATCCTGACAAAAAGAAACACGTTTCCATTGAGAAAACCCAACAAAAGATCTTAACTCTAGAGGAAACAAATCCTACGGATTACAGCATATAGATACAGCATATGAAATCAAATGTACTCCCAAATGAAAACTTTCGGAAGCAGACTTCAACAAATACAAATTAATTATCTCAACTAAAATCAATTAAAATGAAACTACTGCATAAGAACTATACTCCATAATAAAGAAGATTGAGAACCTAACTGAACTTATACTTAAAACTGCAGAAATAACTATTCCTAAATCCTCAAATAAATCATCAAAAGGCCACTTCCTTGGTGGAATCAAGAATGCAATCACAAATGTCAAGAATGGTGATTCAGGAATATTTTGTTGTCGTTTACAAAAACATTGTTATGTGAAGGTCAATAGCCCACATGCCGGTTTTATGGCCATTGCCTTATTAACTTTTTTTGTAGTATGACCTATGGAACTAGGGCTAGCTATTCTAATACATAACATGACATTCAGTAAGTGCTTGAAAACTTACAAATGAAAGTTTTTCTTTGTCTTCAATTCTTATTAGTTAATGCTACACTTCTTCGTGTACATATTTCCCACAAACACTGCATCGACGCATGTTCTGGACGGCCTCCTCACAACAAACAATAAAATTACACAAATGTGTCACAATAGATAAAATATTGCAACTAAATACCTCTTGCTATTCCAATACTAAATTATCCTCTCCAAGTAACAGAAATTACTTCGGTTCTCTCCAATTTGAGAAAGTCCAGCCCAGTCCCAGATGGCATTTAAATATTTTTTTGAAAGAACTACCAATCACTCGACTGAAATATATTATTCCTATTCAACGAACTGTTAATCTCTGGGTCATTCCTAACAAGTGGGAAAGAAGCAATAGTTTTACCAATTCCTAAACCAAATAAAGACATAAACAATCTGTAAACTATAGACCAATATCATTAACATCCACCCTTTGCCAAACTAATGAAAAAGAGAAATCAACAGAAGACTTAATATCGGCATTAGAACACAACGACATCGCTATCCCCTCATCAAAGTCGGATTTTAGAATAATAGATCAACTATGGACCATCTCATCAACATCCACAGCAACATATGTGACGCATTCATAACAAACCAACACCTAGCACTAATCAGCCCGATATAGAAAGAGCCGACGAACATGGTGTGGAAAACAAGAACCTTACAACTACTGTATGATAAGGGAATAGACGGATACATTTTAATCTTCATTGCCAACTTTCTTCGTGAAACTTTCTTCAAGTAAAATTCAATAACACCCTTTCCGACAAACACAAACTATGTAATGGGTTACCCCAAGGCTCTGTCCTCAGTGTTACTTTGTTCCTTATTGCCATAAATGATATAACTGAACTTATCAGAAACCAGTAAAAAATATATATTTTTGCCGATGATATCACTATATTAGTTATGAAAAAAACCCAAAAACTATTCAGCAACAACTACAAAGCACCCTCGATTCAATACAAAATTGGTCTAAACAAAGTTGGTTTCAAAATTCTCCACAATGAAGTCAAAATCCATCATCTTGAGGGTAGAACAACAAACACAAACTAAAAAATCAATATAATTCTTCAAGCAATCAACTGTAAAAGAAATCAAGATTCTAGCATGATATTTGACAACAACCTAACCTGGCAACCACACATCAATACATTAAAAAAGAAATGCCTTCTCATAATGAATTATTAAAGCTATTTCTTCGACTTCTTGGGGTGCAGATAAAAAATAATATCTTGTCCACATACAGAACCTCATTCGTTCCAAAATTGATTATGGTCAATTATATATCAATCAGCAAAAAAATATATAGTAAATAGCTTAACCCAATCCATACTAATGGATTGCCAATGGCAATTGGAGCCTTTAGGACAAGTCCAGTCTTTAGTATCCATTGCCAAAGGTGAGATGGGCCCTTCACATAAGAAGACGGAAAATAACCTTTTCTTATGGCCAGCAAAATCTCGATTCTCCCCTGTAACCCAACATACAAGAATATATTCTCCTCAAAGATATTCAGTTCAATACCAAAAAAAAAAAAATTAATTCCCCCAAACCATAATATCAATTGTTAAAACAATACCTTGATGAAATAGACTTCACATTTCCCCAGGTAAATAGACCTCCATGGCTTACTTCTAAAATAACCATTAATACAAAGTCTTAATGAATATAGGAAATCTGACACAGAGTCCACAAATATATCTAGCTCTCCTTCAATGAATTGTCATTCTACTTACAGTCAATACACCAGCATATTTACAGATGGTTCCAAAACCACTAATGGCTCTTGGATGTGCCCTTTTAATTGATGGTCAAACACAATCATTCAGCTTTAGGATATATGTTCTATATATTATTGTGAAGCCTACGCCATATACAGAGCCTTAAAATACATCAAAGATATGTTAAATACAAAATTTGTAATATACACTGATTCGAGAAGTGTACTAGAAAAGATTCAGTAGCACCTCAAACTAGATCCCAATAATTAAAAAAAACATCAATCTGTATAATGAATTGTTAAACATTAACAAAGAAATTGTGTTTGCTGGATTCCCTCCCACAATGTATAACAGGCAACGCAATTAGTGACAGAGCAAGCCAAACAAGCTACCTGCTTACCTCTGACCACAATAATGTCTCACATAATGATATAAAAAAAGTACTTCTTCGAAAAAAACAAGGGATTGTGGGACACAGAATGGAAAAATTCTCCACCTACACAAACTGTTCATGAGCAGAAAATCAGTTCTTGTAGACCATTGCTCCTACCTTCAAAAAAAGAAGGATCAAGTCCTTCTTATCCGTTTGAGAATAGGCCATTCAGCCTTGACTCACAAGAATTTAATAGCAAAGGAATCCCCAAATCTTTGCCAACTTGCATATACCTATTACCATCATCGCATATATTAGTTCATGTGCCCAAATTTAAATTATTTAAGAAAAAATACAATCTTACTAAAACATACAAACACTTTAAATGATACAAGTAATGATATGTAATGTGATCGCATTTTCCTCGATGAACTCAACCTCCATAAATGCCTGTAAACTACTAGAAACAACTTGTCAAGTTAATACTAGGTATCTAATACAATCATACCATTATCTTAAGATCTTATTAATGTAATAAATTTGTACATTCTGTAATATTTGTATTTATAATTTTGTGTTAGATCTGTAATTGTACTTATTGTATGTGTGTTTTCATACCAATTGTAAATAATTATTTGCTTCAAATATTGTTAATATACTTTGTGAAACAAAGGGGTCGCTCATGACCCTGCAGTTTATGCGACCAGAATAAATAAAGCAAAAAAAATCCTACGGAGAAAAAATGAGGAAGGTGGTATTGTAATGTTTGTTGTGAGGAGGCCGTCCAGAACATGCGTCGATGCAGGTTGTTGGGGAAATATGTACACGAAGCAAGTGTAGCATTAACTAATAGAATTGAAGACAAAGAGAAACTTTCATTTTGTAAGTTTTCAAGCACTTACTGATGTCATGTTATGTATTAGAATAGCCTAGCCCTAATTCCATAGTCATACTACAAAAAAAGTTAATAAGGCAATGGCCATAAAAACCGGGCATGTGGGCATATGACCTTCACATAACAATGTTTTGTTAAAACGACAACAAAAATATTCCTGAATCACCATTTCTGACATATACCTATTTTGACTTGGGCAAAAGTATTAAAATTTCCATCATGATGCTGTTAATTTTGGTCAACATGTTGAAATAAATAAACAGAAAGTTCAAGGCGCTTAATTGTGGCCATCATTCGTTACTACGAATTGTACTTGCATCCAATCCAAGTAGAAGATTCTTCGATGCAAGAAACTAGTGGTTCTACAGAATTGCAAAGACATTCTCTTACTACTTACTTGTTTCATCTTTTAGTCTGAGCAAGCTTTTCGGTTATTCCACACCCTCTTCCTAAAAGGCATCTGATGTCGCTTAAAATACTTTTTTCTCAGTTTTCTGGTTCCCTAGTAGTAGATTTGAAACATAGAAAATTATAGGAGAATGAAACGTGAACTTCTATGCGGATTTTCGTGAAAAAAGTTCCGCCGTTTTTGGGAAATGTCTTTTGAATGTGTCTGAAAATGCAAAATTTTGAGCTGATTTTGAATTTTAATGCTACGCATTATCCTTTGAAAGAGTGTAAAAAATGGAAGCCATTTTGAGAAAATCTTACTTTTATTTTCTCGTATAAGTATATATACACTGAGTAACATAGGTAATATAGAGAGAGGTATGCAATGCTGAGGAAAATCAATTTCGAAATTGCCACGGAAACACATGTTTTGGAGTCCCCAGAAACCGAAAAAGTGTTTTTTTAAACGTCTGTCTATCTGAGAACAACACTAGTGATTTGTTCACAATTGTTAGAATTTATTTTCCAAAATTCATATTCGCCGGTCGATCTTCACAGACTCAAATATCTGCGAGTTTGAAAATCATTCTTCAACTTTCGCGGGTACTTTACATGAAGGCCCGGCTATATTTTCAAAATGTTCTCAAAAATAGCTCTAAATATTTTCTTTACATTTCTTGTAACAATATAGAGATATACTCTTACAAAACTAGCATAGGTCCGATTTTCACAGTGAACCCTGAATGTTTGAAAATTTAATAAAAGTTTCATTCTCTAGGATGGCTCCATGATTATATTTAATAAGATCTTTACACGTACATACATGGATATTGTGTTGGCCTATAATAGACAATACTTATTTTATTGTTATGAGTGAATTGTTTAATGTCATCACTGAAATCTTTATGTGAAGGGACACCCACTTTGTTGGTATTTTTAGATTACTAATCATAATTGGACTCCAGAATGTTTGTACATTTTTGATATTTTGAACTTACAGGTTCAATTTATTGATGTACATGTTGGTTAATAATATTGATTTAATAATAATAATAATAATAATAATAATAATAATAATAATAATAATAATGAGAGATCAGGTGATCCTGATTGTTATTTTATTTTGTTGTAAGCTAAAGTATTTGTATGTGTAATTAAAACTCAGTAAGATGTTAGTTGATAACACATGAATGGTGAGTACTATTTGTGCTTAATTTATAGAATTTTAGGTCTTGGAACGTACCTCGATAATAATAAATATAATAGTAAATATTTATAATAGTTATAACATAATTTAATAATCGTCATACTTTTTAACAGTAACAAGGTCATCACTGGCTGCATATGAATAAAATAATTATAAAAGAAAATAAAAAGTTTTGGGGTTTGTGGATTATAATGATATTTTATCGTTTTTAATTATAATATTACTATGTTCGTAAAATTGATAGTTAGGGGGGAAATTATTTAATTTTGTGATTACGAAAATATATGAACAAAAAATCGATTGTTTGCCCCGATTACTCATTTGTTTTTCCTATTTTTTATATCACTTAATGAGTGTCTATATTACGTTTCTTGATAAATTTTTCGAAATTATGTTTAGACAATCAGTTTTCTATTTTCGTTTTATTTCACACTTTCTGCGTTTCAGAAATTAAATGTCTTCACCGTCAGGTACATGCAATTGACAGCTTTTATTTTCATTATTTTAAAATATTCTAAATTTCGCTTATATGAATTGATTATATGAATAAGATTACTAAATTATACTAATAATAGTTTAAATTGCATTTATATTTATTGCTTACATGAATATATAAATATCACCCTAGAGTGTTTCAGTAAAGCTCTTGAGTGTGCGGATGCACAGGTGTGCAGATGTGTATTTTTGCGATTCCATCACTGGCAGCTAGACCACTTCCCGTGCACCAATCGGGACGTATGAGGTGTCATTTAACGCGCCTCACTGAAACTCATAATTTGTTTTCGTAACACACTAGAAGATTTAAATAAATTTTCAAAAACTTGTTTTGGGGCTGCAATCTTTGATAATACCAGATTTAAACCAACGTCTCCTAAATCGATCTATGAAGGTGGCGTTGATTAAATACCAAAACTCAAAGGCATTTTTTGCTTAATATGCCATAACTTTCTTTCCTAATGTTGACAACACTGATGTTGACATCTTTAAGTAAACAATTGAGTTACCAAGTAAATCGCGCTGCAGTTTGATTTCAATTTAGAGTCGAATTATTTTAATATTTAAAAAAATAAATTTGCGGAAACATATGAATAGTATTCCCTCGGAACTTACTGAACTTGAAGAATTTCTAGTGAATATGGGCAAAACAAAACTGTGAGTAATGCTAGAGAATGAATGAACATTATGTTCGACTTCGCACTTTCACGTTCTTACATAATTGTGCAATATATCGATTTTCAAATGAATGAGACTTCTTCTTATTCAACACCAATAACTTATTTTTATTCAACTGAACTAACTCCTTATTCGCATAATCATATAAAACAGTCACCTTTTAATGTTAGATTCGCATACTAAACGCTATTACACTCGCTAAACTAAATTCAAAATTGCAAACGTAGAAGTGAGCACAAATTAGACTGAGTTTGAGAAGCTTTAATATTTTCAAAAATATGGGGACAAAAATTTGGAAGTGTTAAGAAAATTCAGAGAAGAATCAAATGTATTGTAAAAGAGCTCCTACGATTCATTGTTAAGTCCAATTCCAGATACTGAAAGAACATGCTTGAACAAAGCTGGGCATGAAAGAAATGAAGTATAATATAAATATTCAACACATGAAACTGTTTTTAAAACAGTTTACACCGTCGGCAACGCCACATTTTGCACATAGTGATGAATAAACAAATAGTATTAGAATTTTAATTTCATAATTGAATTGATATAAGCAATGTTATTCAATTTTTATATTTTGTTTCCGAGGTACCGGACTAGTGTTGCGAGAGATACCACATTTTCCAGGTTCAATACACAATTCGCATCGAGCCATGAAGATATATACTGTTATCTACAGAACGCTATGTAATACATTGATGTATTTCGCTCTGTAATTACTACACACTACATTTCCGTGTACAGTCTAAATAATTATTTAAAATATTTTCAGGAAGGGTGTTCAAATTGCTGAAGTACACTCTTCGTTTGTGCAATATCTGTAACAATATCTGTTTAGTATTAGTCATATTCCATTGGCAGGTATTACCAAGGGAGTCTAGATAATTGTGGACTGCCTTGGTATTACATGTTCGCTTCCCATTTGCTGTCGGAGCGCTGCGATCTGTTTACATGAGATCACCGCCGACTGAATGAGAATCGCACGTATCGGAATCGGGCCTATATATTCCGCACCCCCCTTCTATATCGTATCTAATCGATCAGTAAGATACTGATCGATTAGTTATGATATAGAAGGGGGTGTGCGGAATATATAGGCCCGATAATTGCAGTGAATGGCAGAGAAGAAGCGGGCAAGAACATAGCTATTGTGTAATTGGTACGTGCAAAGGAGAAATAAAAATTATTTCCGTGCCTTTGTTTCAATAGCATGTATTGTCGATGACAAAGTGAATTGTACTGCACTGCAGCGCTGTTCATAAGCATTTCTAATGGTATTAATAACTCTATTTTCTTTTCCTCACAATTGTTAGCTACATTATTTATAATTAATTTTCTGCCAGAACGCACTCTCGCATACCTAAGAGGATTTGATTTTTTCGCAGACTTCACAGTAACTACAAAAACAAAACAAGCAGTATTTCCCGGACATTCTCGGGTGGCGTCAGAATTTGACAGATGCTGTTAGACATAGGCGGGCCCTCACTTTCGAAACAAGAGTAGTTTCTAATTCTGCCGCCTGCAAATGTATAATGAATGAGTAATAATATTGGTGTACATATTGGCTAATGTTACTGATTTGATAATAATATTGATGATTGATGTATGAAGTACATAATATTTTTCTTTGATATATAGTAAATGTAATAGAATGTCGAGAAAACGAAACCTGACAATGGGATGGAATCCCAGACGCAGTAAAGCATCGAGAATGGTACACGCTGATGATATAAAATATTCAAGGGAAATGCAGTATTTTCTGTGGTAAAGTATCCACACTCTTCCTTCCGTGTGATGTAATCTCATGGGTTCAGCTAGTTAGCTGATATTTGGAAAACGCTACAGAAACATCAGAAGACGCTAGTTTAAAATTAAATAAATGGCTCTTGTACTATGAAAATATACGTTACGTCCTTAGTAATCTTGGCGATTAAATGACGTGTGGGGGGCGAGTGAGCATATAATGAGAGCCTGTTGCGAGGCAAATTTGCAAAAAAGAAAGTAAGTGAAGTGACTGCTGTTTGTTGTCATGAATTATAGAATAGTAATAATAAAAGAATCTTTGACTATTTTATTTGAAGAAAACTAAAATGACTTTAATACACGGTTGGTTAACAAAATTGCAATATAAATGAAAATTGTTTGGTAAAAAAGCATTCAAAATGTTTCTCTAATCAACATATCCAAGTATCTCTACTAATCACATTCAGTTCCTGATGCCGGTGAAATAACGGATTGCATGAGGAGAAATGGATTTTTATTTTGAAGAGCTCTTAGATCGCATCATGTTCTACAGCGAATTATAGCTCAGGTTGGAGAAACTCTCGAACAAGAATCGCATTTCATCTTCAACTCTGAGAAGGCGAGGAATTTCTATTTAGCTAAACCCTTCAAAGAGCGCGGAATTCTAGAAATATCCGCTCGACCTCGTCCCTCGATATGACACGCCGCTCTTACTTGCACCAGACGCATTCCAGAGTTTGCCTAGCACAAAGCTCTCAATTCCAGTTGGGGAAGCATTCCTCCCCCAAATCCAGACTTCGAGGTGCGCCTCTGTCGTCTTTGTCAACATCTCACCTACAGATATGGTCGTCAGCACCTGGTTTATCTCTAACACACTGTGCTGTCTCATTTCAAATTTTGTTGAATGTATTATTTTTAATATTGATGGTCTTAAACATTTATTATAACTTAAAAACTTTACAGCGAATTGTCACATGTTAAACAACATATATTCTACATGTTAAAAATATATTTTTCTTTCCAAAATATTTACTAAATGATGAATAGTATTGATCTCTTCTGTTGATAATAAGGTTGTTTTTCTATAACTTCAAAATCATTAATGTTAAGATGATTTTGTCTCCACAAACCATGAATCTTTCTTGTTTCACTTTGTTGAAACGTTTCCGATCGTCTTTCAAGGGAGAACGAATATAGTTTGCATGTTCTGCACTGAAGACTGAAACATTTTCATCTACAGGTTCAGTTTCAGACATTTTTTATAAGTCGTCGTATCATTTCATTTTCCAAAATGTAAACATAAGAATATTACAGCATTTAGAAACATTTTACGGAAAGTTCTCGATTGTTCCATTACATTTCTCCGAAAGCATGTATTTAAATATATTTATAACAAAAACAGACATGTTGACTCTGGGTGCAGTAATTGTTACCTCAGAGTATGATCCACTATTTTACTTATCTTATTGAGCTTCAGAAGCAGATCGACAACAAAATGACATTCGCGCACACCGCTCAAAATTGAATCTGATCAAGAAAGTGCGGTATTCAGGTAGAACATTTCAGATCTTTCTATGATATATTATTAGTTACTTTTCGTAAAAAGTCATTTTCTCAGCATCTTTAGAATAAGAAGGAATATTATTTCAAAGATGAGAGAGAAGGGAGAGATTTCACTTCACCTTCCCTCGTCCACTATCATTTCAGGTGTTGACTACATTATAAGAAGAGTCTATTTCGGTCATTTTAATCGCAAGTAATCGGGATGTTTCAGAATGAAATTATTTTGGACTGGATTTGAATAAGACATGCTAGGGTGTCAAGCTACCTCTATAAAATAAGGTCACGCCTCTGTTTACCTCCAACTGTATCTTTTAACACTCTTTAGATATTCAGCCAGCAAAATTCGCGGCATCAAACTATATTTTTATAGTATACAGAATTATATGTTGCTCAGGTTCCGTCCTATCGAAGAAAGGGATGTCCTAAGCACAGAATATTGATACAAACTTTTCGTAAAGGGTCAAACCGATCCCACCGGGAGAGATGACTCAGAGCATCGGCTGATGTCACTGCAGGGCCTCTGACCGCGAAGTCCTAGGTTCCAGTCCCGACGGCGGTGGGATTTGGGACACTAGCTTGTCAGCTAGGTCGAATGCAGCCACTGTCTGGAGGGGGACTCTAGCGGCCGGCTGCTCTGGTTGGTAGTTTTACGTGATTTCTTCCATGAACACAAGACGAGTGCAGGAGCCACGGATCACGCATGATCTTTCCTCCATCTTCTTCGCACAACACTATCACACATGCCAGGAGACCGGTCAGGAGCTTAGTACTTGTCCCTGCCGAGGCGGTGCCCGACTGGCTTTCCCGTACAAGGTAGGTCGGCGCCGGATCTCGTTATCCAGCGAGGGAATATCACCTCCACCTCCCAAGGAAAATCCTTCGTACGCCTTTCTTCGGAGGGGAAGTAAAGCCGACTGTCCCATGTTCGTAGATTTACTTGCATGTAAAAGATCCTCAAGCCTAAATGACGCCTCTGAGCTAAATTCAAATCGCCTGTTTCTCGCGCAAGAAATACCTCCTTTCTCTCCTAGTTGGTGAAAGGAGCGTAGCGAAATTTGCATGGTCAGACGGAAGAGCGGGCCTGATGGCCCGAGTCTCGCCACGTAAAATAAGGCAAATTCAATTCAATTCAATTCAAGGAAAAAGCATGTTCTGCACAAACGGGACTAATGACCTTAGCAGTTGTCGCGCACGGAATCTCCATAAAACGAATCGAAATCTCAATCGGAATCTCTAACAATCAATCAATAAATCGAACCGCCCCCTGGTGTTGGTGTGAGCGCGACGGGCTTGGTGCGGAGGCTGCCGTGGTCGGCGGGCGCGGGTGGGACGCGGCCTTGGCAGGTGCCCCAAGGGGGTCGCGGCGCGCTCTTTGTGATCTTCGATCGCCCTCTCCTTCTGAGAGCAGCCCGCCGCGGCGCGCTGCCTGGGGCCTTTCCTCAGCCCCCCGCACCCCCCCCCCAGGCCACAATTCCCTCCGCTGCGGGCTCCATAGGTCGCTCGCTACATCTCCCTCCAAGAATGACAGTCTCGGTACTTTTACCCCCTGCAATACACGCGTCCTTTGCTTCCTTTTTAACATGCGTTATCTCTCTCTAAAATTGAATTATCAACAATTGAAATAATGCACAGTAGTTGAGGTATTTAAAACAACATGAAAACATTTCATACGCTAGTATAAACGTTCAAACGAGTCAAACTGCTTATATTAAGGCGAGTTTATTTCTTCGTGTTTTCACGAGAAAATGGAAGTATGGGGGACTAAGAAAGCAGTAGGGAATTGGAAACGCTTTATTCTCGTATATGCTTCAAAATTTCATTCGATTTGTCAATGATTTTTAAAAGAATGTTTTATTAAAAAACCGAATATACACAACGGTCTATCATATAATTAATATGCTTGTTTGTTTAATTAGTTTCTTCAAGCCGCAGAATTGGAATTGTAGAATATGTGTCAACGTCAAATCAATAAATACATACATACATACATACATACATTATTTTTAAATTGTTTGCAATTCTGCAACGTTGGGTCCAAATGGTTGGTTAATGTTATCTATTATTTAATTTATGCTCGTTTAGAAATTTATTGAGTTAATTAAATGATGAAATTATCCTTAATGAAACTTTCTCCGCCTTTTTAGTTTTTAGTATATTTTTGTTTTCAATACGATGTATATTTTGATGTAAAATTGCTGAACGTACTTGAATGTTTAACGCTAAAAATTAAATATCATATTTTTATTCTTTGTTAATCAACACACTTCACCAAATTACATTACGATAAGAATGTCCAGCTGATTAGTTACAATTGAACAGAGCAGATTCATAAAATACAAACTGTATACACACATTGTGACAGATCACACCTTAAAATGACTGAGAAGAGAGGGGAGAGGAACAAGTTTGCTTCTTCAAATGACTACTCAACTCAGGCGGATAATCGAAAACGACGCACTTTCGACCAAGATTAGGAAAGCAATAAGATTTGAGCAACAGTGTGTTGCTCTGAAGAGAGGTCGATTGCGGGGGACTCGTTCGTTTCCGGGAGCTTGATAGAACAAGACGTCCATGGATGAGTGGAATACGGTGCGACATTTACATGATCAAAGGAGCAAATCGTTCCAATAACGATTCATTGTGTGTAGCTCAAAATGAGGTAATGTTTTCAATAAACATTAAACTATTTATTTACAAAAATAATGTGAAGTACAATTAATTATTTAATTGATTTGAGAAATCTAAAAAGGAAATGGGAACGTGCAATGAAAGCCATCTTCGAGTAATGAAATAAACACGTGGTAAAAAAACGTTTTCTTTTCTTTTAGCTTTTAGGGATAATTTATGAAGTTTATTACAATTTTTTTTTTTGAAATTAATATTAAATCTACAATACAAAGTATCTACATGACTTGTTGGTCTGGAAATAGGACGAAAACGGAAAAACAGGACGAAAGCTATGTTATTGAGT
Organism: Gryllus bimaculatus; assembly: GCA_017312745.1. Classification (NCBI taxonomy): domain Eukaryota; kingdom Metazoa; phylum Arthropoda; class Insecta; order Orthoptera; family Gryllidae; genus Gryllus; species Gryllus bimaculatus. The sequence goes on from BOPP01000030.1 coordinate 2,668,280, forward strand.
GAACAATAACAAGACAAGCTAAAGTGACGTGAGAAACGGCACAAGATGGCGAGAATAAATCGTTTCAGCATAAATCACTACATTGGAGTAATGGAAGTTAGAAAAGCGAGTGGGCGTACCAGGTCGGTGGCGTACCACGTGCGAATAGCTGAATAGATTATTTTACTTCATTATCATGAGCTCTCTTACTTCTCGCGGTTTTCATGTATTCCAGAGTTAATTTTTTCAACGGTATAAAGGGAAACAAATGATAACATAAATGTAGAAGTCAATCACTTTGACAGAGTCCTACGAGCTAACGAATACTGTCTTACCGAAGTCAAGAGAGATCTCCACTTTAATAAAAAAGTGCACCTCTTATAATAAAAAATACGCAAACGAAAAAGACACTCTACCCTATTTGGCATTCTTCCGCATTACGGACCGTATAGAGTAAATTCTAAAAAACGCAAGTCCTCTACTATCGTCAGCAGGAGTTTATAGAATTGCATGTTCTTGGAACGCTGCATAGACCGAGATTCCTCAACGGAGCATTAACACCCGTCCCTCCGAACACAATAGTCGTTTTATTCACACTGAGAGGTCTGCAGATGTCGAACACAATATTTCCGGTCGTGAGCTTATCAGATTTGAAGATGATGATTTATCGCTATGGAATACTACCATGCCGTTCTACACTGTGAAGCCATTGAGATTCATAAACATCCTTTGAATTTTAATAGGAAAGAGGAAGGGATAAAAGTCCACTCGATATGGATACCCGCACTCCGTCGGTTGAAACCGAAACCATTCCTACGTCAACAACTGACACCATCGCCCAAACCGACAATCCCCAGCCGTTGTTACGGTGAAGAACAAACATTTTCCAGTCACCATAGGCTGTCTGAAAGGTCATTGTGTGTAACCTTTAGCCACTGAAGATGTCTGCTGCAATAGCAAACGAAACGTTTGGTCACGAAACGTTTGAGAATGTCCGATAGACCACGGCCATCCAGGCCGGAAGGTATTTTTAACACTACATCCAGCCGTGAAAGCCAACATTGCTTTCTTTATAAAGAGTGAGGTATCAGGCTCAGCTGCGCCAAGTAACTTTCAAGGACATTGGTCACCAGGCGCTCGAAAGGATTTAACTGCATCTCCTGATCGCAAGACGAAACTGTCGTGATAAGAGGAGACTGAAAAACTGATTTAAAACAGGAAACGGGAAGAACCGTAGTTCATTCCAGAAGCTAATAAAATTGAAGCGTTGCACAGAGGAGCAAATGACAGCAAAACCTGGCAGAAATGAGAGAAAACAAAATTAACTGAGGTGAAAATTTTGGTTTGTGCAAAGGAGAACATGCACGAGTATGTCATATGCAACGTCTCAGTCATCAGAGGCACAGACACGTCATCGCCCTCCTGTTGATCGCTACTTCTTATGACAAGTCTCTCAACAACAAAAATTACAATTTAATTACTAAGACTTCCGGCATACACAAGGGCATTGACTTACAGCGTGCTAATCAGTGAATGTACAGAACCAAAATGGACAAAACTTTCGTCCTAGCTTCTTGAAGCGCAGGAGTGCTTTAAGCTATGATTTACAACCATAAACTTTACAATATACAAAATAATTTTGTGGACATTTTAATTACGTCAAAGATACCAGAGTGCATCAATGTGCAATAGTTTAGCTGCGCGCCACCAGAGGAAGACGACTGAGATCTACGATTGAGTTCATCAATGCACAGAATTGAGCGTCTGTAGGGGAGGACTGTTTATTCATTTTATGTACATTCAATTATCTAATCCAAAATGTTTATATTCAAAAATTTTGACAATTTTTCTCACTCCATTTCCAAAGTAACTAGGATATTTATTTTAATTGCGTCTAAGAGTGGGAGCAAACAAAATCATTTTGCTGTTGTAAGTGCTTGATATTTTTGTAAAAAGGTATGAATATCCATATGTATTCTTAATGAAATACTTATTCGTATATTTATTTCAAATTAAGCATGATTATTTCGTATCTGCTTAATGCCTTGAAACTGTGACGGATGAAGTATTAGTTATAGTGGAAAGTGAACGCGTGCCTTTGGATGGTGAAGAAATGCTAATTTAAATTGATTAAAGTTCGGCACGAAGTGTAATTGAAGGATAAATAGAAGGAAATGGGAGTAACTGAATTGCGATAATGTTTTTTCAAGATTGTTGAAAACAGAACCAAAGACGATATAAGAAACAAAACCAAAACCAAATATGTTAATAGAAAAACAGTTGTCAAGTCAAGATTTCATGTGATCTTGGATTTTTGGAGATATTGTAATCGTCTAATTAGTTAATGACACCTTTCCGTCAACCACTATTTACCAAGAACCCTAAAATGCGTACATCAAGTTCATTAAAATACTTAATATATATTTAAACGTCAATAGACTGAATCAATGATTGAAGTTTGGGGGCGGGTACCCAAATAAGATAAAGCGTAAAAATGTTAAGTGCAGAAGTGAGTGAGGACCTAGTACTTCCGGATGGGAGCAAGGCGGAGAGGGGCGGAGCGGGGATACTATAGAATAGATAGAAGTAGACTCCGCCGCAGGGCCGGATTGGATGAAATTTCTCTTCCTGTCTAATAAATTATTATAAATACCTGAGCAACGCCGGAGACTTCAACTTGTCATACATAAAACCCCCATTCCATGGATTTGAGAAGCCGTACATCTAGGCTCCATGACCTCACAAAGCATTCCACTAGTTTATCGTAGGTCGTTTAACACGATATCTCGTTACTATGTGATAACAAATCACAATACTCGTAATAACCCGCTGCGGATTAGTCTAGGAGTATCCGTCTTCAAAAAGAGCTTTTAGTTCATGCGGTCTTCTACTGGCGATAACAAGTACTTATCAATCGTGAAAGTTTAGTTTCTTTATTCGTGGTATTTTTTCGTTAAGGTGGGTAAAGAATGGCAAGCTTTTGGTACGAAAGCTTCGAGTTTACGTACGTAATGTTACTTTACAAGTAACAAAGGATTCAGAACTTAATATTAACACAGAAAAAATTCCCAAAATACAGCGATTAATATTTCGAACTTTTGTCTCATTTGGTGCAACACAACTTTTCAGATGTATTGAATTGAACCTAGATTCTATTTTTGTTTTTTGCTGTTCAGTTGAAAACCAAATACGAGTATGCAATGCAGCCTTTTTTCTTACTTCTTTTTGCAACTTTCTTAACGGGAATGATTTTTTACGGAAAAGACGGAAAGTGAAATAACTGGAACTGTGTTATTTCAATTGCAGGTACGAGTTCAGAAACTGTTCTGATCAAGAGAAAATAATTTCTAGAAAGGAGTTATATAAGGCGTGAGATTCGGGCAAAAATATTTCTTGACTGGAAACTCAAGACAAGAGCAGTCCACAAAAAATGGAGACTTAAAGCAAAAAGTATGTCATCTGAATTTACAATTTAAGCTGTGGTTAATGAAAACTTGCGAAATAAGTTAACATTTTGAAAAAAATTTAAGATTGGCTTAATTTTTACGTTTGGTTTAGTAATCAGAGAAGAAACCTAGTCACCCGGAAATTCCTTTTGTATTCAGTATTCTGCGAACAAAACTACAAAAACATTAAAAAGTTACAAGATTCTACGTCGACCAATATTTTCACTTTCGCCACCCAAATAAAAATGAGAGCTGAAGGGCGGACTCAGGCCTGGAAATTGCACATGAAAATGACTTCAAGCTCGGCACGTACCCAGAAATACATGAATTCCAGAAAATCATTAGCAAACAGATGATGAACGATGAAGACGCTCTATTTTATTTCGGTGGAAGCCAAATTGTCTTCACGTACATATGATATCATCAGGATACGTGCTTCTGAAAAAATTCCGTCATACAAAGTAGTTAAGGTTGAAAAAAAAACGTGTTACCCCACATGTATGTACGTCACCGAAAAGTTTGCCTTCATTTCACTGCAAGCTTTGCTCGGTTGCTCAGTGAATCAACTTCTCATGTCCGTGGAATTTATGTTCAAATCATTATCGAGTAAATTCTCCATCAACTCATTCTGACAACGAAATGCTTAACTTATTCTAATAACAAAATGTTCAACTCATTATGTTAATGAGTTGTAAGACCGTTAATATGCAATTTGCAAAATAATCAAAAGGCAGTGGCTATTAAGGAAAAACTAGAGATGACGATGAAATAAAAATAAATGAAGATCATGACTAGAGAGAGAGGGAGCGAGAGAATCAGGTGACAATCTGATTGAAACAACTTCAACCCAAAAGTGTTACATATGTAATACCACTTCAAGACAATTCATAAATAAGCGTGAAATGTTTTTCTGGAATATTAACACACAAAATTTGATATGCGATTCAATCCTATATGAATGGATTCGCATGCTTGAGTGACAATTGCTTTTGTCTGATAAGTTGCCAAATAAAAAGTGGCAACCTCCAAGAAATGACCAAACCATTTTGACTAATATATCACGTATTAAGAGGGAATTTCGTGAACGCAGTGGTTTGATATTAGATCAGTCAATGAAACAAATCTACATACTGACATAAACATTGAATGGTCGTCTGAATATCAATGCACCTGAAACTGTATCCATGGAAGAAACGAAGCCCATTTCTGAACAGCATATTGTATATCAGATCCACCTTTAGGCGATACAAAAGAATAGTGAAGGCAATGTATAGCCCGCCACTGTCGGATAAATTAAAAAAAATGGCAGTAAATATACTCATAGGAAATAAAAAACAGCCTAATTATGGCAGCCTAGTTAAAACAGTCTAGGTTTATAAAGTATTGCATGATGAAATTATAGCAAACCTAATGTCTGCCAACCACTTTATCTGGCTTCTGCCTCATTTTAGTTTGAACAACATATTCGGAGCAACCAAAAAAACGATCAAAACTGTTCAAGCTCTGTTCATATCTGTCACTTCTTTCTAGAACGTTGAAAGAGGCCTAGACAATAGTAAATATACAAATCAATGATTCGTTTCAAATGCAGATAGGTCATCGTTCAAACAATGTATATCGACAAAAACAACAGAGCGAGAGTATGAGATTTGGATGAGAGCTGATTATGCAGGTTATGTTCTAGAATTTCAAATATATTCTGGCAAAGTAGAAACAACTAGCGACAAGCATATCGATAATCGTGTTGTAATCTGACAAAGATCTGACAAAGGTCTTGAAAGGGAAAGGCTATGAGCTGTACTTCGGCAACTATTTTACATCAGTGAACCTTGTACATAACCTGTTACAAAGTAAAATAATATATGTCTGCGAAACACTACGAAAGGACAGGAAAGGCTTCCCAAACTACGTTTCTGCAGATTCTGTGTCAGAAAGGTGTCAGTCAGAGTGGAGATTTTCAAATGGTTTTACAGCTCTCAAACGGAAGGGCAAGAAGGGTATTATTTTCCTTTCCAACTTCCATGATCCACAAAACGAAACAACAGAGTTGCATTGCTAGAAAGATGGAGAACAAGAGAAGCGGTCCCCTGCAACTCAGCTGGTAAAAGACTATAATGAATCTATGGGATTTTGTAGGCAAAGCTGGAATGTTTCAAACACCGTATGCAGTTGTTAGAAGGAACCGAAAATGGTTGCACATATTCTTTTTCATTTTTTTGATGTAACAATTGTAATTGCGCACATCCTCTTTCGAGTACACTTAAAAGAGTCTACATAGCCACTCAAAGTATTTTTCCTGTCGGTTGCAAAAGGCCTATTCTAGGAAAAGAAGTTGACGCCAAAACAGAGAAAAAGGTCGGAAGGTGTTCAAAAAAGTACAGGTGAAAGATATCGTTGGAATAAAGATTTTCTGAGACGAAACAGTTTACGTAATAATGGCGCCAAACAGGTGATGCACCATTCGACTTCGTCGTCAGAGCGCAGCTTGGGCGACAAAGAGACAAGTGCAAGTATCACCCTGCGCTCGTGTTCGTATGCTATTTTTTAACTCGCCATGAGCGAAACGCCATGCATCAAATAAAGGAAAATAAATTAAATACCAAATAGTTACAAATACCTTACTTGTTCAAAAGTAAATGAATTCTTCAGTGTCGTAACACTATTGATTGTAAATAATAAATAAAGACGTCGTCAAGGCGGAAGACAATTGCGAATCGTTACAGATGTAACACACACGCTTCGCGGTGTTTCGCACACTGTAAAAAAAAGGTGTTTCGCACACGGGTAACAAGCATGGGAAAGTACGTTTTGCGTGCGGATTGTTAAAACATTTTTTTAAGTAACGATGGTATACAGTGGTTTCATCGTGAAATCACTCCCCAATAAATCCTCAAAGAATAAAACCAAAAAAATATAAATGTGTCAAAAACTACCTCTTAGAAATAAGTGGTTGATGAAATGAACAATTAACAAAAATGAACCTCTCAAAGCTTCAAAGGGTTAATTAGGTGTAAAACTATATTATGTACAAATACGAGAATATTGATGGTTTGTTTAGGGAAATTTAATTTTTATATTATCACATCTTAATGATAGATATGATAATGATGTCTATACGTAATAGTGGTGAAGGGTATCTTGTATTTAAATGATAAAATAGTTTAGTTTGTATTTTGTATAATTAAATCATGACAGTCATTAGTACATGGATCCCATATGGAATATTCAAAAGAAATGTGGTAATGAAGGTGAATTATTGATTTTGTGAGTGAAGTTGGTTTTATTTCTTGCATAAAAATTTTTTTACAGAAAAGAATATAACGTTTTTTTATTGTATAAATTGTTTCTTGGTGTGTGTTTGTATTATAATTTATTATTTTTAACAGATTATGAGTGCTGTTTTGTCTGATAATTAATTTGAGTCAGTGATATGAAGTTTTATGCCATAATCCTCAAGATCAATCCCTGAAGCTATAGTTTTTTTACATTTTATCGACGGATGAGGTCTTTCAGGAGCATGCTGTATTTCTTAAATCCAGCAAGCATCTGGGAATTATCACTGTCGTCTAAGTGATGTGACTTTTTCTGAAACCTGTGACTGGTCAGCGATCTGGCAGTTAAGAGAAGGGGAGGGCGCAAATTATTCAAAACATTGAACCAAAAATTTTATTGTGTTATAATACAAGAACGACGTTTGCTTTTCGTCTACAACATATACTGTGACCGCCTATCATTCCCTTTGAAAGGCGAGGGACATATTAAATGCACATCGGCATTTCAAAACGCGCGGCACATTTGTCACTCAATTATTATGCACCGAGTCGACGTTCTTGGCTATTCACCGAACGGAACACCGAACGAAAGTACACCGAACGGAGCGGCAGCGATGGTGTGACGGTTAGCGTACCGAACTGTTATACCCAAGTTGGCGGGTTCAAACCCGTGGATTTCTTAAGGGCGAAAAAATCCTTCGTACGCCTTCCTTCGGAGGGGAAGTAAAGCCGGCTGTCCCATGTTGGTAGATTTACTTGCATTTAAAAGATCCTCAAGCCTAAATGACGCCTCTGAGCTAAATTCAAAATCACCTGTTTCTTGCCCAAAAAATACCTCCTTTCTCTGCTAGTTGATGAAAGGAGCGTAGCGAAATTTGCGTGGTCAGACGGAAGAGCGGGCCTGATTGCCCGAGTCTCGCCACGTAAAAATAAGACAAATTCAATTCAATTCAATTCAATTCAATTCAACGGACGTTTGCGTCGACCGAGCCAAAGGGGCAAGAATTTCAGTTATGTCGAGGTATTCAGTTGAATCTGACAAGAAAGACCGCTAGCGGAGCTGCTGATAAAAGCCATATCAGAAGAGTATCTTCTGAATATTAACGAAAGGACAATTCATCTAACGGAACGACGCTCACTTATAGAGGTAAGAACCAATAGAATTAATTAGACATGAAAAGATAGTATCTGCGTGTTGCGAACTTCATTGAACTTCTAATTTATACAAAGATTGATTAATTTAATCTTCTATTATTTGATATATAAATTGCGTATTACGGTTGGAATAACAGTTCGAAAGTTATTCTGCCGGTAACTGTAGAATCCTGGAGAGCCGGCAGATCGTTGCTGTAACGGAACACAAGAAGAGAATTCACCCTCATTGCACGAAACTACTGTGTGCAATAAGATCAACTTCGATTATTTCTGTGTCAGGAAATCACAACTAAACGATGAATGTTGTGTAAAAATTTTGAGCGCGAACAAACATTCAAAGCAGAGGGATAATTGGTAAGGAGAAAAATAACCGTACTTTTGAGCCAAGGTCAAGTTCACGTTCCTAACGACTGCTCTTGTAGCTACACGAAGGTGTTCAATGTTCTGGATGCAGCAAGAAACTTTGGAATACAGGTAACCGTACCTCAGGCTGCCATATTTGAATTTGAGTTGGTAATTATAAATGCTGCTGAAATGAAACTTTAGGCGTCGCATTAGTACGTAACTCTTCCGCCCCCGTCAAAAACGGAGAACTCGAGAAGAACGGCTTTAAGAATAGTAACATAACGGTCAAAATCACGAAATCAAAAAATATGATCAAGCACTGTGTGCATTAGCTTCTGAGGTAGCAGAATAGGATCAATGATGTGATTGAAAGCACGACTGATGTTTTTATATCAGTAGGTGCCTACCTTTCACACACATCGAATAATTTAACTAAATGTGAAGAAAAGCAGGGGGAGGGCATAGAAGGTCAACTAACGCCTCTCTCCACAGATATGGAATCTACTTTGGTTTGCAAGAATGAACCACTTGTCGGAATGGTGCTACAATATATTTTAGCTTGTAATTAAGATAAATTTATTTGAACTGCAAATGGGCATAACCCGGTGGCAGCTAATTAAATAAATAAGATAATACAGCCAACATGCAAATTATATAATAATAATTGGGCGACATCATCCCAGCTTTTATGTATTCTTTACAGAATTGTAAAAAAAAAGAATCCGATATAGAAACCTATGTTAATAAGGGTGATATTTAACTGAATATTCAAATATTTCGTGAGAAAAATAATAAAATATTGGGCCAAAGAAGTTCCAATATTTTATCTAACTTTTAATCTATATATTTAAACATCCAGAAATCATTTTCGAGAGGTACGTAAGTACCGGGCTCTGCTGGCCCGTAGGCGGCCAAATTATTTCAAATTTAGCTCCACGCTTGGAGCTCATTCAGTTTGGACACACTCTTAAGATATTTAAGAAGAAAAGATTATACATTCCAAACTTTTCGTCTTCAAGATATTTCAATTTTGGCCAAAAAACGCCAATTTCTCACAAGCAGCAAAAATTTCATTTTGTATGCAACCCTTTGGAATGAACCTTCAAACTGCTTTTAAAAGTGACCGGTATATCGCACTACCTAAAGGCCTACCGGCAAGAAAGCTCTGCACGTCGTAGAAATTTCCTGGAATCCAATTTTTTCCATATAAGACACGACGAGAACACATTGAGAATTTGGAGCAGTGCGCAGTTTTGTAGCAATCGTTTAGATAAGCTAAGTAATACGTGTATTATGCGCATAAAATGTTGGTTCCGTACGTTGTCAATCAATTCCTAGCACGTTAATGCAGTTTCCGTGACCCGCGTTCTAAGGCGCGCCAAAAGCAGCAGAAACCTGATTAACGCATGGAATTCGTTACTTAATGATTACTTTATTATTCATACGGCTAAGGTTAATCTTGTCAATTACAAGTCGTCTTTTCGGAACCTGCTCGTCTGACGATAATACAGAAAGGTGATGCACATGAATTTCTCTCGACGCAGTTTCGACAAATGCTCTCCCAATCATCTAAGCAATATTTCGTAGCCTCAGCAGGCCCATTCTCATAAGCCTGATTTATTTATAAAACATTGTCGCCTTAGCTAAATTTGCCACCAAAGCGCTAGCGCGGTATTTCCCATTCTAAAGACAGTCTGCAGTGAGACCGAAGAGTACCTTTCCAGCCGTGCTTCTCAAAGGGCGCCCTTCTGCGACGCACTTCGCGATATTGAAGCAGACGCCGCGCCGCGACTACGTGGCCCGAGATTGCGTAGGCGTTCCTCGTCTGAAGGGACGCCCCCCTGCCGCCGCCCCCGCCGCCGCTTCCATTAACCGCTGCCGCCAGGAAGCACAAACGCCACGCTTGGAATCTCCGCGCGTCCTAAATTCTGCCTGGTTGCCTCCGTGCGCCGTCTTTCATCCCGACGGCAGCCCCCCGCCGACGTCCCCTCCGGCGCTCGCCGAGGTATTGGAGATAAGGAAATGAAGTTATTCGGCGGTACGGTTTCGGCACGCGGGGGAGGGCGCAGGTGTGTGGGGAAAGAACGGCTGCTGCGGCGGGGTTTCTCGCGATGTGAGGCCTCGGCCCGAGAAGTTCTTTCTTTTGCCAACGACAAAGCCGTCGCCTGAGGTTTCATAGTAGATGGGATCCGTGAGTCTTGATTTATCTCTCATTCTCACAAAAATAGTAACAGTATCATATTAATGATTTCGTCAGGTTTTCGTATTATGTTCAACAAACTTTCCGGTGGGCATTGATGTGAATAAATAAAACGCTGAGAAGAGAGATCAAAGAAAACGCTTTGTCAAGTATTAATGTTAATTAAATGTTTACATTAAATCCTTTTCCGACAGATTTATTCTCCAAAGATGTCGAAATAAATTCATAGACTATTATAATTAAAGCAATATAGAGCTTTTTTTCAGTATGTTATGCATTTTGAAGTAATTGGTCGGCGAATGACAACACTTTAATATTTGTAATTTACTCCTCTAAATTTGGAAGAATTATTAAAGATACTTTGTTTACACTACATTATTCTAAATTGTAATCGACAAATGCTCTAAATGTAGTAATTAGTCACTAATTACAGTTGTTTTAATATTAATTTAAAACTAAATATTATAATGGCATTGCCATTCAATAAGCATATCATCTTTTAAGCTTGAAGATTTTAATATTTTATGTTTTGCTTTTTAATATATCTCATCAACATATTCAATAAATCTCAAATAATATGTAATATGTTTTCCCGATAATTGTACAATTTTAAGTTTTTTAAAGTTTCTAACATATTTGAGCTTGATCGAATTCGTGCTTTCCGTTTTAACTTCTCTTGCTACTTTTTTCCGTTACCTATAGAAATTCCATCAGCATTTTTTTGATGCGAAGCTCTTTCGAGCAGACTGTCTTGTGTGAAACAAATGCATATTCAGGTTTCTCGAAAACGCAAGAAATTTTATAAGTTAAAAAATCACATTTTAATCAAATGGAAAAAAAGGCTTTCAGTATATTTTCTCCTGTACACTCGTTTACTTTTTTTCTTTGATGATATTTAATATTTTTGAATAGGTAGGGAAGATTCCATTAAAGCTTTTGAGAAACAACTCGTAGTCCTTGGAGTTTGAGTGTAAGGAGTTCTCCTATTCACATAAGAGCAATTATTTATAAAAACGAGTTGAAAACAGTTTAAATAGAATTTATAACAGATATCGACTCTTCTATTAACTCAACATTCAAGAGCGTTTTGAGTGTTTTTGTATTTTCTTTTTTAGATTTCACGTCGTCTATCTCAAAATTGCGACGGTCACGAAAGCAGGTTTTTTCAAAGTACTAAGTAGTCAGACTGAGCTAATACACCACATTACATTCGCGCGGATCCACCTAAAAATTTGAAAGGGGCCCCGTAGTATCTACGTATTAAATTGCAAATTTTCGTATTTTTCTGAATTACGTATTCGTATCTTTATTTCTGGTTAATACGCTAAATTCCTTTATTTCGAAATTAATGGCCGATAATTGGGAATGATACTCATTAATTGGAGAAGAAGCTCTCAAATCATTTGGCAACCTGTAAATGGTTCAACATAAAATCAATAAATTGATATTAAATTATATTTTAATCATTGGATATGAAATTGGTATAATTTAAATTCTCTTTGTAGTAATATTTTTATTTACCGTGATAAAATGTCTTAAGTAAATAAAGAAAGTAAGGAGGCTAGAGAGGTTCAGAAATTTTGTCCTCTGTTTCATTGCTGCGCACGGCCATGTCTCGGGAGTGTGAAAGTCAAGAATGACGAAGTGTAACAGTAGCAAAAGTCAAAACAAACAAAAGAGAAATTAGAACGTAATTTGACGACAACGGAGAATAAACGATTGATGTTGAAAACAAGATGTACTTGTTGCTGTACAAAAATGTTTGTGTACTTATTGTACGTGATTGTGATTTTCCGTCGTAATGCCGCAACAAATGATTAATTAGAATATAAACTTATAATATGTGTGGAAACGTACAATCTACTCGAGTAAGCTCCGTACAAGGACCATTCGACGTGCTATGATAGGTTAATAGTTTAACGTGGCGTTGCATTTTTAATTACTGTCTTGCATAGAGAAAGTTGAAAAAGTCTGGATGGTGTCTAAAACCCCTTTTAGACTAGTGAAATTGCTTTGTTATTCGAATCTGCATCTTTAAGTTTATTTCCATTTAGTATTTTCGAAAATTAGGCGAAAACGCAAAATTAGTTTCTGTTGCAGGTATATAGCATTCACGTGACTGCTTTAGACGCAGAGAAAAACTGTTGACACTACAGCGACTCTGGCTGGAGTACTGGTCTAGACATGGCGAAATTTTTTGACGCACTGGGTAGGTCAACTTCAGCCGCTCTCTGCGGGAGAGTTCATGTGACGCCGGCTGCTATGATGCACTTACTTTTTCTGTGGTTCTCAATCAAAACCAGGAGTAATTCCGAGTAGTACAAAGACGTGCGCGATATTTTCTTTTCAATCCTTGTGCTTTCCCTTTAAGCACACCTTTAACTCTCCCTTTAACACAAGCAGTGTATCCCTAGCATGTCGGAACCAGCCGGTGCGCCTAAGAGGGGTTCCGTCTGGGGAGGTATCCCTTAGGGAGGAATATCGGAAGGGGAAAACTTTGGCAGGTCGACGTGTTAGGTCTGGTGATGTATATCTCGTCGAACGGGGGAGGAAACACTGCCTAGGATATAATGAATGTCACAAACATAGCGGGCTCAGTTAACCTCAGCAATTTGACATCGCGCGGAAACGCAATACTTCGCATTAGTATCATTATTAAGATCTGAACCTTCTCTCTTTCTCCGCCCCCTACGAACATTTTCAAGCATAAAACATGCGAATACTGGAATAACAAAATCTAATGATGATAACGACTTTTTTGTAATGAAATCCAAAGAGAAAGAACGAGGAAGATACTAAAGATTGGTACGAAACTTAATTTGAATATTCTAAAGCGCATGAATATTCATGAAATCAGCACAGAATCTCGAAATCAACGAGTGCGTTAAGCGGAGCGGCGCGGGCGGGGGCCGGGGCGGGCCCCCGGGGGTCGTCCGCATTGGCAGTCACGGCGCCCTGCCGCCTCGGCGTGGTGACGTCAGCGGCGCGCGACCGCCGCGGGAGCGGGAGCCAGCGCGATGTTGCGGGCGGTGGCGGGGGGCGTGGGCAGCGGCTGGCTCGCACTCTCCGCCCTGAAATAGTTCACGGCCGGTCGTCCAACTTAAGTCTGGGCCGTTTAGCCCCCATCCGTAGTGGCGTCCCTCCCCCGGCGACGCCACGGCGACCGTAATAACTGGCACAGTCTGAATTGGAGAACACGCGCGGTACCCAATCGCGTGGGCGAGTGGCATTAATGCTCGTAATATGAAATAATAAGCCGTACTTTAGAAAGAACGCGGCAACAAAATTTATAAAGCAATGCAATTGAAATATAATAACTAGGCATGTATCAACAAAAATCTTATTAGAAATGTTTAAAAGGTGATTTTACCTGCTTCAGAAGTGGATAACGTAATACTTTATCTCGTTGCAAGTTGCGACAAATTCATATATTGGCCAAAAAACGAAGAATAAAACAAAGAATGCGCGAACATAAAAACTAACATAATGGAAATTTAATGGAAACTTAAACAGAATTTCAAAACAAGAATGACACTTTTGCATAAATTTGATTTAGAAAATCATTCAAGTATTAGACAGGAGACAAGATACATGCCTGGTTAATTTCCGAAATCATTATTATCAATATTAATAACAAACTTTTGAATCAAGAGTGTAACTTTTTACGATTCATCGATCACATTTTGAATAAAATAAAAAAGCATGTTTTAAAAAATCTTAATGAGTCCTTTCTCCAAATTGGTATTTAGTGCAATTTGTTGCTTGTAATTTTATCACATGATATTTTATTGTTATTTGTAAAGTTAATTTTGTCGTATATATTGAAAATCTATGTACCTGAAGATTAGATAAATTACGTGTATCATGCAATATATAACAAGTTTATTTCTATATTAAATTCTTACGAAAGTACAATATACTAATTCGTGTTTAAGATAATTTTACTGATTGTTCTTAAACATACGATATTGAAAACATCAGAGATTTATTAGAGACATTGTTCCTGTAAGAATGTTGACGTAAGAGTTTCCAGGAAATAATATTTGAATGAAAAAAATAGAAGGCCTTAGAGAGTGCACTGCAACTTATCCGACTTATTCTTGTGCATTCCGAAATGAAGAAAAGAAATGCAGGAGTTAACGAACGAAGATATAGAAATGTCTTAGTAGCTTATTTCATATCGAGAAGCTCCGCTATCGCGAAAAGCTGCTCATGGCGGAATTATATTCAACTAGGTGGAATTACAAAAGCGCATACTTTCTCGATTATTTCTTAACCGTTACGCAATATATATTACATGAACCCGCCCAAAAATTGTTTTCATCCAAGCTTCAATTTGTTTGTCTCCGCGTCGAGATTCTAATTCAGTTCTCTAGTAACAAGCAACCATAACCATTTGCATTATCATAAAGCAACGGCTTTATATTTCAGCTTTTCTTAGCATTGACAAATAATAATTCTCGGTCATTACTTCTGACTCTGTAATTTTGAAAATCAGACATTCGAAGATAATTAGACCTGCGCATTGTTTTACGCGTCCTTTACTTCATCTGAGAAAGATTTTGAAAAGTAAATTTGAAGCCGTTATTAGAAAAGGTAATTATCATCAAACTGCCTGCCATTTAACCAAAATTACGCAAAAACTATTCATATTAATCGAAAAATTATAATTTACTTGATACTTATCTTAAGATATTTTTGAACAGAAACAGATTTCATTTTAATAAAATCTTTTATCTTCAATGACTGTAGTTGTAAAAAAGACACGCAGAAAAAAAGACTTGAAGTTTGCTTGTAACAAAATTCAAGATTTAACGAAAATTAAACTGAAGTATTTTTTAAACGTACTCTATCGTATCCAAGACAAAAATGTTATCAATCTTGAGTTTATTTAGATCGATCAGAGAAAATAAATTTTGGAGAAAATCATTTGAACGGTTTAGGCGCTAGCATTGAACACGGAACAGACGGACAGACCTACGGATGAACGGACGAACAGACAGACGGATGAACGGACAGACAGACAGACGGATGAACGGACGGACAGACCACGCGATAACGGACGCGACAGACCTACAGGATGGAACGGAACGGACAGACCTACGGATTGAACGGACGGACAGACAGACTGACGGACGTACAGGCAGACAGACTGACGGACGTACAGGCAGGCAGACAGACTGACGGACGTACAGACAGACAGACTGACGAACGGACAGCCAGCCAGTCAGCCAGACGGACGGACAGACAGACAAACATTATGCCTTCAATAAATTTTTCGTTATGAAGGACCACTATAAAGGGGATTCTGTCTACCCAATTTTCTATATACAGCATTAAAAAATATATACTTTCTGCTTAAATCCGTAGGAATAAAATTTATTCCTAGTCATTTTAAGATCCTTGGTTCTTCTCCCTGGGTTCTTTAGACTTCCACTGAGGACTAAGAGGTTCCTTTTCAGTAATTACTAAAATCAATGTCAAATTCCTTTATGGTATTTTACGAATTTATTGGAGAGCTTAATAGAACTCCTCTGAAGAATTAACGAGATAGTACGAGTAGATAGATAGCCCCGAACCGTGATCGCTAACGTCTTGTTTGTACCGACTGTGGATGTTGGCATAGCTCCAGAGGAGCCAACCGCCACTGGTGGGATTTTGAAGTTGGCCCCTCCATGAAGTGGGGCAGCCAGAGGAATGACTAGTTGGTATTTTACATTATTTTACTCCCCAGCTAGACCCAACAGATGAATTTCATTGCCCATTGGAAAGGCGAAGCAGATAGTGTCAAACCACAAAGTACTTAAGACTTCATTCGAAGAACATGTCATAAATTCAATTACGTATACAAATTGCTGGTAATGTAAATATTAACGACTTGAGATAGATGTCAAAAAATATAATTGTGTATTAAAAAACAAAGGAATATAGCCATATAGTGTTTGTGTACATTTTGATCTACCTATACCAAATATTTTAAAAAATGGAGCGGGTTTTGAAAAATTCTTATTTTTCTTAATATTACCCATATTTCACACAAAATTGTGTCCTCCAATAGATTTAAAATATTTATGGAACAATGTACTTACAATTTGAACAATATACATGATGTTAACGAAAATATAAATATAAAGAACAAATTTCATTTCAAGAAACAAATTGCTATCCTTCATAATGTAATTGTAGTAAAACGCCGAAAAATATAATTTTTGCAATACCCGAAATTTCAGAGTTACCAGTGAAAATCGGACCTATGTTAGTTAATAAGTATATTTTGCGTTCTTCTTAGAAAAAAAAATTAAAGAAAAAATTTGGAGCTATTTTTGAGAACGTTTGGAGCTATTTTTAAATTGCCCCAGGGGCTACGCCCAAAATTTAAAGAATGTTTTTCAAAATCGCAGAGTCGGAAATTTAGAAAAAACACTATTAAATATATCAGGGACACCCAAAACGTGTATTTCGTTGAAATCTCGAAATCGATTTTCGTAGCAACATACCTTTCTTTATCTTTACATATACTCTGGTGTTTGTGAAAATTGTAACAACCAAGAGACAAACTACGAGTATTACAATGAAATTATTCCAGATTAGAAATATCACAATATACAAATGATTAGAATTATTCCGACTGTTACCTTCTTCTGACCCTGAGTAATTTAATACAATGTGAAGGGCCTCCACGCGTTGACATCAGAGCTTCTAGACTTCATGGCATGGATTCAAAGAGAGCCTGGATCTGCTGCTGGGGAACACGCCTCCACGCTGATTCTGTGTCCACAAAGTATCGACAGTGGCTGCAGGAGGACAAGAACAAGTAAGTTGCCGACTGGTCATATCCCGGACATGTTGGATGGGCGACATATCAGGCGAACGTTCAGCCCAGGGAAGCAGTGGTTTCCGTCGTTCTTCGTAGTAAGTTTGCACCTTCCTCGCCACTTGCAGTCGGGCATAGTCCTGCTAAATTATGGCATGTGGAGCTGCAGGAAGGGAAGTACATCGGTCTCTAAAATCTCCCTGATGTAGCGGTTGCTCTTCAGATTGCCCTCCATGCGTAGGAGGCGAGATCGCACATCGTAGCCAATGGCGCCCCAGATCATACTTGGCACGTGTCCGCTACGGCGCGGAACAATGCACGTTGAAAGATTGCGATCACCGCGGAAACGTTGAAACGTACGCGGCCATCGCTGTGGCACAAATTAAAGCGGGACTCGTCCGTAAACAGTACATTTTGCCACTCAGCACACCAGTGAACACGTTCACGTGCCCATTGCTGTCTGAGACGTTGGTGGCAGACGGCGTCAAACCGTCAACGCAGACAAGACCACACCCGTTGCAGTGTTCCAAAGTCGAGCCAACACTGTGGACGACACCGTTTTGTCGGTTAAGGCAATGCGGACACTATGTCTTTCATCTCGTGTTGTGATCATTTTGTGTGGTCTAGTACCCGCTCGTCGCTGTATACGACCCTTCTCTAACCCCTAGTTGCTTTCACGCATCGCTGTCGTAGCAGCGCGCCCCGTTTGAGCCACAACGTCACAAACCCGTTTTTTGCCGGCCTATCATTCGGCCCCGTTACAACTCGCTCAGATGCAGAATTAGCCGGCAGTTCCTTGCACGTTTCAATGTTGTTGTTGTTGTTTTTTTAATTATTTTTTTATTTATGTATTTTCATTTGGAAGTAAAGTTACATAACTCCATGTTGTTTGACGGCTCTACACCGACTGACACAAATGTAACCTGTCAGACAAAGGAGGGAACTTGCACGCATCTCTGTCCAAATTTATTCACGTCTTATAGATACACTGGTCTACTCATCCACCGATTTTTAACTGATTCCGACCATTCCTTCTGGGTGTTGTAATTTTCACAAACACCAGTGAATTACTCCATAAATACGAACGTATGCAAAAATGTAAAAATAAATGTTTACCAACATGATTTACTGCTGATTCAAACTGTTCTTTACAATATTTGATCTCTCAAGTCATTTTTTTCAACATTCAATGTTTCTACAATTCATAAATGGCGAACTTTCGGTTTTGCCGTTTGTTTTAATCCTTGGAATTCCTTTGACTTCAATGTAGTTAATGTTCCTTGGTCTTCGTGATTCTTTGTTTTAAAGAAATATAATTTCTTATTCCTTTCATGTGTTCTCAAATGAATTGTTCAGAAATGTTTAAAAATAAAACAATTTTATCTCCCATAAAATACAGCACCGATTTTAAAAGCAACAAAAATATGTAATCCAATTGAAATAATTATACATTTTGCTTATAGTATCTCACAAAGCGTAAGTATTGAGGTCGTTCCAATCCGTGGACTTTGGATAAGGCATAACTATTAATTTCAAGAACGATCAAAATAAAATTGAATATCCAAGTATTTCATGTATGAAACGTGATAGTATGGTAGTGTAACTATATTTTTTCCGCTGCACAAAGCGGAGCTTTAGAAAAAGAACGTTTGTAAGTAATTCCCAAATTTGAAAACTGAAGTACAGTACTCCATTTCCCTTCAAATGTCTTAATTGATGAAAAAATTCCCTAGCTTCTGTTGAATAGAATTCACAGTTTCTGATAAAGGTTTCGGAAAATGAGAGACATAATGCGAATTACTATTTTAAAAAGTTTTAAATTCAACAATGGTGATTATTTAGTCGATACATTCCATTAGCACCAATTTTGTTTTACTGTATCTACAAAGTTATTCATGAAGACCGGATTGACCATAAAAATAGTTGAACCGAAATATTACTTTCAGAAAATTAAAGAAAAGCAAAACTTTTTGTTGAAAATTTGGAGTCATTTGTAAGAAAATGGCGTTTAAATTTTACTGAAAATGTGAAATTGGAAGCTCTTTTTCACATAAATATTTTTAGTATTCTAAAAACTTCTTTTAAGTCATCCCAAGCTCTTTAACTCATAAGTGCAATAGTGTAAGAAAATTGCTGGAAATGTAAGCAATGGCATGGCATGAAAATTATTTTTTAAAAATACATTAGTGTAATTAGTGAAAAAACAAAAAAAATTCAGCAAAATTAATTTAACATATAGAGTGTTAGTTATCTTAAACAGTGGAATTAGCAAAACCTATTCGAAAAGTTTAAAGAAATAATCTAAAGCCCTTTTTGAGAAAATAGCGTTTAAGCATTTCTGAAAATGCGGAAATTTGATATATTTTTCACAGAAGCGTTCTGAGTTTTCGAGAAACTTTATGAAACATCTTTTAAAGCACATTTTCTTGTCACTGCAATAATTTGAATCAAATCACCGCTAATGTAACTTAATGACGTGAGATGCTAGTCAAGTAATTACATTTTTGCAATTTTTGATAAAAAGAGCAAACCCGCATATGTTATCTCATAGAGTACTCAAAACACTATCCCTTCCAAAGGTTCAAGAAAAAATATTGGAGTCGTTTTCGAGAATATCTTGTGTTATTTTTTTAATTTTGCACATATTGCATACAATATTGCGCAAAAACGACGTAAAGTTGCTAACAAATCTACATGATCTTAATGAAAGAGCTAATTATGGGCAACAAATTTATTTTGAAAGGAAAACCTCTATCTTCAATTTTGTAGCTGCAGGAAGTCGCCGAAAAGATTAAAATTTTGGAAAATTCAGAGTTAACAGTGAAAATCGGACCTTTAACAACTTTATGTAATTTTTTCATTCATTTATAGTCATCTGAGATCATTAGCGATTCAAAACTGGTACATTGTTTTAACAATAGTTAGTACTTAGTAGTTAATTAATGGAAGTTACAGATATGAGTGTAATACTTAGGTTAAACATATTTTTACCTCAGTTAACATGTGGTTTGACCTTAATACATTGCTGGGTCAATTTTGGTAGGTAGTTAAATAAGTAAGTTTTGTATACTTAATGACTAGTTATAGACATTCAGATTGATTACAATTAATAGGTATTCTCAAACAGTTTAGTAGATCAGGGAATAAAATTGTGTACAACAGATACAACTTACTTTGCTACTACGCTCTCAAAAAAAATTTTAATGATTATATTTGTATATTTGCAGAATGTGATCACTCTATCACATTGGATATTCAATAGATGTAATATTTAACTCCGGGCTCATATTCAGAAGGTATTTTGTCTGGGTTAGTTATACAGGGGCATTGGTCAATGATGTAGGATACATTAATAGTGTATTTTATTCTATTCTTTCAAGAAATTTAAAGAAAATATTTGGTACCATTTTGGGTAAAATTTTGAAAATGTTCCAAAGACTCGATATAAAGTTAATGAATCAACTTGTGGTGCTACGCAATGGCCCTGACTTACTCGTACTCGTAGTTTCTTTTATAATTTCGTTGGTTTGGGCCAGCTTCTTGCCCCATCCTCTGCCCTGCTGCCATCTATCGCCACCAAAACGACATTGTTTGAAAGTCCCATGAATATTTCGGTTTCCTAATGGTGGAACCGAAATATTACATTAAGAATATTAAAGAAGAGTAAAAACTCGTAAAATTTGTGTTGAAAACTTTTTAGCCGTTATTCAAGAAAATGGCGTTTAAACGTTACTGTAACTGCAAAATTTGATACTCTTTTCACAAAAAAATCTTTCAGTTTTAGAGAAACTTGAGTGAAAGTCATTTGAAGTACTTTATCTCCCACATTCAATAGTGTTTACAAATTGGTGGAAACGTGCATATTAAAAAACTTACATTTGTGTAGTTAAAAAAAGAACAAAAGAATACAGCAAAATGACTAGTATGTCAACTTAAATAGTGCAATTAGAATTATCTGTTCGAAAAGTTTGAATAAAAAAGTTAGAGCCGTTTTTTTTCAGAAAATGGCGTTTGAGCGTCTCTGAAAATACGAAATATTCAGCACGTTTTCGCAGAAAACTTTTCAGTTTTCTAGAATCTTTATACATTAAATAAAGCACATGTACCCGTAAATGCAATAAAGTAAAAACGTTTCCCCTAATGCAAATGTTAACAACGTAAAAGATGTATCAAAATATTGATTTTTGTAATTTAAAAAACAACAAAAGAATGGAGCTAGATAACGTTTATGTCATTTCATAGATTACATTTAGCACTATCCCTACTAAATGTTTTAAGAAGAAATTTGGAGCAGTTTTTGCGAATTTCTTGTTTTTTTATATTTTTTAAATTGCATATATTGGACGCAATATTGCACGAAAATTACTATAAGTTTTAAGAAAATGTACATGACCTCAATGAAATTATGGACAAGAAATTTATTTTCAAGGGAAAACTTGAGCTTTGATTTTGTGTTTTCTTTGGGGGTTTATTCGAATTGATAAGAAAACATCAATTTTGAAAAACATCGACAGAATGGTTTAGGCGTTAGCATTGACCACAGCCGGACGGAAGATCGGATGTTTAGCCGTCAATCGATTTTTCGGAATCAAGAGCCCACAAAACAGGGATTCTAGCTACGCCACGTGTTACAGGATTTTCTCTCTTTATTTAGAAACAAGATTTTTCCAATTGTTCGTCACTAGGGTTCGGATAAGTGTTTTTCTGCTGAAAATTCATTGTTTTTCGTTTACATTACATTCTCTTCTTACGAAATACCTTCGTAAGGGCGAGAAAGTAAAAAATATCCTGACAGTATAAGTATCGGACTGAAACAATATGGGAAGCACGGAACTGAAAACTGGTATACGCATGGGTTAATGGGCGTAACAAGGGCAGCGTAACAAGGCAATGCTGCCTCTGCCAAGGCGCAGCTCTAAAAGCACAATGGTAGAACGTATAACATACCCATAAAATGCTGCTGTGGTTAAGGGAATAGAAACAACTCTGTGATCAGGACTGATGACAACCGGAACTGCCAATTACCATATGTTCAAAGCGATATCCACTCGTCCAGAGTTGCAACTCTCACATATTTGTGACGCATAATTACAACTCGATGTAAATAACGTTTCAGATGACAACCAAACAAACCAAGATTTTGGAGCGGGCTAAAATTTCCGTAGTCACACAAAGAATGAGAAATTAAGGATAAATTATTAATTTATATTGAAGTGTTCATTATTTACGATTGAACTTAATGTTCATTGTGACCAGATTTATTTCCAGAACTAATGATATTATGAACAACGTAGGATAAAGTGTTAAGTAAAAATGATCCAGATAATGGCAACTTTCTAGTCTATGTAGCTTAACAATGGACATATAATCCGTAATAATTAGTTCGCTCATATGTATATCCGTTGTGAGATTAGTATTTTGTAATGTACGAATTCCGTTCAATTGCAATTTAAAAAAACAAAAGGCACAATAGGAGAGCCAAAAACTTTATATTAGAATCGTACATCAGGGATAACTTATAGTCTTTGATTATTTTTATTCTTAAACGGAAATTGAATTTGAGAAAAGCTATGAAAAAACAACGAGATTAACGAGTTATAGTCTAAATCTGACTCGTGTTACAGAAAACAATGTTCTCTGCGAGTATTAGTCAGTAATACACATCTCAAGAAATCCAGAACTCCAAAATAAACTTTTTTCCAGCTAGTATCCACGTATGTTTTAAATCAGTGTATGGTATTATGTCCGTCCGCGTTACTTCACAATCTTTTTCGTTTATCAATTCTTACTAATTATTATTCTATTGATACCAACAATCATTTTCTGCAAGTGGTTTACATAAACATTAACTTGCGATATCGTCTTCAATATTCTAAATTTAAAGGATGCAAGCGTTCCATAGTACGAACGGTTTTCATAAGCATTGTATATATATTACTTCAAAGTGAGAAACATCAATTTTAACATATTGATGTTTACACTTCTTGGTGTTCAGCTGCAGAAAATCTACGTTTTTATCAAAAACGTCCGCTGATTTCGTCGATCGCGCGACATTCTGTGAACATTCTAATTTCAAAACGCTTTGTTTCCTACAGAGGAGACATTTTTCCGTATCATACGTTTCTATATACTTCAGAATGTATCCAAACTCAACGACAACAACAAAAAGTTCAAAACACGAAACAAAATACATGATAAAGGAACTCATCTGAACAATCACTTCTCCAAAAGACAAGCATTTTTTGACGCCGCATTTATAGTTCGAACCCATATTAAGCAACAACTTCTGGCCGCAATGAACAGCCGATGCTTTTATGTCCTGAACACACCCTTAAAAACTGTTTTCCGTGTTCACGAACATAATCTTAAATTTCCTTGATTCATATCATTAAAGATTTTTTAATTAATCTGATCACGATGATCAACAATTCTTATTACGAATACATGAAAATTTAAATAAAACTAGTGGTGCTAATATAGCACATACTTTCTCACCCATAGTAATGGTTACTTAATACTATTTATAGCGCCATTTGTCTCCGAATTAACACACCTCAGTCATCGTTCTTTGTAAAACGCATTACAAATTATAGAACAGGTGCGGGCTGCTCGGTCTGTGGTCAGCGTACTCCCAAGGCCTTCCGCAACAACACACATACATGAAAGACGAGAGGCAAACAACCATGTCACGGTGGGACTCAAACAAACAACTCTTCAGACTGAGGAGCTGAGCCGGCACACGCTGTAGCCAATTCGGCCATCCAGATTCGTGACAATATTGTAACTGCGTTTCATACAGCTAAATTATCTACCACTCTATCCAACAACACAATTTAGTCGAAAACCTTTGAAGTCATTTTTTAAAATTTTGAAAATGTTTTAGGGGTTTCATGAAAAGTACTTCCTAAAATTAAAATTTCTGTTTCAAATTCCAGGAGCCGCGACCTCAACCATATAAATTGGCGAGTATCAATGTTAAGGAAAATTAGATTAACCGCTAGTGTTAACGCACAGACGGACGGGCACAGATGTTTTGCCATCATTCTATTTTTCGGACCCACAAAACATGGATTCTGGCTACACTACGTGTTATATTTTTTGTTAAATTTAGCAACTGGACTTATCCACTTTTCTGTTACCAGGGCCCGGCTATTTGAGGTTTTCTGCCGAAATTTTGCCGCTTATTCCCGCAGCATTACATACCTTTCTCTCTAATGTGTAAGCGACAGTGAGAAAGTAAGTGTAGTGCATTTGGAATAAGAAATCATTTATCTACATACGATGCAGAAGAAATTAAATGAGATTAATCTTTATTTGCATGTGGTCTAACCATCGAATATAGTGTGCGTTTTATGTAATTAAAATATTTACAAAGTCCACTCCAAGTTTCACAACAACATTAACTTCTCAAAACTCGTACTAGTATTTCGAATCCTACTTACTGATCATACAAGTATTTTCAAGACTGAAAATGTTTAAGTACGCCGTTATGTTATGAACAAAGACCCGAGTTTTAAGAACCTGCAAAACCATTAGAAATCTGTTGTCTTTTGAATCATATTCAACGCAAATATGTTTTACAACGGTGATTGAGGAAAGATTTTCTTTCAGATACTTTCTGTTCATATTTTATTTATTGGCGAATGATTGACAAAGTGTTCCAAATTTCCATTTGTATTAAATGGCCATTTTAATTTAGTTTTGAGGCATGTGCGTTAACGCTTCAATAAATTACTTGCCTATCATAAATATTTTTAGCAACAGGATACAATTAATACTAGTTTATGCAATTAGTTTATATAATGTGAAGATTTATTGCATGAGTGCATGTTTTGAAAACGAGCGATGTTAGAAGGGAGTTTTCAAACATTTACGATTGCAATAAAGCAACACAAACGAATTACATACGCTATTTTGTGTATAACAGCATAATAAATTTATAAGAGAATCAAACTTAATTTTACGAAACACGTTTCTTGTGACGTCTCGGGTATTTGACATCTGTGCGAGAAAACGTTGGTCAGCTGTTTCGTGTAAGTCTACCTCCCCGCGATTCTCTCGCTTCGATTGGCTGAATGGGTGATGTCACAATCATTTATGCTGTAAAATGCTCATGCGTCATCATTTGTGCAGTAAAATGTATGATTATGAACTATTTCTAGCATCAAAATAGGTTTATAATGATGATACACAAAAAAGGAGTAGTAAACGTTCACCTGATGAATAAAACACTAGTCAATTTGGTAATTTGATAATTAAACACAATATGCTCGAAAAAATCAGGATGATACACAATTTAACCTAAATTGACGTGCTTAAATAGCATCCAAAAGCCAAATAAAAATACAATGTACTTAGAAAACCCTCCGCGTGTTCGTCGCTCATATCCCCTAGGTTTTGAGGGGGAAAATGGAAATGGGATTGCAGAAAGTGTATTTTTGATGACATATTACATCCCTTGTAGTTATCAACTATCTGACAAGTAGTTATCTATACTTATCAGACCCTTCCTAAAAAGTTTGTTGTAGTCGTCAAATATTCCGTGCAGGTTTTGGCGCGGTGATCTGGAGCGTTGTCATGATAGAGGAACTTAGTGTCCATTCTTGAATTTGGCCGCAGATTCTTCAACGATTGAATGACTTTTGGCAGGCACTGTTCAGCGTCCCACTTAGCTGTGACTGTCTTCTGTGTCTCCAAAACAACACGCTCCACAGTTCCAAACGATTTGAAAAATACAGCTATCATTTTCTTCTTTACAGATCAAGATTTTCGGACAGTAAGGGGTGTCTCTTCATTTTCAAAAATCCAAACTTTGTTTTGAGTCTAGGCACGTCATAATAGTACACCCAAGTCTCGTCACTTGTCACGATGCTGTTTACATACCGAAATCGATCCTTAGAAAACCTTTTTAGCATCTCCCGGCACCAAGTCTCACGTCGTGTCATCTGCTCTTCAGTCAGTGTGTGCGGCACCCAGAGACAACAAAGTTTCTTTACTTGCAAATGATCATGCAGAATCGAATGAATTGCTGGTGCATTAAGGTATAAGGTATTCTCTATCCGCTTGTAGGTCACTCGTCTGTCTTCGTCAAGCATTTTCCTCACAGCAGCAATGTTTTTCTTCATAACTGATGTTCGTGGCCTGCCCGCTCTCTGAGCATCCTCCAAACTGAAATTTCCTCTTTGGAAATCTCTGAACCACCTGAATATTGTAGTATGATGTGAAAAAACATCTCCAAGTGCCAAAGTCGTTTCTTCAAAGCACTGGTTTACGTTTAAACCACGCGCGAAGTTATACCGCAAAGCTGCCCGACTCTCACTTCGAGACCACGAAGCCATTGCAAGCACTTCAAACTCCTACTATCACTGAAGAACTGAATCCGCAGAGGCGGCACAGCGGCTACTGTGCAAGTATGAACATGTCTCAGCACCCCGCGACAAGCAGCCTCCTGTGACTTACGGTTGCGTCGTGTTGCAAAACTTTTCTAGTGCCCTTTGTATACAAGAACTCAATCTTCGAAAAAAATGGTGTTCGAAAAGACCAGTTTCTTATCTCAGAAACTCTGTTTTGGCGCTAAGGCCCTTTGTAAGGAAAGGCCTTCAATTATACTACCAGAAAACTTTTAAAGTCACGTGATCGCTGTATTTACTCCGAAAGGTTATTTTCATCTCAGAAAGTGAATACACAAAGAACCTCAAA
Source organism: Gryllus bimaculatus (assembly GCA_017312745.1). Taxonomy (NCBI): domain Eukaryota; kingdom Metazoa; phylum Arthropoda; class Insecta; order Orthoptera; family Gryllidae; genus Gryllus; species Gryllus bimaculatus. The sequence goes on from BOPP01000030.1 coordinate 2,695,190, forward strand.
ATACTCCTAAATATTTTACAAAACCTTGAAATTGTAAGGAAGCGAATGGCAGACTGATGACGCGTTACGGAGTAAAGTGTCATACCACAGAAACGCTTGTCAGATATTTAATACTCGTATTTTCGAGGTTTTTCGAGTACCTAAAAATCGGCTTAGATGGCTAAGGCATCAATTGCAGTGCCTCTGACTCGAAGGTCCTATGGTTCAAGTCCCGACAGTGGCAGGATTTTCTCTAGCCACATAGTTAAGAGTTCAACCGCTGTCTGGAAGGGAATTCTAACAATCGTCTGCTCTGATCGGTAGTTTTACTTGATTTCACCGATCAACCCCAGATGAATGCCGGAGCAGTACTCTAACAATCGGGCCATGCACCTCGCGCGATCTTTCCTTCCCCTTCCTTGTCCTATCCTTCACCGTATTTTCCCACCTACTTGCATGCACTACACTCCCCCACATGTCAGGACCTTAGAGGATGTCCCGGCAGTGGGAGACCCCTGGTTAGGGAAAACCTCGCTAGCATACCGTAGGTCAACATCGGATCTCGCCCTCTAGCGGGGAAAGATCACTGCTACCTCTCCAACATAAAAATAATTTCGGGACTTGCTGGCACTACACTTGGAACTAATCACCTTTGCAGATGACGCACCAGGAATCAATCAATCGGTCCGCTGACAGAAAAAAAATAAACACAAAGTCACGTGTGAAAAAAAAATAAACACAAAGTCACGCGTCAGTCATACGAAGAAATAATTAAACAGTATATTAAAAGTTGCATTTCCTTACTTAAACTTATTTCAAAACCCTCACTTCTCCGCAGAATGTGGGCTAAATATATATTGTACGTAATACAGCATACATTAATCCTGTTCTCAGGGCTTATTTCGAACTCATTGTCTAATGCAGGCAGGTCAAACTGCGTCCGCACGAGCTACTTTCACACCGGGAAATTGTGGTGGCTAGCACGGACAACGACACCTGACTTCGCTGATATCGCGTCAATTGCTCTGGACGCAATGCGCGAGAACTCTTAAGGTTAGTTGAGAAGGCTCCCGGCTGGTTGGGTGAAGCCGCATGACAGTGATGCCAACGTTTCGAATAGCATATCATGGTTTTCTTAGTGCACTCGTCACTTCAGCCCTAAATTAGGCCACGATACGACACTCCAGCCGTGAAGAAGACCACGAAATGGCACTCCAGACCTGAAGCAGATTACGATATGATGGTGGAAACGTCAGCATCACTGCCCTCGACGCGCCGTCACCCGGACAGCCTTCACATGATTGACCGCGGAAGCCTACGATTGCACTAGGTTACTTGAGTTCTCGGGTACAGCGTCCAGGGCCACTGGAGCGACTGTTACCTTGCCCACTACCTTGACGTACCTAATCTCATGAATCCACGAGTACAAAATTGTGGTGATCGTTGAATTGTACCTCTACATAATTAAACGGCATCTTAAAAAAAAGCGTCCAACAGCGGCTACAATTTCTTAAGATTTTCTTTTATTGCTAAACTCTCCCAAAATAAACCATATTGCGTCTCGTCTTTGCACTAAAATGCAGATTATTACTACAGTTATGCAATTTTCACTGTATTGGTCAACTAAGTTCTCAGAGATACAACAGAGCACTAAAATGGTTGAAAACCATTCGCTGCACGAAATAAAAATATTGCGTTGTAGAATATACCGCGAGAAAACGAATGAATGTACTCGAACTTTACTTTCGGAGGCTAAGTAAAAAAAACTCGAAGGAATTTCTCAAAACGTTCACACGTGATTGCTATCGACTGTCATTATGCTCATGTATGTACTAGCATCAGTCTGCTGTTTTATTTTACACTTTTCAAGTACAAATTCAAAATAATATAATATTAGAAATTTATCTATTCGTTATATCAACAGAAAATAAGAGTGACAAATATAATTTACAAGAGCACAATTAATTACAAGAGCAACATTTTAATTTATTTCGTCATTCAGAATAATTTTTAATTTCTTCCAACACATTCAGGCGGCTCAGGGAACCATCTGATGTCTCCAACACCTCTAAATGGGCAGGAATATTGAATGCAGTCGCTGTCTGGAAGAGAATTCTAGCGGCCGGCTGCTCTGATGGGCAGTTTTCCGTGGCTTCTCCAATTAACACCAGGAAAATGCCGGAGCAATACTTTTCCTTCTCCTTCTTTGTCCTATCCTCTCCCCTTACTTATCCACACTTACACTTACAAGCACTACTCCGGAGACCAGTCAGGAACTTGCAGCTGGTCTCCACTAGAGCGGTCCGCTGCTGGTGGGAAATAGTTTTTTGGGGAAAACCCGGCAAGGCTACGTCAAGGTAGAGCCGATCGCCATCACCAGCTGTGATAAAACATGCACTATACTTACAGTACAAATGACCTCAGTAACTGACGCATCAGGAAATACGAAATAGTCAATAAATCAAATTCTGAACACATTGTTTATAAAAATACAATTTTTCGTGTATTTTTCATCACCCAACAAGGTTCTGGAGACTATTACTTTTCTAACTATCAATTTTCATTTCTGTAATTTAACTACTGTCAACCAAATTTGTAATAATTGTCACCGGAGACTCAAGAGTGTTCGACATTTGAACTTGTACATTAATTAAAAACTGACGATGTTAGTAATTACGAGTTCGTAGTTGGAGCTTAAATTGCGCTCAAGAATGAAACCACCAAGAAAATTGATACTTTCTTATATCGGGCAAGCATGTGAAAAGAGCTGTTGTATTATGGCATTTGTTTCAAACACTTGTGTTTGTTCTACTTCAACTAAAGAAGGCAGTGTCTGAGAACATGTATTTACAGGTCAGAATATGACAAAAATAATTGTTCGAGACACCGAGAAAACGTGGAATGTGAACACGAACATTCAAAGGGCTGCTATCGTCTTAATAGCATTTGGAGGGAATTAGGGAATTAAGACGATTTGAAGATATGGCAGGTGCTTCTTATCACCTACGTGTGGGTAATGGAAGCAAGAGTGAATCACGTCAGTTTGGAGGTCGGCGTAAGTGGCCGTACCTTGACAGACTAGAAGAGTTTTTGTCGAGAAGTGTGTATGGATTTAGTGGTCGCTGAGAATGAACCACTGGGTGAAGGTGTTATTGTTGAGATTGATCTAAGCAAGTTTGGTGAAAAGAAGTATAATAGAAGAAAAGGAAAAATTTGATGATCAGGAAAGAGGTTTCACTCGATGCTTTCTCGTGGTTGTTGAAAACCGCGGTAAAGATGTACTTCTGCACATTATTAAGACTTACGTCAAGCCGAAATCGTTTGTGATTTCGGATTAATGAAAATTTCATGATTGTCTTAACAACGAAGATTATCGTCATTTGAACGTTAATCATTTTTGCAATTCAAGGATCCGGAAACTGGTGCGCACACCACTTCTATAGAGAGTACTTGGTGTGCGATAAAGGATGCAATACTATGCCGAAAAGTGGAAAGCCAATTCGAATCTTATTTATTTGAGGGTATGTGGGGAAAATGACTGACGTAATTGAAAACTTTTTGAAAGAAATTGTAGCAATGCATCACCGAAACAATTAAGTCAGTTTACTTTTTTTTATTTCTGTTTTGTGGTTTCGCGTAAGTAAAGATGTTAATAAAAGCGCAGATCACAACAGTACTATTTCTCTTCAAAAGAAATTATCTTAAAAGTGAAGAAGGATTATCAAACAGCGTGAACATCGGAGCGAGAGCGGAGGCGCGAACCAGGTCGCGAGAGCGAGGGCCAGAAGGCTCTCGGGAACGCAGAACGGTGGATCCGTCGGGTAGCGTCCACAGTTTAGTTTTGAGTTTTCGAGAAACGTCATTGATATGTATGTGAAAATTGAAACTGAATGGCTTATGGGCATTTGTTTAAATCAAATATCGTACTTCATACAGAGATACAACTATTAATGTCAATACTATAGGCCAGAGAGTGATTGTTCTCTTCACATTTACTGGAAGTCCCAGGTACATGCATAAACATGCGCAAGATACAGGTTAGAAAATATTGTCGACCAGATATTTTTACGACAATGTCATGCAATTCGAAGTGGTCAGAAATAACTGCAGCATTTCTTTGATAGAATGCCAAAGATAGACACGATAATATTGCATGTGTGTTTAGGCAGAATATTGTGAAATTTATTTGTATAATAAAGAGGAGTATTCACTAGTATTTCACGAAGAGAGGTATTGGATTTATACAATGAGGTTTCAGGAGAGGGGCTTAACTCGTATTCATGAACTAATATGGTTTACTGAAAAGTCTATCCTGTAGGAGAAGACAAAATTATCTTTATATTATAATACGTGCCAAGATGCCAAACAGAAATGTAGACCTTGATTAGCATGACATTTCCAGCATGCACATGGTGCATGGGCAATAAGGTTCAGATAACCCCTAATTATTTTGTATGAAAAACTGTCAATGTACAACACCATATCCTAGCGCTTTTATTTCTGACAAGAACAAATCGGTAGAGATCCTCTTTATAGAAGTCGCAGTCGTGAAGATGCCTCTCATAGTAATTACAGAAAGACTACGAAACAAATTTGGTAATTGATAACAGATCCATTGTTCCACATTCCCTTATCTTAACAAAAATGTTTAATGATCGTATACATTTTTAATTGTAAAACTCTGTGTAGGTCATTAAATATGTTTCAATATACTTTCATGACAGTACTGATCAAGCTGCATTTAATGTTCAAGGGAATTCCATGGATGAAATAGATTTGTACCCAGCAGCAGCAGCAGCAATGAACCATTTTATAGTATTTGAAGTTTCCCAATGCGTGATGGACACCTAGTTTTGACTCGCTTAAATGTTCATCGTGAGAACGTTCAGATAGTGTATTTTACCGAAGATATTTGGTTTCATTGTGTAAAAAATCCTTTTGACACCAAACAGTATTCAGAAGGAATGTCGGAAGATATCTTACGACAGTAAGTACAGGACTTCGCGTAGGTACTGTATGCCGGAACAGGTCCTCCATGAACTACAGGCCTCCGTGATGGATCTAATTTTACTTATATTTTTTTTAAAACGAAGTCATTCTTAAAATAGAAGATCGAGTTTTTTGCGATAGCTATACGTGGTAACGACATTCTCGGCTCTGGTCGCATGTGCGCCTCATAATACGTATTCCATCTAGTAGCAATAGAATTTGTTTATCACGCCTTATATTAAGTGATATCTCACAAAACAATCTTCGAGAACCAGCTGTTTTTGCGGTTGGCCCTACCCGAAACCATAGATAACGAAAACAGTAAGTATAACGTAACCTCAACTGCTCGTGAAGTACAAACCAAATAGTATGCTGGAGCTACTACTGCGGATATCTTTCCGACCAAGGATCAAGCAATCCTCATCGAGGCGCATGGAGGTTTACTAACAAAGGACTATGTGAGTAAATTAACAAACAAGGAAGGATATTCAAGGAATTTCCAAGGAAGTGCTATTCGTTGTGTGTGACGTATCACCAACAAGATCCGTGTATTATTAAGTTTAAAGAAAATTCCTACTTACATTACAGATAACCACAAGACCCTAATTATCAATAATATTGAAGAGTTAGATCCTTACTTAGTTAACACTTAAGAGTTATAACATGCAATTTTATCCTACATCAAAAAAGGTTTTAATCAACTTAACTTCCACACGTGATCTATTACTTCTTTTATAATAGCTGGCTTGTCTAATCCTAGTTTGCCTCGTGTTTTGAGATTTGGAAAGTAGATTTTTGTTTACCTGATCAAGTTTAAGAGCTACCTCTATTAATGCTAATTCAATATACTACACATCATTGTTACGATATGAAAATATAAAATTTTGCATTAGTTGTATAAATTCGTGGATAGAAAAAAATGAATAAAAAAGGAGCCATTTTTTGAAAATGTGCCAGGAGCTTATGGTAAAATACCCCCAAGATTAAAATGTATGCTTCAAAATCAAGAGCCCGCGATGTACGCCCGATCTCATACGACCTATCAATTCTGGAAAGGATCGGTCGAACGGGTTCGCCGCTAGCGTTGTTCAACGATACATACAAATAGACATGTTAGAGCATTTTCCCCCCTAAATTTAGCAACTGGATTTATCCACTTTTTCATTACCAGGGTCCAACAATAAGATATTTTTTCTCGAAACTTCGCCGTTGTCATCCGCATCATTACGTAAAATTCTCTTCTAAAGACCTGGGCGAGAAAGTAAAAAACACACTTTCTATTGACCTTCCCCGACGTCGATTCACTACATTATATTTATTATACGAAACCAATATCAACAGAATTATATATCTTTTTAGGCTATATTCCACAAAATAAACGTGTAAAATGTTCACAGAAGAAAGAGCACATTCTTTGATAAGCACTGAAATTTCTGTTTTTTCTTTCTACTTATAAATTGATTGTTCTTTGAAAAATAAAGGAGGTCGTTTTTTCTCACGATTTGTAGAATATGTGATTGTTTTAATCGTTGGAAAACACAAATAGGTGGTTCAAACCTTTCCTGAGTCGTCGCATGATATTCAAAGAGAGGCCACGGACTTAGGAACAGATATACGCTTTGAAAGTGGTAAATGAACCAACGATTCAATCCAAAAAAGTGGATTTGCGCTTCTCTAGTAACGAATGAAAAAACTCTGACAAAGCTTAACTTTCCATTTTTACTTCCTCGCACCTACTAACATAAGAGAAAGTATTGTAATGGGGCGCCCGAAAACGGCGAATTTTCGACACAAAATCTCCTCTAACACGTGGTGTACCCGGAATCCACATTTTGAGCATCAAAACAATGCAATGCAATTTTTATTGTTTTAATATTCTTGATTGAAATTTTAAAACTATTATTGCAATTGCAAATGCCATATTATTTCCAGCGGTGTGGTTATATAATTCATAGAAACTATTTGCTGGTTTTCAGGATAATTTTATATCATGTTATGATATTGATTTAGATGCAGATTATTGTGTAAAGTACATAAAAAACTAAAGCTGATAAAATGAAAATACTGCATCAGATAATTCTGAGAGCTGTATTATTGAGATCTTCAATAATAAAATTATTACATTGTTGGAGATAAAATCTTGTAAAGAAATTTCCAAGTGGCAGAGTCTTTTGTAATGCTTGTCTTGATGTTTAATCGAAATAAAAGGTTTAAATATTTTGAAAATAAGGACATGAGAACCGTTCAAAATGCATTACTACTGGTCAGGAAATGCAAACAGTTAAATAAAATTTAGTGCAGAAGAGAAAAGGAGTTTCTATTAAAATACTAAAACCACCAAAGGCTGAATATATCATTACTCTTACAATTTCAATAAAATGTAATTATTAAATTTGCACATGCGGATTTAAATACTGTAGGTCTTCAAGTACAAAACTATACTGGGCATTCCTTCAGAAAAATCTTTAAAACTAAAAACTAATTATGAATAAATCTAAAAAACGCTAATTATGATAAAATAAATAATTGTTCCAATACAGATGTCAATTAATAAACTGCTTTCAAAGTAGAAATTGCTTTTTAAATTTCTCATTTACAAATATATGTTTGGTTTCTTATTGTTCCATTCAATTTATTTTTAAAATCAAACATTGTTGTTCAGTAAACTATTTGATTTATGCTTATTCAGATAAAAAATTTTATGAAATGTTTAATATTTATTTAAAAAATTTCGGGCACGGAGTGGAAGTCCCAATCCTAATTTTGCTAGGAGGAAATCCAGCTCTGCATTCATCTATACCTTCAATGGTTGATATTAACACCAGCAAAACAGTATTTTATCATAGCAACACATTTGAAGTCACTACAAAGTCTATTTCTTTCTGAATTGAATGCCTACTCAGTAGCTCTACAGATTGAGGTGCTGATATATGTTAGCGATTGCTTTGAGTTCTGTGTAAGCATCTGTGGTGCAAACGACAATGACAACCCACTGTGTATCTCTATAATAAAAAGAGAATATGAATAATTTTCGAATAATTGAATAAATAATCATTGTTCAAGAGGAATAAACTGACGCACGACACAATACAAATTAATAGTACTGTACTGAATGTTTAAAAAATTCTATAAACTCTCAAGATCACCCATTTTCTCATAGGAAGTGTTATCAAAGCGAGTCATTGGAAATATTAATTGAATTAAGATTTTCATTCATCGTACTAATCTTTACATTCAACAAATTCCAGTTTTCTGAATATCATTTTACTATCAAACGCAATGTTCTCCAGAAGTGAGGATATTTTAATTGCTCTCAGAAGATCAAGAGGAATGTACGAACTCTTGAATGTCGTTCTTGTCACTCGATTTGAATGAAGCGCTGCGCGCGCGGTGTTGCCGAGATGCGCGTCGCTTTCCTACCCTCTAGAAAGGGCGCAAACGTCTCCCTTCGGACTGATTTAGGCTTACAATTTTACAAAATTCTACCATTTGAAACGGTAGATTTCCTTCAAATTGCGCATGTTGATTCTTCAAGAAGCTAGCTACCAAAAGAAACGTTTTTAAAAACATGTTCAACAGTTTTAAGAGCCCATGTTAAAAGAGCTAACTTTACGGTCTCGTTACGCAAACGCTAAACGGTAAAATCGATTCAAACTCTACGAGAACATAGAAGAACCTCTCATCTTTCGATCAATACAGTAGAAAAGGAATGTTAAATGTAACACTTATCTCGCTCTAATTACCTTAAAATGAAATGAAAGCTTGAAAAAAAAATTGTATTTATCGTTTGTATCAACAGCATTGTAAACCGCGTCCCATGACTTACCGCAAGTAATTGATGATTTTGTTTTTCTTTTAGTAAATTATCTACTCATACGTGTACTATTTATTGTGTCAGTGTTCGCATTTCTTATAATGGTAAGAATTTGTGCATCGTGATCACTATATCTTAAATCTTTTGTTTCAATTTCATATCAAATAGTGGTTTTGTTAATTATTATTTGATCGATTGCCTTCTTTGAATTTAGTGTGATCCGTGTAGGTGCATTTACTGTAATATCTAAACTGAAGGATTGAATTAAATTGAGAAACTGCTTTATCTCACAAGATTTGACCAGAAAATCAATGTTAAAATGTCCCTATACAACAATCGATTCAAAAGAGCGATTGGTGACTTTGTTTAGTGTTACGGTTAGTTTGTTTACGAACACAATATAATCTACTGCTCTCTTTGTTCGAGACAGTAATATGATTTCTATCGGAAGAAGACGTACTACAGATATTTCAAAAAGATTTTCAACTGACTACACTTTTTATTCCGTCAAAAAGAGCGAATCGATATTATTTCGATCGTAAATGCAAGAACCCCCATTTGCAGGACCTTTATGTGATTCCTTTTCTCTACAATAATAGCTTGCGAGGTAAAAGTTTGTAATTTGGAAAATGCTAAATTCATTATGAAATAACCAATATTCTGTAAAGCTAAGAACATCCATTGGATTTAAATCGCCCTATTGACCTGCTCTGTAGAGATCCATATTTTCATATCAATTCTTCATAAAGGAAACTTTTTTGCTTTAATAGAAGATGACTGGTTTGGTGTGCACCCCGAATATATTTCATTAATTTCAAGCAGAAATTAGGCCAAAACTACTCGTTTTTTCATAAACATTGACACGATATTATTTAAAGGGCTAATTTTGTACAGCAGACTTTAAGGCAAAAATTTCTATCTTCACTTTTCACTTTTTTTCGAATTTTCGAAAAATCGGGAATTTCACGAAAGGGAGTCTTGTACTATTCTCTTAAATGTCCTTTACGCTATTCAACAACAAATTTGAATCAAAAAATTTGGAGCCTTTTTTGAAAATTTTGAAAATGTCCCAGAGGCTTCATGTTAACTATCCCGCTAAATTAAAATATCAGCTTTAAATTCTAGAGTCCGCGACATAAACTAGAACAATTGTGAAATATCAGTTTTAGAGAAACGCACAATTTTGGAGAAAGCGTTGTGCACAGACGGACGGACGGACGGACGGATGGACGGACGGACGGACAGACAGACAGACAGACAGACAGACAGACAGACAGATGTTTTGCCGTCAATTGATTTTTCGGTACGAAGGACACACAACACTTGGATTCTAGCTACACCACGTGTTAGGGGATTTTTTCTATATTTATCAACTGGATTTATCAACTTTCACCTTACGAGGGCCCGGCAATAAGAGTTTTTGTGTCGATAATTCTTCCTACGTTAGTAAGTGCGAAAAAGTAATGATCAGGATATTTTAAACGATAATAGTAAAACTAAAGCAATACGGAGTAAAGTTAATAAATACGAGCATATTATCTTGAAACCATGGAGAAAAGGGTTTAAAAGATGTGAGAGAGGTATTTCCCGCGCAATGTTTACTTTCTCACATGTAATGTATATATATTCACTAATGTAATAAGAGTGTTGTAATCGTGCGCCGAAAAAGGGTGCATTTTCGACCCAAAAACTCTTATTACCGGGTACTGGTAAGGAAAAAGTCGATAAATCCAGTTGATAAATATAGAAAAAAAATCCTCTTAACACGTGTAGTAGCCAGAATCCATGTGTTGTGGGTCCTTGATACCGAAAAATCGATTCACGGGAAAACGTTTCTCTGTCCGTCTCTGGATAATGCTAGCGCAAAAATTGTTCAGCGGATTTTCTCCGAAATTTATATTGCCCAATCTTTCTAGCTGATGTCCCAGACCCTGGAATTTTAAACCGAAATTTTCATTTTGGGAGGTACTTTAAAAGAAGCCCTGGGACATTTTCAAAAAAATGACTTGAAATATTTTGATTAAATTTTGTTGTTGAATAGTGCAAAGGACCATTAAGGGAATAGTGCAGGACCCATTTTCGTTGATATCCCCAATTTTTCGAAAATGGGAAAAAAATTAAAATTCAAAATTGAAGATCGAGATTTTTGCCTCAGACAAAGTTCGTGGTAAAAAAATAGCTCTTTAAAAAGATGGTGTACAATGTTTTTGAAAACACGAGTAGTTTTCGCCTAATTTCTGCTTCAAATTAATATGATATATGCATGTTTACTCCAACGGGCCACGAGAAAAACTGAATGATATGAAAAATAATTAATTTATTTTTAATTACAATCTTCTATTTAAAATGTCATTATTAATTATATTTGTCCTTTCTCGCTTTTTTTCTCTTTAATCAATCCGCAAAGCTTAATAGAAATTTGGCAATAATGCCGCATCGATTGAGAAGCTCTCAAGTAGCACTTGTTTTGTGTATATCAACTTCTCTCTTCCGAGAAACCATGGACGCTTTCTTTGTTGAATATCAATGTTGGGTTTATTGTATCTGAAGTGTGGTTGGTAGACGTCGGTGATGAAATGAAACGCTATCGGAACAGTTATCTTACTACGAAAGGCAACATTCTCACGAATGTTAGTAATTATTTTGATGTGAATTGCATATATTCCAAATACTGTACTGATATTATTAGCCAAGCGAAAGCACATAGTTTTGATAACGCTGCTCTGGCAACAGTGCGTTGCTCACTTCTTGGGTGAACTCGACGCTTTAAAATAATGGCTCAGGTGTTCTAGACGCTTATCTCGCTTTAAACACTTTAAAGGGAAAAAATAAGATCCATTTTTCAGACATTAGTATTTTCATATTTATGCGAAAAGTCACAATAACTGTGACTTTTGACAGAAATTATTTCCGTCAAAACTAGCCAACAATTACAAGTACTTTTAAAATATATTTCATGACGTAATTTAAAAATTTAAAAGTGAGGGAATTGCATTGAGAAAGTGATCTTGCGTCTTAATACAGAATCTAGAGGTAATATTTTAACTTTTGAAATTTCAAAAGTATTAGAAGATTTAATGAAAATCGTACTACATGTATCATTATATGCTCGTTCATCTACTATATCAAATAATTTCCAGAAATGTTTGAACATGAAACAGGGCTTCATGTAAAGCACCCCTCCCTTCAATTAAAATATTTTGATTACTCTTAAGGTTATCATTATTATTTTCAGCTTAAAATCGTCTAATCTGATAAGAGTTATGTGTGACGCACACATAAAACATACCGATTCTGGAGTAGGCTCTACAAATCTGCTTGTAAGTCCTCTATACCTTAATATATATAATACCATATATACCTTAATGCTTATGTGTGCGAAGATTCAACTCAAAATAACATTAAATTTATTATCAAAACTTTGAGTGTATTGGCGATAACATGAAACAAATCAAATTGGTTGAATAGCCCTACAGATTCTTCATTCAGCTAACTGTACGCGATCTTCATTCAAAACGAGAGAAAATAACAATAAATTTATTGTCATCGCCATGCATTTTCCTTGCCGAATACATAAATAAACGTATTATTCAGTTATATATTTCACTATCTTATACTAGTAGCAACAAAATATAAATCGTAAATTAAGACATTAAGTGAATATGTATTTATTCATTCTTTACTAAACCTATACCTACGGATTAGGAGAGCTAGTTTTCCTCTTTTCAAATAACTTCCCTCAATTGATTCAGAATCCTTCATTTGTCTGCAATCAGTACTTCTAAGTCAAAATAAAACTTTGCCGTCTCGTGAGCTCAAAATTACAGATCTTTTTTTCAAATGTGTTTTTCACCCAAGTTTTATTTAACATTGTATTGAACAGAACATTTTGACCGCTTAACACTTACGAGGAAAATAATTAAATAACAAAACCCAGAAAACCACTTTTCAAACCATCAACTTCGGGATAAATGTTTAAACTGTTTTAATACTAAATGGTTGACTGTAAAACCACTTCTATTATAATTTTAAATTTAAAATTGAATGCTTATTTTACTTACCATTACAATAATGGAATTAATCATAGGACCAAAATAAGAGGAAACGTTTTAATCCTATTATAACTTTATTTGCATAGATTATGGACTAAAATAATTTGAGTGGTAAAATGAACTGCGGACTTTTCGATAATCCGCACGTCTCAATGAGAATAGCGGAATCTCAAAAAGGCTTGACAGAATGAACGATCAACACTATCCTCGTTAAAGCTGAGAACCTTGGAATCACCCTATATTCTCCCGGTCATTTGGACTCGCTGCAGTAGTAGCAACTCCCGAAAGCTTTGGACTCGCCAAATTCATCTCCGTTCATTTCTAATTGTGCCAACATTAAAACATTATAATTTCTGATATACAGATTAATGATCTATAGTCGATATTATGGTAAAAATATCAACAAATTTGAGATCTTTTATAAAGCGTACTGGAAGAATGGAGTGTTTATTATATCGTCGTCTTCTGGTGTTTCATCAGTAATGTTAATACAAAATATCAACGCCGCACAATGGACTGAAGTGGGTTAAAATGCACTCATAGAAAGAAAAAACCAAATTTCCCAAATTGTAAATGACGTGACTATCTAAGATATTTATGGGTTCCTGAATACAATTTTAAGTTTTACATCACAATTAGAAAGTTAAAATATTATTTTTGTTCAGTTTCCTAAATCTCTCCTTTAAAAAATGTTATGTCGGCTGATGGCAATCGCAGCGATGCATTGCTCATTTGTCACTTCTCAAATCGCGAAATTGATTCATTGATTCAAGTAAAGTTGTTTACTTCTACAAGTGCAAATGGGCAATATTTCATTCCGTTAGGCACTTGTATTTGTGCATGTTAACGAGTACATTTACATACACATACATTTGCAATTGCATTCCTGCAAGATTACAAATTGTTTACATGTATTGTAATTTATTAGTGGGATTATTTATAAACATCGATGAGAACAACCTATTTGGATTTTATTTTATAAAATGAATTTGGATAACGAACATGGTCACCTCGTTTTTATTTTCTGGTAAATACACGTTAATGTTATGTAATGCATTTTTTAAAATTTAGCAAAATATATTTTTGAATTTTTTTTGTCTTATCAAAATCGAGAATTGAAATGAATAAAAACATCAAGGAGTATGCCCAGAAAATGAATCAATTGTAGCAGAAAGCAATAAGTATTTTGTGAGAAAAATTGCTGGTCACTGTCGAAATTTCTGTCTGTTTTAATCCTCAAGATACGAGCCAAGGATTTTGAGTTATAATTTATACAAACTACACGCCTCATTAAAAGGCGAGCATCAGTCAAAAGAGAGCCAGGAACATCTTTTGTCCTCCACCAGTCTTTCCCCAAAAAAACGACAAATGTCAAGTTTATAATAATTTAACTCATTAAAAATAAACACCTCATTGTAGATGACAATCTATCGAACCTCTAATTAACATTGATTTCAAAATTATGAATATTTAGACTTTATTAAAGCTCTTACCAATACATTCGTCATTTTAAGTTTAATACTTGTTCTGTAGTTGCGTATTTTTTCGACACTCGCGGCTTGGCCCGGTTAAGACCGACCCGTTCCGGAATGCAGTAATTGCGTTAATGCATTCAAGACGGACCTTCCGAGTATTTTTTTGGTCACAGGTCATAATTAATGTTGAAGATTTTTTAAAAAATGTTATAATAACTCTTTTTTTGAACATTTATGTTAAAGTGTCATTTAAAAGTATACAGGGAATTAAAAACCTTTTTGAAAAAACAGGTTAACAGACAATTTTAGCAGCAAATGAAAAAAGTATTAAAAATGTCTTTTTTATTTTTAATAATAACAATAATATATTATTTTATTCTTCATAGTTGGAATTATTGTGGCATTGTTTGAAACAATGCTAAAAAGTACCTACGACAATGCGCCGTATTCGGAAGGTTGTTCTTCACTTTTTCTGTCTTAACAATTACATTTTCTCATTGGAATGTTTCTGTATGTTCCCATTTTATTTCAGACAGTTTTATCACTTTTTTATTGAAAAGAATAAGTACACAAATCAGCGTCACAAATTTAAATTATGTATAATTTATACTTGGGAAATTCCATAACGTTGTCCAAAAAGTCCAATGAATGGGATCCGGCATACAAAATTATGCAATTTTTACTTAAATTCACAATCAACCTCAAAAATTATACATTTATTTTTGGTAAAATTGAATTGAATTTCTAAAAATTAGCCGTCTATATTAGATGTACTGTTTTAAATTTTACAATTCTGAGATGAAATTTTCAATTATTTACCCCAAAACCCTCAATATACTTAATTTTAAAAACTATTTTTCGCATATTGGTTCCAGCATTTTTAATTTCACTTTTTTGATAGCAAATTCAAAATAAGCAACTCCTACAACACATATATTGCTTTACAAAATTTTGTAAATCAAACTGTTTCCGTTAAGTTTGTTTCTGTTGTTTCTCCGAACAACACCATGCAATGTCGGAGCAATACCCTAACAAACAGGCAAAGGACCGCGCGCGATCTTTTCTTCCTTTTGCTTGTCCTATCCTGATCCATACACACACACACACACTCGCCTCCACAACACTTCCACTCTTGTCGGGAGCTTAGAGCTTATCCCTACGGGATAGTGCCCCGCTGGTGGGAGGTACCTGACGGAAAAATGCCCGAGAGCTCACGTAGGTGGGCCAGATCATTGCCACCTCTCGTGATAAAAGCATGCACTACACTCACACCACAAATGACATCAACGGTTCACGCAATCGAAATCACCAAAGTCAAAACATTCTTTAAATTCAACTCGAAAATTAATTTTACTTCTTTATAAACTTACAATGAGTAGTTAATTTCGTAAGAATATTCCACAATTTCTTTGTCATTGTTTCAAAAGTGATAGCTAATAAACTGGAAATAATACTAATATACTTGCAAGAACTACGAACAAACCCGTGCTACGGAATCGCAGTAACCCTCCAAAAATGTGTTTAAAAAGTGTAATTTTATAGGTTATCGCGCAGGTCCTCCAGAGGAGCGCGAAGCGATTTTTTGGTGACCCATCATACGAAAGAATCGAATTCAATTCCTCTGATATTTGTTGTATTCGTTTATATGTATTATGTTCATGAAATACAGCAGCACGTTTGAAGATGAGGACCAATATGTTCTCAGAAATATTTTTTTTGAGTTTTTTTGAGGTTTTTTTTTTTTTGAGTTTTTTGTTTGTGAACGTTGTAATTAATAATATATTTGTAAAACGTATACTTTTTGTAATAATGACTCATATCTTTATATTTAAAAATCAGTTATGACTATTCTTATGGTTACAGCAGATGAGAGGAATACTTTAAGGAATAAAATTATTTTCCGGCTTTTCCATTTTCACTCCCTTTGCTCGTCTTAATTATCGGCAATTAAAAAGATTACTACAGAAATGTTTCCCTATGCATGCTTATTCCCTATGGTTTAACGAAAAATCCTGGCAGTGAAACCGCGCTTCGAAAGGTTACTAATTTTAAATGGCGTGTTCTAAATGAACCCCAGCTATTGTCAATGTGATATATACTCGTGCTCTGCCTGAGAAAGACGTTATGACTTATAACACACTCTTTACAAGAAGTATAAAAACTAAAACTCCTCAAAGTAAATTTGAACGAATTATCAAATGATTAACGAAAAAATCATTTATAATGTAAAAGAAAAACAACTAAAAATTAAATTCACTGTCAACGTCATTATGGATGTTTCATTAAAACTTCGCTGAAATCTGAAAACCCGTTCGAAATCGCACATGTTTTGAACATTTCCACTCGTTTCGCGGTATTCAGCGAAATCAATTTTTGTTTCGCGAGAGAGAGCCGTTTTCCAGCCTCAAAATCCGAATTCCGCCCAATCTGGCAACCCTGCCAGTATGGGCATCTCCCATACCTCTCTGCTACTGGAGCCAGTAGATCAGCTATATTTCTTCAGGCTCGTCCTTCCCTATCGGTCATACTTTTTATATTATTTCATTTTTTTGTTTTTTTGTTGTTTTTTTAAATAATGTATTACTTTATCATATCGATCAATCCTCGTAATAAATCTCTATTCTTGGTGTATTTTACTAGTGATTAGTGCATTTAGTTGAATCTGACATGGCCATTTCAACTCGCCTCTAGTCGCTTTTTTCTTGTCGCCAATGTTCTACGCTGAGCGCACGTCGTGTTTCGTCGTGGTTCCGAAGCGCGCGATTGTTCGAGTGTGCGCGCTGCTTAAAGTTCCTGCGCAAAGGTGCAAGAGCGATTGCCGCCCCTTGTGCCCCCAAAAACCTCGAAATGCGAAAATAAATTGAACGCCGCAACGAAAACACTCGAACCGTACAGCCAATTATCATGACAATCCCACCTCTTTTAATAGTAACCCAGTTAGTTTTTAATTTTATTGCTTGTATCCGAAATAGTTATTTTTATATTAAATGCATGATATTAGTTTTTTACACTATTGATGGAGCAAACAACTGGTCATACTGCAAAATGTCATTCCGGATACGTACGAGTATCTAGATGGATATCTGACATGGATAGGTAGAAAACAATACAATGATCGTGCAAGAAACAATCATTTCATTAAATAAATATAAACATCCGAACGGAAAGTAATATTAATTTTATCGACGACGTTTAGTGTATTATTTACCATTTGGATTGTATAATTCTAAAAAACTGTAACAAATATTGTACTTCAGCTTCTGAGTCAGTGACCCATATCTCGTTCAGTTTTTCGTCCAGTTTCCCTGACCCTTGAGCAAATGCTAAGATGATCCCTTCTTTTGCTTCTGGATATAAATGCAACTTCAAATTAACTTCTTACTATAGCACGTAACACAGTGTTTAACTGGTTTTGGCGTAAATAAATTACATTACAATTACAAAACATTTTTATGATAGTTTAATGATTCTATTACTAATTATGATTTGTTTCAACTTTACTGTTAATGGCTTAATTTACATAAGACAATGAGGCATTATTGATCCATACGAGTTCATTTTCTGTAACTCGTACATTGTGATTATAATGACTGAATTTAATATAGATAAAAGGGACTACATTTCTCAAGGGTTGCCTGAAACTTCAAATGTTACAGTATCTAATTTTTTTACAAAAAATTATCCTATATTTACGAAAAAAAATTTCAGTTGAGAAATAAAGTGTACGTCTAAGAGTTGTTATGAGTTTTAACAGTTACCAACCAATTTGTTGTTGGCAGTTAATTATATATTAACAAGTATTGGGAAGAATTTATTATTAGTGACATTAAAGGTGTCTTATAGTTAATCTGCGCTTTATTTTCTTACTTCTGTTACAAAATATCTACCGTCCAAAGAGGTTTTTTCACACAGATTCGAATCACAGTAAACAACTTCAGGGACTGCTTTACTATCGAGTATTCGATTGTAGAAAAAAACCTGGGAGCGTGTGCTTATTGTATTTTATACGCCCAAAATAATAGACAAATCTTATAAAACGCATATTTTGGTTTTTACGAGAGTCAAAATCACTGATCTATGATAACTAATACGGCCCATATTTTTCTACGATCTTTTGAATTACTTTTAATTTTGTTTTTGTTAAGCCTTGCGTTAGTCAGCCCCCATTGTTTGAACTGGAAGTAGTGAAAAATATTAAAAATACGAAATTAAATAAAACCAGAAGTGGATGATGTCAAAACACAGAAAAAGAAGAAAAATTAAGGAATATGGACACAGACAAAGAGTGAGACTCTTGAGATTCCACCACCTAAAAAGCTTAAAAGCCATTTTCCTAAAAGTTGCCTTTTTTACAGTCGTCTGTAAGCTGATTCATCATATCTTTCGTTCTATACAATATAGCACTGGGATTATTTATTTGTTATACACACAGATTTATAGATATAAGTTATAAGCGAAGATATAGTTTTAGAGCACTAACCAAAATTAAACACTATGTCACATTTATTCATAAAAAATGGTTTTCAAAATACGTTTTTTCTTTAACTTCAGGAAAGAAATTAAAATAAATGAACATGCATAAAATACATTTTTGTTACAGGCACTAAATTTAATTATCTGTATTTATAGAAAATTGAAAATGAAGCAAAATAGAAGTTCTAAAGTAATAGTCACGGCTCAGAGCTTATTTTTTTCTCTTTAAAATTTACTTATCTTTTAGAATAAATTATCACAAAAATGATTTAATGTTTTCCTGTTGGTTATTAGAATACTGATTCACTAATAAAAAACGGAAAAAACTTTGTACAAACATTTTAAGAATTTGCATGTTTCAGTTAAAACATGTTTATGGGTAATAATAAGCAAAAAAGTTTCTATCTTGCTTTAGTTGCACAAACTTAAAGACACAAGAATGTAGAAACCGACCAAACTTAAAGACACATCTCAAGAATGTAGAAACCGATGTTATAGATTCTTTATATAAGTAAATATGTACTTCAGTAACATTACATTTTTGAAGCTACATTGCATTTCAAATGAAATACATTGCATCTTCGTTCATCTTGTAAATTATTAAAATCATGCGACGTGCGAAAATAGTAATTTCTGGAAATGTACTACTAGTCACTAATAAATGACGCATGTGACATAAAATGTAATCCAATGTCGCAACATTGGTGACGAAAAATGCACATTTTTATTGCTATAAATCACGCCAAGTCTCACAAAAAACATTTTATTCTCAATATATTAATTTCCCATTTCCTTACAGTGCAATCCATTAATTTGCTAGAAACGTAACATGAATTAATGTGTTAACGGGTATTTCAGAATAACAATACAATGTCTTGATTTCATCTGCGGAAACCCAACTGACAAACAAATTCACACAGAATTGCTTCAAGAATCTTTCCTAATCTAATATGAAGTTTATGTGTAAATAATTTTATGTTGCATACAAACCGTAACGGAAAATTAGGAAGTACTGTATACTGATGTACTTACCGACCGCCCAAAACGGAGAAAATATTACAGCATCACAGTCCAATTTCACTTCTCTCCCCGAAGATGAATAACACACATTCTTCAACATTGTAATAGTGACAACAATCGAAAACAATGACGTGCCTCAGTGGATCAGTAAATGACAAATGAAAAATGTAAAGAACCTTACCAATTGCGAAGTGTTAAATAAGATATGTGAATACGTACACGAATGAAAATGTATTATGCTAGTTTCTGACGGATTTGAAGTATTTTAATTACACCATCCTACTTATATAAATAAAATTAGACGAAATACAATTTTTGTTATCAAGGTAATTTTATGCGTACATGTTTTCAATACGGACAATAAAACGTATTTTTTGTTAATAATGCATTATTTGAATTACTTTGTTTTATTTAACCATTTTTTCAAAAAATTAAAAATACATGTAAAATTTGTGTTTAAAATATTCAATCAATTTTTTTGACTGAGGGATCACACAGACATGTGTGTTATTTTTCATTACTCGTAGTAATCGATCATATCAGTGTGGCACTCGGAAGTTCCAAGTTAAAATTACATTCCGTTGACTACGGTACATTGTGTGAACTTTCAATATTTATATTTTTGTTCTTAACTTCTCTGTTACGCCCTTGTGTTTTCAAGTTGTTTTTTAGTAAGTTTTTTAGACGTAAAGGTCTGAAAGTTCATATAATCTTGGCAACACGACGACACTTCGTGAAATATCTTTGCTTGGCAACATTGAATGTAGATTTATAAATTGAAAATACAATCATTACGTGACAAAAATGTATGTTAAACCACGTAATTGAATTATGACTGGGCACTAGAAAACTGGTTTATCATGTCGCTAACTGTTCGTTAACGGCTTTCAGCGTACATTACACAATATATTGAAGGAGGTCTATTTTATCGGGAGCGGTAATAGCCTCAGGCGAGATCATTAAAATTTTCTACGCACGAGCTTCCACGAATATCGTAAAATGTGAAGTTGCTCTAACTCTAAATATTTCTTACAGTGATAGAATCTAGAGGAACTCGGGGCCTCGTCACAGTAAATATCTTAACCAAATAAATACCTTAACCGTACCTAGAGAGATTTTCATCCACTGTCTATCCGATCATTTTTACTTAAACACGTACTTAAAGAATTTTGCGAAAATAGCGTACATGTAATAGATAATAGGGTTTCAGGAGATATCTGAAGTAGTATTAAATCTGATAAGTAAAACATTAATTAGTTGCAGTGTATCTAAAAAGCAAACTGAATTCTTCCAAATAGAAAGTTCGGATAACAATTATTGATCAATCATGTAGAGTTTAACAAACCGTATCTAAAAATTGTAACGTTCAAGGAGATGCGGAGTTTCCATTTCAAGCTAATAAAAATGTAACCACTTTCCGTCATTGTTACAATTTTTCAGTTAATTTCTTAAATATTTGTCATTAGAATTCATTTATTAACCATTTCTTTAAAGTGTCATTTTTACGACCAAATTTAGAGATAGGTGATGGCAACATTTAGCCACTGCAAATTCTGCATGAAAAGTTTCTATAATAATGTGTCCAGTCTACAAGAATTGTATAAGAACGTATTGAGCTGAAGATAAACCACTGCATTTTGGCATTCTATTGTGGAAGTAATGCACAGCGTAACGTGAATTGCAAAACGAGTGTCGGGTCGAGTAGTTAATATCAGGAGTGTATCAACTTATATCTATAATTTAGATATCTTTAATGAAATATCAATGAGTATTAGTATCGTTTACGTAAACCAGGAAGTAATTAGTGAACGGTTTCAAGGAAGTTATATTAAGAGAAGCTGGCTTACTAACTCGATTCCAGAAAGTGTCATTAATTCCCATCATTTCGGGCTTACATAACCAAGAAAGTGCAAAAAGATATTCATTTAGCGCGACTTTAGACATTAAAGGGCGCTCCTTTCCACCGTGCACTAATAAATGTTTGTTAAATTAAATGGTGTTGATTGTATTTTCAGTTGTTTTAACCATTACTCGATTAGTCAGAATTGATTAATCTTTAAATCAACTGAAAATATAAACACCAAAATTTAACTTAACAAACATTTACTAAAGTCGTGCAAAGCCACCCTCCATGGTCTAAAGTCACCTCGAGTGACGTTATCCTTGACAAATAGTCATTTAAGATCTCAATTGATTAAATAAAACGGATTATCGAGTAGGGAGCAGCGTATTAAAAACAACTATTGTCAAGGACAGAATATGCACCGCCAAAAAGCAGCCCTACTCAGTGTCGTGACCCCGGTCTGAGACATTTCACCACTGGTACAAAAGAGGGGAAGTTTTGTCACCGCACGTAGTCAACATGAGCGCAACCACTCGACGTAGTAATCATCAGGTGACCGTATCAATAACTCATTGCAAAACATTCGCATACAATACATGCACATTATTTTACAGAACCTTCCCCAGATGACATTAAACGATTATATTTGATACAAAAGTTTAAGTCCCAAGTAAAATCGTTTCTGCTGCACAACTGTTTCTAATCAATTAGAGACTACACCGAGCATCCAAAAGGAAAGCAATTTTAATTTTAACAATAAAATTCAGAGTATTATTTACCATTTGGGTTGTAGAATTGTAAAGAACCTGTAACACGTATTGTGCTTCAGCTTCTGAATCAATGACACCATCTCGATCAGGTTTTCGTCCAGGTTCCCTGATCCTTGAGCAAATGCTGAGATGGCCCCGATTTGCCTCTGGACATAAATGTAACTTCAAATTAACTTCTCCCCATAGCACATCACACAGTTTCAAACCTTTTTGACGTAAATAAACACATAAATAAACCACAGAAGTGGTCTCATTCCTTATTCCTGATTCCAGCATTATTGTTTTCACGTTGGTCGTGGTAGTGTTGATGTAGCCTCTACATGGCGTCGCGCGTTTTGCTGCACGTGGCTGTTAGCATCAGTGACCTGACCAGACAGTCGTGGGTTCGAGTTTCCACACTGACTTTGTTTGGATATAGGGAGTTTTCTTTTATTATAGTGTTTGTTCGCGGTTAAATTGTTTTTCAGTTGGAGAGTATACAACGTAGTGGGCGAAACTGTTACGAAACTTCATTTGGGCTGTAGACGTGAGGCCGCTCCTTGATTGCGCGCAGCAAAGGTCGCTGTATCTGCGGGAGGTCACCCAGGGGCCACGTGGGAAGGGAAGGGAATGCCAGTAGCACATAATTGAGTTACAGCATTAAAATCATCTTTGTTGCTTTTCTTTCGTGTTTGTAACGGTATGATAACTATGAGGATGATACGATATGATGATGATGATGATGATGATGATGATGATGATAGGGGTGTAAAGGACGAACACAATAAAACCACGTCCGAGATGGGACTCGAACCCGCGATCCTTCGGTCCGAGATCGCTACGGGACTACTGCCTTAGCGATCTCGGCCTTCCAGACCTTTTTCTTTATAGTTCAAATTTTTAGAAATGTCCGTTGTATATTTTGTGTTTGATGTATTAAAAGATTTTTTGCTACCAAATACGATTCTTTTTTTTATAAATAAAGTTTTCTGCATGCAGCAGGGTTTGCACATGCCTCCAAAACATATATGTGACTGATGCAGCAGGAAAAGTGTTTTTTGATGAGTTAGTTTTATAACAAACATAATGTCAGATTAACTTATTAATAATTCCCCAACTCTCAACCAGAAAATCTTCATTTTTCCGATATCATCAAACCCTCAAATGCGCTGATCTCAAAAAAACTGTCATTGTTTTGATCCGGTGCCCACATGATGAGCAACATTGGAAACAACGTGGATGATAGAATGTGGATGTAGTAGGTAGCATTTCCTTAGTATATTTTAATTCTGGTAGAAAATTGTATAGTTGCAAAATATTTATGAGGAGATTTATTATTTTCAACGTTTAACTCGTGAAATTCCTCAAGATTTTCATATGTTATGTATTTATTTCCGCGTTTATATAACATTTTTTAATGAATTTTACCATTTTGTGTTGCAAAAGATATTGCCATAATTTTTTTCTATTTTCACGTTTGCTAATTTTGGTTCTCCCTCTGCTGTTAACGTATGCTCATTCCTTCTTTTCCATTACCAGTCCCCTGTCTTCACCCAAAGAGAATGGAGTACTTTGTTGCTTTCTTTTACAATCTCGCGAGTGCACTTCCATCAGGACAAATTACGACTCTGCCCATAAAACAAGAAATCTTCAGCGAAGGCGAAGATTGGTTCAGGTTTGACGACTTTCGTTGCACTGTGACGCACATGGTCTACAGGTCTATAGTGCCTCGTGTAATCTCTGCGTATTCGTAACTCCTTACGAGTCGCATAGCGAACGTGGAACAAGCGCAAAGTCTACGGAATGTGACTTTGAGATTTCGTAAACACAGTGTTTTGATCAAGTGTCAGTGAAGTTCATATTAATTATACTATAATCCGAACTAAAGGAACCAAGTCATATCAATATTTAATATAGTTGTAGGTGTCAAAAGGGATTAATACATAACAAACACTAACGAAACTAGCAGCTACAAAACGTCAAGGAAACTATTCATATTTTGAAATAATGCACTTACAATGGATTTAAAATCTAACATTATAGCATATTGCATGTGAAATATATGTTCAATAACAGTGGTGTAGGACAGGTTCGAAAATTCTTTAAATGTTCACAAATAGAGAAACCCGTGATTTTAAAGAAAATCGTCCTTGTGTCGTTTTTAAGAGTTCACTTTGCTTTGGTTCACCAAAGAATTAATCGAACAAGAATTGTTGCGCCATTTTTAAAATTTTATTCTATATGCTTCATATGAAGTAATTAAAAATAAAATTTTAAATTTGCAGGGCCTTGATTTCGGCCGCATTGATCGGGAAATGTTTCTGAGACGCTTGAAGCGCCGCAGAATGTAATATTGCACAGGTATTCCCATCTCTACAGCCATGCAGTGTACTACCCTCTTCTTAACAGCAGGCGATATCGCTCCGCGCCATCAGGCTAGTCCACTCCTACCACGTTCTACTAAGAGTGAACTCTTTGTTCGGTGTACATGTCTGTCTGTGAGATACTAGTACTACATTAGTGTTTTTTTCTATATCGCTTCAAGTGGTGAACAATAGTTTTTCTTCCAGCACAAATTTGGAAAATTACTGTCGCTCAGCCGCAGAAATCATTGGCTAGGCCATTCGACAAAGCCATATCTACGCAGTAAGTACTAGTAATAAATTTGAAGTCTTGCCCGACCATAAAGACGTCGACGTTCTTCTTGTCCCGGAAACGGTAAATACGAATTCCACGCATCTGTTTACAGCATTGATAGTCATGTAGAATTTGCATTAAGGATGAGATAACCGGAAGATTTTACAATGAATTATAGGTAGCAAAATAAAAGCGGATTTAGAAACCATAAATGATTTTAGAATTTTATCAGCTACATTAAAAACATATAAAACTGAATTTCACATATACTCGAGCTCTGTCCAAAATAGCATCTTTAGTGTTCAAAAGTGTGCTGCATTTAAAGGCTAAATCAAATCCGAACATATCGAGAAAAATCCACTTCAAGGGCGCAAAACACGGCTTCGCGACAAGGGCTGATAGCCAACTCCTGTACTAATAGTAGAATTTTGAAATCAAGAAAACATTTTTAAAAAATCTGAAAAGAAAAATACTTATGTAACGCAGTTGCAAAATTTGAAACGAGACAAAAGGACCGGTAGTGTTCAAGATGTCCGGGCTTTTGTCATAGCAGTGCCAATTGCCGGGAAAATTTATTAGTGCCTCAAACCAATTAACAGCTGATTACAAAGCTGTGTTAATATTCCTTTGTGTGCAAACTGAAAATCCTCTAAAAACTTTTTAATCACAGGGTTGATACTCGAACAAGCGCCTTTAATTATTATTATATAAAATCTTCTATCAGGAATGACAGAAGTCTCTCAAGGATGAATTAGTTTCCTCAACCAAGCCCAATTTCATTTTCCATTACTTTCCAAAACAAATGAAATTCCTTATTTTAATGTACCGAACTATGCACCGACAAGAATCCTCGTACATAAACACCAAATCCCACCCCACAACCAACATCCTAACTATTACATTTCACTTCACTACATTAACTGAATCATCAATTTTTTGGAAATAATTTTATCAATACTACAATTTACTTTACGATCGTTTTTACACATTATTCCATTTGTGAGTGCAAGTGATAAAAATAAATTCTTTTGAAGTTTCTCAAGAACGTCAGGTTTTACTCTTCTATAATATTGTTAAATTTATATTTCAATTATACTATTAGCAGATTGTGTCAAAAAAATGGAAAAAATGTGAAAAAGAACCAAGAGAAAGTCTGTTTCATTCTACCGCACCACTAGTTTACTTTATCGTAATATAGAGAAAGTTATGCTGTAAATCAACATCCGAAAATGACAGAATAATTTTGAGTTTTGTGATTTCCTGATATCGAAGTCATTTTTTAACATCTCTCTCCTGCCAGTGCACTTTCTTTGAGTAAACAACGTCATGGTTAGAATGATTTTACATAGCTCAGTCTTAAGATGTTTCAGATGTTTATTCAAGAACACATAGTACACAAAACAACATTAATAACCATAGAAAAGACAGATTTATTTTGATCGGAGTTGGTTTTGTTTTCGATTTGGATATTTGAGTTTAACTGAGAAGTGTTTTTCTACGTGTATCTGTTTCTACGTGTATCTGTTTAGAAATGTTGTTGTTATTGGTGTATTGAATAATCTTCCGTATTTTAATTTGTATGAATCACTTGTTGCAAAACTCGATCGTATACTTGAGACGTCCTATAATACTACTGTTGTGTGATGACCTTGTTGAAATATCTGATGACCACGTATTTGTTCACTTATTCTAACTAGTTGATGAGCAGGTCTGTAATTTTGAGTGAATATAAATTGGTACTCATTTTGAATTTATTATGAAAGTTTTATTATTTTCAAGATGACTCTCTTTAACATTTTCAATATTATGGGAATAGGAAATTCGGGGTGGTAACTTTTAGTTTGAGAGATTTTTCCCGATTTTGAATGGGAAAATGTTAGAATGTTTTAATGTCATGGAACTACTGTGATTTCCTGATCTGTTATTCGGCGTATTGAGATGGTAGAAGTGAAGTTATCTGCAAGTTCTTCCCACTTTTCTTTGTGATAATGGTATTTGTTAAAACCCGAGGTTACTGGTGGGATATTAGACTCTTTACGAAGTTCCATAGAGATTTGTTATTAATAGCAAGAGTCGTGAAACGTTTTATACGAATTGAGTTAGTGTTCTTAGGGAGCTTTAATGAAAATATGTGCTAAATGATTTAATTCCGATTTTAATTCAGGGAAACGTAATTTGTTCCATAGTTTTCTAGTTTCTTTTTCCACTGTAGTACTTGAATTGTCTTCAGGGTGAGTCGTGCGACTTACTGCAGAAAGTTTCAGATAAAGGAATAGCTTCCTCAACATCTTTACTTTCTCGCCTTTACTTCGTAAGAAGAGATGGAATTGTAATCGTGCGTAGAGAAAGGATTAATTTTCAACATAAAAACTCTCATTTCCAACACCTGATAACGAAAAAGCAGATAAATCTTTTCCCAAGAGCAATTTTTTTAAAAAATGAACAAAAACAAGTTTTTCTCAAAAACTGCTCCCATTTTTTTTCTTTAAACTTTTGATAGAGATAGTGCTAAATGTAGTCTATAAGATGACAAACGTCATATCGCTCTATTCTTTTGTTTTTAAAAAAATACAAAAATGTTTTGTTTTTTTTTGCCTCTCACATTGTCAATATTTATATTCGCGGGTATTTGTTCACATTATTTATGAGTATATGAGCTTTTAAATAATGTCATATAAAGTTTCTCGAAAACTCAACAGTTTTCAGTAAAAACTAGCTCAAAATTCCGCATTTTCAGAAACGCTCAAACTCTATTTTCTCAAAAACGGCTCCAATTTTTTTCTTTAAACTTAGGTAAGGATAAGTGCACTCTTCAACAGAACTTGAAGTTCATTTCGGTGTTTTTTAATTTAACAAATGTAGTTTTTTAAATATCTCTCACGTCGGTAATATGCACATTTCCAGCAATTTGTAAATACTATTGCATTTGGGATTTAATGTGCTTCAAATGACTTCAAATGAAGTTTTCGTTTACTCAAAACTTTTCTGTGGAAAAGAGCTTCCAATTTCGAATTTAAAGTACGACTTATACGCCATTTTCTTAAAAAAGACTGCACATTTTTTAAAGAAAGTTGCCATTTAGGACAAGGTTTTACTGTTCTTTAATATTTACAATATAATATTTCCATTCTATTAGCAGGAAACCGATAAAGAAATATAAGTAATAAAGAAAATATTTTAAAAAAATGTACGGCAATAGATGACAACTGGCAAGAGTATGTTTCAAGTTCGTATAGCTTGCCGAGACCAAAGGAAATAGAAAACTAATACGGGGAAGCCTGTACCAAACTATAGCACCACTAGTTTTTTTCGTTCAATTGAAATGGTGAAGATTAGTGATTATACTAAAATGTTTTAGTAAATTCAGTTAATACCTTCAATTGAATTAGTTTTTCTACTTCTGTAGTAAACACTCTTTGTGCAGAAAAATACTTATGTAGTGTACCTAAACCCTTCATTCTTTTAAAAAGTAATAATAGTGTCTGTCGTTGGAGCCAGTTTTACGTTACGTTTGAATTTTGAGATCTTATACGTTCGTCGGACGCGCTGCAGAATTACAGCGCTACGGACATTACGCATAGTGCAAGCGCCCCAGCTGACAGAACAAAAATCTGGATATTGAACACACATGGTTCCGCAGTTATTCCAATATTTCGCCGTACATCCATTTTTCCAAAGAATACTTTCCAGAATGTTTTGCAATACTTGATAAATATTTTGAACACGTTTGATGCCTAAAACCTTGCAAAACAATGTGATCTCACATTTCTAAATTTTGAATTATTAATATTCGTTTTAACGTTTTAAAGTTCTCTGAAGTAAACAATTTCAGAGACCACCAAAATCTCGTAATCAATGCACATAAACATAAAAATTCCAGAAAAATGTTATGTATTTTGTCACGTGTCGTCACAAATTTTTCTTAATAATCACCGTTAACTTGGCCACTTCATGATAGTTTCTATAATTTCTTATTTCTTATTATTAATATTAATATATATTATTGTTATTATTAATAAAAACAGAAATTTGAACACAATATGTAGTTCAAAGACGCACAAAGTCTTTCAGAAAATAATACTGCACAAAAGTAAAGTTTAGTGATGACTTCCTTTAGGCCTGACGCCGCAGATTTAATATAAGAAGCGATTAGCGGGGCTGGTTGTTCGCGTTGTCAATAGCAGCCCTCTCACAGGGATCCCCGTCGCTCTCTGAAGAGGCAATTTTCTCTGTCACTCGTAGTCGCTCCGTGGGCCGCGCGCAGTCCTCTCGAGACAGCACTTAATTAAAAACAATAAAAGAAAGAGAGCGCGGGATAAGATGCTTGAGGAATTATTTTGCTCGAGTTGCAAGCAGGTCACGAAGATGTCCCAAGGAGAAAGCTGTGGAGAAATGGATCTTGACAAATTAACTTACATGTAATTGTCTCGAATAAGATGTAGACCTTTCCTCCTGGGACTATATACGAAATTCTGAAAAATTAGGTTCGGACTGGAGTACACAAGAAAGATTAGAGAGCGAATATTAAACTTAATTTTGTGTTTCATTTTATTTCGTGAAATCCAGTTTTATGAACAGTTGGTGAATCTTTGCCGTTTCATATTATCTTCACGATACAGATATAAAGTCATATTTGAATAATCATCGTCAAATGGAAAAAATGTATTCCCTTTAAATTGAACAGTTAATTTACATTTTGTAATTTTTGAATTATTGAAACTCCACTATTTCAAAAACACGAATACTGCTTAAATTCCAGTACCGTTTTTAAACAAGTAAACGATACAAACTTATAGTAATGAAAACAATAGCACTGATTTAGAACATTATATGTTTAATATATCTTTTTCTAATACACCTTGTGCGAACACAAACCTCAGTTTTTTTCAGTGTCCGTAAATTCATTCCTTAAACCAAAATGCTACAACCTTCCTAGCGTGCATGATAGAGTTATTTTATCTCTGCAACTTCGTAGAAAGAATAAATTTTAAATCTATTACTGTGTCCCGATTCGTCCATTTTTCGGCATACAATTTATATGAAAAGTATAGATTAAGATAGTTGTTTACATTTTTGTTTCATTAAAAACTTAGGTGTAACTGACATCTGTTGGATCAAGTCGTAACGATTCATGTAAAATCCGGAAAGAAATATACTAATTCACATCGTTTCCAGTGCATTCATAGGTGCATTGAAAAACAACAAACAGTATTGTTCTAGAATTACGAATATATTATACTAATATCCTAGAGAGAACCATGCTAATTGATTTTTCTTCTCGATTAGAATCAAATGAGCTATTGATCACCTCTCTAGTTGCCATAAATAACGCAAAATGCATTTTGGTTGCTTAAAAATACAAAAAAACAAGTCTTTTTATTTTTATAAGCATTTCTTATAATTTCTGGATGGATCCGAGGTAAAATGAAAAATTGCCCATCAGGAGACTGAGATGTGTTGGTTGACCTCGCCGTTTTCTGGGACACGATTAAATTCATTACTTTCTTTACTTAAGACATACTTTCGTCAGAAGGAGAAAGTAGGATAAGCTTTGACTTGCTTAAAGTTTGAGTTCTAAACAAAATTGGATTTACATAATTTTGTTTTAAAAAAATCCACGATATCGTTCTTCGCTAGCCAGTCTGAGTACAGGTGATCTTGTTGAATCAAGATGTGTAATTGTAATTCCTGTCAATAAATAATGTTTCGAATAAAGAAGCTTTAGAATTAAAGAAAATTCGCCACCCCCAATTTTTTGCCGCCCAGGGGCTTCTGCCTATAGTGCCCATGCCTAAATTCACAACTCCATATTCAAAAACATCAATCCTCTCAGGAACAACAATAATAATAGGCAAACCTGCAATAATATAGAACAAGGATAAGGAAGGAAACATCGCGTACGATTCACCATCCATTTGTTAGAGTGCTTCTCCGGCATTCGCCTAGTGTTGACCGGAGAAACCACAGAAAACTGCGGATCAGGAAAGCGGGCCACTAGAATCCTCATCCGGACAGCGGTTGTATTTGATCTAGCTGTGGAGGTGGGGTCGAAACTTCTTCCACCGTCGGGACTCTAACTCTAGAACCTCTCAGTGAGAGGCACTGTAGTGACATCAGTAGATTCCCCGAGTTACCGAAGCCAGTCCAAATTCAAGGGAGAGGTGGCTATTTGAAGAGAGTAAGGCGGGCATCCTGAAGCCGGGAAGGAAGCACCTGCGTCATCCGTTGAGAGGGGAAACAGCAGTAACCTCCATCAAGGTGCTATGACAAGCTGCTTCGGAAAAAACATTCTATGGACATCGAAGGAAACGGTATTCTCATTTGGCGCTAGTTGAGAGATGGCTCTCTTAAGAGAGTTAAACCTAGTGAAGTTGTCAACTGTTGACTGTGCGAACAACAAGACGAAATCGTCAGATACCCAGTCAGTATCTATACAGCAAGATTCTACAGTGTGTCGACCGTAATACAGTGAAACAGTACTGAAATTATGGCTTGCCCAATGAAAAAACCAACCTTACAAGGTGATCCAAAACCCAATGCGAAAATTCTCGGTGATTTCAAGATTCAGACAGTCCATCGGCTGGATCATTGCACGCCAGATCTCCACACAGAGCTTGCATATCATCTGCAAATACCTCAGTGAGCACCTGTCACATTCTGCGTCACGTCTTGGGATTCCTCGGTCCTTGGGTACGACTGGAATTCAGAGAGAGCTTTGGATTGCGATATAATTATAATATAAATAATATAAATATATAATATAATATATAATATAAATAATAATATATAATATAAATATAATATATTTAAAATATAAATTATATATATTATAATATATAATATAAATTTTAATATGTTACAAAATAGAATCTGACATTCAGTTGTTTCTGTGTATACTAATACATTATTTCTCTATTAAACATTCTATCTAATAAATGTGTACTGAAGTTTCTACTGATAATACACTTATTCTGTAATTTCATTTTAATTTATATTCGTACATCTAAAGTGGCTTACTTGTGAATTCATAACTTCAACGTAACGTCTTTTTAAACGTACACAACGGCCTTTGCAGAATAATTAATAAATCATCTGTGGATTGAATATCTTTAAAAAATACACACAATTTTAAAACAGAAGATCGTAGAGTCGCGATTGCTTTTTTGCCTTTCGTTTGTTCGTTTATCATAAGAAATAAATGAATTTTCCCCGAGGTTTCTTCTCCCGTTAAAGCAGGGCATTCAATTACAGTTCCCCCAAAGAACCATTGCAACACGCTTCCTCAGCTTCCCCTCCCAACTTCGCTTTTTGCCGCTGTCCATGGTCAGTCCGGCGCAATATCGGAATCCGCCGACCGCCTCGTAATAAAACGCGATTAATTAAAACCGCGATCAATTAGCGTCGTCAAAGAGGCGCCGATGTCGCTGTTGCAAGCCTTTGGACCGCTGATTTACTTTCAGTAGTTCTGTCGAATTTTTTTTTATACAAATTTTCCTCTCGCGCAAATAGCATGAACATTCATTAACAGCCCCGTGCATAGTAATCCTCGAGCTCTGCCTTTGCGAGAATAGTACAGCTGAAAATTTGTTTTAACGAATCGCCTGAGGTTAGAACATTATTCATTAGCCCAATCAATGTTTGTCAGTGAACTAACTCTGCCTGCCACACGTTTTGAGGAATGCAGTTGAATCCTGTACTCTTTGTGGACGCTGTATTTAATTCATATTTTTTTCATCTCAGCCGAATAGTACATTTTCAGCATTGAATTTGTTTCGTGTTTTAGCAGGAAGGTTTTAAAAATTAATGCGTGCAAGTTAATTGAGACTTTCGTAATTAAAATATTGATTTAATATGTATTTTATGTATTGAATCAAATTCTTCCGTTTATTTTTAAAGTATTTATTTAATAGTTGTGTGTGGTAAAAGTTACATTTTATTTTACAAGTAGGGAAGGTTGCGACATGGGGCCGATACACTGTCGCAATCCTAGGAGTGAAATAAAATGTATTTTATCACGTGCGTGCACTACTTTTTAGACTTTCCTTTCATTTTTATTCAAGTACACAAATGAATAAATTGGGTTATATGTTACATTAATATCGGAAGTAGCTGATGAGGTCAGACGAAAATATTTTATTTTCTTTGTTGCATTCATTGTTTCATCTCAACAATTGAGCATCGTCTCACTTTTAGTACTAGTGCTAAAATTGACGTTTTAGCATAATGCGCATGACCTGAAAGAAATCCCTCTTTTCTACATTTCAATAAAAAAAATTATTTTTATGGGAAAATGTCCAAAGTGTGTTTTCACTGAAACTAAAAATTTTAACTCTGACCTAAAGAATTTAAAATATGGGTGTGCACGTATGAAAATATACCTCTGCAACATAGTGGAAAATGTTATTTGAATTAGTACTTGAGAAAATATCGGTTTTTAATTTCAATAAAAAGAGACTAATATATTTCAAGAACACACTTCAACATTAGTAATTAAGTTGCCCTAAGACAGGAGTTACTCAACAACTGTCGTCTGTTCTAATTTATTCATTATTACGAAACGTTATTTTCGTAAAATATCACTCCGAACTTTCGCGTGATAATCCCAAGTTCCCGGTCGCGGAGACAGCCCTCCTCTCCGCAAGACATCGATGCGGTTATTTAGGGGAAAGACTCACAAATGTTCTTTAGTTTGCGGATAACTTGTCAAAACTTAATTCAGCAGATAGCCCGCGAGAAGTTTCATCTCGTTTCGCATCCCCCGCACGCCCGGGGCGCCTGGAACTTGTCAACGCCCCTGCCCGCGCCGCCCGCGCCGCCCGCGCCGCCCCTGGGAGCGGATGAGGTGGGAACTCGCTTCGACTCCGCTCCCAACGGGCGGAACCGCCGCCGCCGCCGGAACTTGCGTAAGCGCGCTGGGGCGACGCGCCTCGTCCGACGACGGGCCGCGCAGTGGGCTGACGAGACGCAGTGTTGAATAGGTATAGAAGCAATAAATAAATAAATACATACATCATAAATATATGCAACATAAATGAATGTATACAATATAAATAAATATATGTGCATAAATAAATATATGCAACATAAAGAAATATATACTACATAAAGAAACATATACAACATTAATAAATATATGCGATTTGTTAAATATATGTGACATAAATAAATATGAGATAAATAAATATATGCGACATTAATAAATATATGCAACATTAATAAATATATGCGACATTAATAAATATATTCAACATTAATAAATATATGCAACATTAATAAATATATGCGACATAAATAATTATAATCTGTGTAACCAACACAATGCATAGAATAAAAATGATTATAACCAGTTAATTTTGTGGCAAACCGCATTATCTACCCAAAATCAAATTTGAGAAAAACCAGGTTAACTTCGGCAAGCTGTCCTGATGATGAAAATACCAATTATACCTGATGATGACAATACCAATTATGTACCTGTATGTAGGTTGAATTGGATTTTCAAATACTATTTTATAAAAATTAATACAAATATTTGTTTTATTCTAACAATGAAATAAAGTAGTGACTGTCTTTTGGCTAAGCATTATTGTCGTCCATCTATCTATTATGCTTATTACGTAATAGTGCAATATTCAGACTTTCAAGGCTTTGTTCATCAAAAACTAAATCTGTTAATGAACTTTCAGAGTAGGACTTTTTAAAAATCAAACTTGATATTCCACGACTCACTTCGACTTGTGCCATGTCGGCCAAGTAGGTACGGTTGGAATCACTTTTCAGTTTTGACTCTGATGTATAATTAGGCTGATGGAAAAGTCTGAATAGTTAATTTATTTTATTTCAACGGAAGGTCTGGATGATTTTAGAGCATCACAGAAATTCTGGACATCGTAGGTTTTACTCTGGCATTTCAGTTACTGCCCAACGTTGGGATGAAAGCTGCCAGCTGCTATAAACGTATGGCCAGCTTGAAAGAAGTTGGGAATGGTTTCTGTACCTATTTCATGTGAGTTTACAATCATGACAAAAAAACTGTAAACACCAATTCTTGTTTTAGTCCGAATAATTATCAAGCCAGATGACAATGGTCTTTGCTTCTCGGAAGTACTTTAGAAAATAATAAAAACGTACTTACAAGGTCTTCCTTTTTTCTGCCAGATATTGTTTAATGCCATCAAATGTCAAGTGGTTTTCAGGGTGTTTAAATTCCAATGGCGACAAAGGTTTTATGGTAGAACGTTAAACATTTTGTAAATAACACTTTTTTTAAAGTATCTTCACGCGGTAATATTTTTTGAAGGTCTGCAGACAATATACTGTAGGGGTTTGGTCTTGATAAAGAGTTCTCGCTTCTCTAGCGTCATGAATATGCTTTTTCCACAAGCAGCATTCCTTTCAGTCATCTTTGAAATATTCAAGTGTGCTCATGTAGTTTAAATACTTTACACTATTTGCATTCTTCTTGCACAAGTTTGGCAAAGGAGATGTTTTGCGATTCACCTCACATCTATATACATTGTAAGAAACTTTGATGACAGAATGGTGCGGATAATCACAGCGCGAAAACGTCTTCTTACCATTTGGCGCATTTGCGATAAGATTGATATTTTTACGGCTTTAACATTATGTGATTTGAGCATTGTTTCGATTTGTGAATGACGTTCAATGCATCTTCACATTACCTCTTTAACAGAGATTTGAATTTGCGGTTAATATGATGCTTTATTAAATTAAGATAGCGTATTTGGTACTTTGACGAGAAATTACTGGCACTTTTGTAATATGTCTTCACACCACAGACTTTCAAGACGGTGCTTCAAATTCAAGGAACCAAATAATTCCAGCATATTTCTTAGAGAGAATGCAGTGGCTGTTTAAAGCTGAAGAGAAATGCAGCAAATTACGGTCATGAACTGCGTTCTTAAAAGCACGCTCTGTGCACCGCTCAGATTAATTGGCACTGTTAAGAAACAAAAATAAAGTATTGCCAGAAATTCAAAATACCCTACATTAGAATCTGGAAAATCAACAAAATTGCAGTTGACAACCTGCTACTCTGATCAACTTGCTTTTGACCAAGATCTACGTGCAATAAGGAGCTAGTCCTGTTCTTCATAAGCTTCAGATTCTGGGGCTCGGCATAACTAGTGCGAGAAATTTGATGTATTCAGTTTAATTCAAAGTTTATTAATGTCAGTTGACGATTTCAAAAGTCATGTCATTTTTAACTGAAGGTTAATATTATACTGACCATTATTCCGCTTATTTCTCATAACCGCGCGTATCGGAATTCTCATAACATATGTGCGTCACTGCTTACCTCACAGTTGATGTTATTCATATAGGGCTTGCCAGAAAGAGGCCGCTGTCATTAAATATTTGCCATCACATGTTGCGTTGCTAGAACAGCAACCAATTTGATATCTTGGATGTTAAAAGAACTGTACATATGTACGATACTGTGTTATTGCAGTATTCAGAAGAGTGTTATATTGAAATATTTATGTTATTAGAGGGAGTCATTACGAGAGCAAATTTGTGGTTCTGGAACATTGGGCCATGCTACTTTTCGGAAAACCATTTTTTGTGTTTTGTTCAGGTAGAATTTTTCGCCGCTGCAGATGACTAGGTTCGGAATATAAATTGGCAATATCTAAAGGCTTAAAAGCAAGAGGTAGAATGTAAGATTTATACTCATGGAGACAGGTATAAGAATACATAAGAATCAGAAAACTGGCACTACGGGCGTAGAAATGCGACAATTGGAGGTTAGGGAGTCTTAGGTCATGGAATTCCAATCGTAAATCGAAAAAATCCCTTGGAAAAAACTAAAACTTTGTAAGAAAATTAATTAAAGTAAGGATGAAAGAAGAAATTCATGACATTGTGATAGCACCATCATTTCTAACCTTGGAAGTTTGTTTAAACATTTTTAATAACATTTCAATTATTCATAAGAAAATTATGTAAATCCATTTGAAATTAATAGAAAAAAAGTTTTCAAAGCATCAATTTTGAATCTGGACATGTTTGAATCTACTGACATAAACCAAAATAATAAAATTTTACAAATTCATTCAATTCTGTACAAACAGGAATACGGAACACCAACAATCAAATCGAAGTTTGATGTGTTTTCGTTCACCGACGAAAAGCTTTTCAGGGGGAAGGCAGGTCGGCTGCTCTGCTGCTGAAGGCAAGTCGCTAGAAGTATGTGAGGAGATTACAGTAATTAGCAAGTTGAGCTCTCCGAAGCGTAACCGGCCTGCGAGAGTGCGGCAGGTGCGGCGCGGCGTGGAGCGGATTGAGCGAGAAGCAGCGTTCGGCGTCTGCACGCGGGGTGCACACTGGGTCGAAAACACGCTCACAGGTGCGCCTAACACTGCGATGAAAACAAAGAACAAAGCAAATCACTTACAATG
>BOPP01000030.1:2751911-2789679 GCA_017312745.1 Gryllus bimaculatus
AGAGGTAATTTAGGAATTACAAAATTGTATTTTCTTCTCTGGAGTTGGCGTATTTCCATTACAGTCTCTTACATCTCTTTAATCCATCCTGATTAAAGGGAAACGTCTATTAAACCGCGCAAGTTTCCACACATCATCGTCTGAAATATAATTGAATGTTTTAAGACATGTGGGCTGATTATTAAATCATGTTTAGTACACCATTAGTTTAGTTTCTAGGGCTTTTTCCTAGCCGAAACTAGTTACTCTCTTCACACCAACGGAGTGTATCTGAAACCGCACACCTACACAGCCTACAGACCACAGCGATAGTCCGGATTTTATAGATTAAATTTAAAATTAATACAACACTGATTCTCATGTCTCTTGACAATAATCGGCTTATTCGTGTACCTCTGTTATCACCAAGAAAATTCTGACTCATGCTCGTAATCAAACTCTCTATCAGCTATCTTTCATTATCATCTCGGTAACCACGAGTAAATTAATGATGACTCGTTATTTCTGAAGTATTGTAAAGTTTACGAATTCTGAATATTATAAATTTGATCGTTATCTTCTTATAAACCCTTTGCAAAAATAAAAACATATCTTAAAAGCCAATATATCCAGTTACAAAATTACATATGTACATTTCAACTGACAATGCCCAGAAGATACTGCTTGTGCACATTTGCAATTTAATTACGTTGTTTTCAATCTTATGTTTTAAGACAGTCAGTAGAATTATTATGTAATATGTAATCAGTAAATTGTATTTCATGTATTTTTAATTATATTAAATTACTTGTTTTATATAGCAAGTACTCTTTCTATAATTAAAATTCAAATAAATACAATTACAAAGAAATACAACTGATTACATATTAAATAATTCTACTGATTGTCTTAAACATAAGACGCTAAAAACAATATCAATTATTAAGACAAACAACATAAATAGTAAACAATATAATTTGTAACTTAAATACCACATTTTGAATTTTTTGTGTCCTTGATGTTTTTATACAAAACTGCGAACACTAAAATGATATTATTTTTTACTTTTATAGTTCATCGAATAAACAAAATATCTTCTTAACAAATACTGTACCTACCATATACTTGTCACTTCATTTTATGGCCGAGTGTCTGATGGATTGCGACGTTAGCTTTTAACTCATACGTCTCTTGTATAAAACACAGAATCCCATGTAACGAAATTGCCTCTGTATTTTATTATGTGGTACTTTCTTTCGTCAGCACCCTTATTCCCAGTTTTCCCTTCGCTTAGAAAGTTTTGTAATATTTTCCTCGAAGGCTCACAAGAAACTGTAACTTTCCTGGTTCACATATGAAACCGGACTCTAGATTTTCATAAGCCCTTGTCACGAGAAAACGAGGAGCTGCAACTTTTTAAGGTTCATGAAAAGAGATTGCGTGAAAGCGATGAAATTTTCACCATACGACACTGGATAATATATTGTCGGAGTTTCTTTATAAAATTATCTATTCCAGGAAATAAAGTTCTTCGTTTTTTCTTATGGAACGTGTGTGAACAACTTTATTATTAATATTGAATATGTCATCAGAAGTGACTGCTCTGATGGCTCGTCAGTAGCTATCCTTGACTTTCAGAAGGCACTTGCCGGAAAGGGATTGTATGAGCTTAATGTTAATATGTATGATGTAATAACTGATAATACCAAAATATTAAACAAATATCTCTTAAGCATCAAATAATTGGATGGATATTTTCGTAAAAGTAACTTTGCTTTTTTTATTTTACCTATTTAATCGTAGAATGTGTGTTGTCTCATATTTTACAGTGAAATAAACTTTACCGCTGCCTTCGGAAATTTTGCAGTGATAGAATGATGGAACTTTCATTCATATTTTAAACCATATCCTGAAACATTAATTGAAATAATGAATGTAGCACGCCGAACGGTTCATGCTTACGAGTATTATTAACTGACATTTTATTCTATGTAGATTTGTTGACTTATTCAATAAATAAACTACATACAATTACTTAACTTAAGGTGTATTGTATTCGTGAACAATTATCAAACATTTTAACGTAAAAATATCCAATAACAAATGACCTCAATCAATGAATTGTACCTAAATACAAAAGACTAGAGAAATGTATAAAAGAACATAATTTTAAAACGCCGCAGGTAGAAAGAAAGTTACAAAAATAGATTCATAAATACATTCAAAAATTCAGTTTTCAATACAATACGCCGAAATTAAATGTTTCACCAATTTGACACGTAATGGGTAGGTATTGTGAATTTTCGAATTTAGCCCAAACAATTATTCGCATGTATCTCCGAAATTATTATTCGGACCGTATAATAGGTTGCTCCACACATTTTCTCGTACCTTGTTCTACTTTTATACCAGTTTTCAATACGATACGCCGAAATTAAAATTTTCCGCAATTTGTCACATAATGGGTCGGTATTCTAAATTTTCGTATTAAGCCGAAACAATTATTCGCATGTATCTCTTGGACCGGATAATAGTTTGCTCCATTCTATTTCTGGTACCTTGTTCTACTATTATACCAGATTTCAATAGCTAAGCTAATATTAAATTTTCCCCACTTAAACGGGTAATAGGTGGGTATTTTAAAATTTCGTAAATAGCCGAAGCCGTTATTTGCATGTATATACGATATTACTTGGACTGGCTTACAAATTGCTCCATTATATTTCTCGTACCTTCTTTTACTTATATACCAGTTTTATATACGATAAGCCGAAATTATTATTTTAACAACTTGTCTCGTAGTGAAAGGCTATTTTAAACTTTCCTAATTAGCTGAAGCCGTTATTAGCATGTATCTCAAAAAGGTTATTTGGACACGGATACTAAGTGCTCCTCGCAATTTCTCGTACCTTGTACTACTTATATACCAGTTTTCAATAAGATAAGCCAAAATTAAATTTTTCCTCAATTTGTGACGTATTGGGGGGGTATTTTGAACTTTCGTAATAAGCCATTTCCGTATTTCTCATGTATCTTCAAAAGTATTTTTTGGTTCAAATTCTCCTTTCTTCAATCAATTTCTTTTCCCTTGTTCTACTTATACACCCGTTTTCAGTAAGATACGCCTAAATTCAATTTTTCATCAATTTGTCACTTAATGGGGGAGTATTTTGAACTTTCGTAATAACCCAGAGCTGTATTTCTCTTAAACTTTGTTTTGGAACGGATTCTTTTTTTTTTCAATTATTTTCTCTTACCTTGCTCTACTTATATACCAGTGTTTAATAAGATACGCCGAAATTAATTTTTCCTCAATTTGTCACGTAATGGGGGGGGGTATCTTTAACTTTCGTTATAAACCACAGCTGTATTTCTCATATATCTCTTAAACTTTTTTTTGGAACGGATTCTCGTTTTCTCCAATCAATTTCTCGTACTTTGTTCTACTTATATACCAGTTTTCAATAAGGTACGCCGAAATTAAACTTTTCCTCAATTTGTCACGTAATTGGCGGTTTTTGAACTTTCGTAATTAACCACAGCTGTATTTCTCATGTATCTCCTTAACTATTATTTGGATCGAATTCTAGTTTCCACCAATCAATTTCTCTTACCTTGGTCTACTTATATACCAGTTTTCAATAAGATATGCCGAAATTAAATTTTTCCTCAATTTGTCACGTAATGGGGTGGGGGTATTTTTATCTTTCGTATTAAGCTACAGCCGTATTTTTCATGTATCTCTTAAACTATTATTCGGATCGGATTTTAGTTTGCTCCAATCATTTTTTTTACCTTGTTCTACTTATATACCAGTTTTCAATACGATACATCGAACATAAATTTTTCCTTAATTTGTGACTTAATGGGGATGTATTTTTAACTTTCGTTTTTAGCCTAAGCCGTTATTCGCGTATATCCGAAATCATTATTTTTACCGTAATTTTGTTTTCTTCGTTCAAATTCACGTGAATAGTTATACTTGTATACCAGTTTTTTAAAAAGAAATTCGTCGGAAATATTTATATCCGTAATTTTTCACGCAACGGCCGTGTGTGTGTTTGTAAATTTAATGAATTTACCCTTACTTTTCTTTACGTGTATCTGCGAAACTATTATTGTGACTGGAGTCAGGTCTGTCAGCAGTGGGGACGTGGCCGCCGCCGACGCCTGCGCAGGTCGGGGTGGCTTGGGCGCTGAGCGGCGAGGGGCCGTGGCAGGCGGTGGTGGTGTTGGACTAGGGCGACGGAGCGCTTTGGTTGCTGGCTCGGCACTCCGTTTCGAAGGCGCCCTGCCGGTGTAGCGCCCTGCCGGTTGAAGCACCAGCGCGGGTGCGTTGATCAGTGTTGCCATATCGGCGGAATTCCCGCCGTTTTCTGCGGATTTTAAACTCGTACAGCGGAAAAAAAAATTAGATTCGCGGGCAGTGGAATAAACGGCGGAAATTAATAAAGACGGTGGAAAATAAGCGGAATTTCAAATCTTCACTATTAAGGCCTGAGCACATAGCGTGTTGGAGCAGAAACATTTTGAAATAATAAGAAAAGACAGACAATTCAGTCTAAATAAGTTCGTCCTTTTATTATTATTTTAAAATATTGGTTCTCGAATACGCCAATAACAACGGTTATGACCAATAATAAGCAATTGTCCATATCTATTTCATGCATTCATAAGCATTTGTTCTTTTCTATCATTATTTTCTACTATTTGTTTTAATATAATAAATTAATACAATATTTAAATATGGAAAAATAATTTATTTTACGTCTAGCGGATTTAGGCGGGAAATTTAAAACCAGTACAGCGGATTTCCGGCGGAAACTGAAACGAACATGGCGCAATCCCTCGAAACACATCTGGTAACTCTAACGTTGATGCTGCGCGAGAGGTGGCGCGCCTGCGCGTCCTGGTTGTCAACGTCACTTTCTCTCCTGCGCCGGTACGTTTTGTGGTGCGGCAAATGGTTTTATTTGCGTGGTTTGTGAACTGGAAGCGTCGGAAGCAATTAACTCCCAAACCGATCTGGTACTGCTCTTATGTGATAACTTGAATGCGGATATTGTTACCTAAAACATTGCCAAAAATGACTAATAAATTGCTTTAAAAATGTCCAAAAGCAAAGAAAAATGACGTCAATAATTTGATCGAAACCAAGTCAGATAAACAACTCTTGCGTTTAGGAGTGTTACTGTTGTGTTTGTGGCTTCTTCCTTTTGTTTGGGTGAACTCATCCTGCAAATGTTGGGTTTAGAGTGTTCTTTAAATAAAAATATTTGCCTTTATTTATCGCCGATCTGACAATGGCGCCGATAGACTTCGCAGGAACCTTAGATTACAAAGTACTAACAACTGCTGTCATAACAATGTATGAACGAAGTAATCGAAAAGTCTGCTCAAGAATTCTGTGGTGAACAGTTGTTATACCTCATAAATACGTTTTGAAGTATGTACCATTGAAAATGACATTAAAATGGATGAAATCAGCGAAAGATGCATTAAAAATGACTTATGGAGGTGCAAAATGACTTTTAGTCGAAAAGGACCAAAAATAAAAAACAAATTAGATACAAAAATAGGTTATTTCTTTGTATCATATCTTAAAATGAATTTCTATACCTGAGCTGTTACAATACCTACGCGGCATTGTTCGAAAGTGAAAAGAAAAATGATATTTCATAAAAATTTTCTCACTAGGTACAACTATAGTAATTGATACGTCTTAAATATTAATTACTCTTAATT
This sequence comes from Gryllus bimaculatus, assembly GCA_017312745.1. NCBI lineage: Eukaryota > Metazoa > Arthropoda > Insecta > Orthoptera > Gryllidae > Gryllus > Gryllus bimaculatus. The sequence goes on from BOPP01000030.1 coordinate 2,757,636, forward strand.
CATTACATCAAACCAAAAACACATGAAACACTAGTCGAGGTATGAGTCACGGGACACTTTATGATTTTTGTAGTGAACAAGAGGTGCGTGATGGTGGGATGTTGGTTGTATCAGATCTTCTTTTTATATTGTTGTCTTTCCGTTTATCTGTTTTTAAATTATATTAGTGGTTAGAATAATATTAACAATGCCTTAAATATGTTCGGCATATAATTGAAAAAATAACCCTGCACACGACTCAGCCGTAATCAGCCTTAAACGTAATATTAGAATTCTCTGTTTCTCCAGTGGGCGCTGCTATGGTTACAAAAACATGGTTTCAATTTGCTATAAAGATGGAGGCGCTTCAGGCACTCTATTTAGTATATTCTAGCCCGTTGGGTAATCCGCATTTTGTCTCTATTCCTTACTTGGCGCTTTGCTGTTCGGACAGTGCTGCACCCTTTTAGCAACGCTGCAAAGTTCTCGTACTGGTGTTGTGTGTGTGTGTGTGTGTGTGTGTGTGTTTGAAAAATAGGACCACCTTACCCGTGCGCAATGATTGAAATGCCCGGTCTTAGCTTTTATTGATGCCTTGGAGAGCTTGTTTGAGGTCAGGCGCCAAATTTGAATAAATGTCGGCGCATAATGGGTAACAGCGGTATTTGCTTTTTTTTCAGAAGACTGTCACCCCATACACTAACTTCAACTACAAAAGGATGCTCTTTGACTCCAGCTTTCCGATTGTGCTCTCTGTTCTTAGTTTGAAGTTGCCTTCCATTGCCAAGGACGGACCGAGTTTCCTCGATTCGCGTATTACGCTAATGAACAATTTATGGAAGTTCCACACGACCTTTCGGGGAATATTTTTCCTCCAATACTCCTTTGGAAAAACTGTAGGACTGTTCAAAGACCATCGTCGCATCGACGATTGGTTAGTACTAGAGGAGTATTATATTTTCCAAGAGGCTACCAAGTATATAGAATTATATTCACGTAACATGAAAGGTCACGAGCTACAAATATTTCGACCAGTGTTTCTAAATCAATATACATTTTCTAATGGATGGAAAGTGAATTATGTCAATCAAGTAATAATGTATATATTAGAAGAAAAAACTTCTTTTTCGTTTTTCTGAATCTGAAGTTTCGCCGTTGGAATAACGAGTTGGTGAGTCAGAAATTCTTCACACGTTCCGGGCATTTTTGGTAGGCCAGCTATTAGAAATTTAAATAATCGTTATTAGAAGGATGTTACACTTCTTTTTTAAGTAAAAGTGATGTATTTAGTACATCATATTGTTCAGTTCATATTGAAAAACTTGAAAGTGAATTTCGTAAACTCATTGAATATCTCCTTTAGTGAAATAACGGTTACCGTATCGGGCTGTTATACCCATGTTTATGGGTTTAAACCGTTCGAAGGACGAAAAAATCCTTCGTCCGCCTTCCGAGGGGAAGTAAAGCCGAATGTTCCATGTTGATCTACTCCATGTAAAAAAATCAAGCTTAAAAGAAGCCTCTGAGTTAAATTTATCCCGTTTTGTGACCGGAGTGATACATTCTTTCTCCGCTATTCTATGTTAAAGCATCAAAATAACCGGTTAACATTTGGTGAGAGAGCAAAATCGAGTAAATGTATCACGTAGATTGGCGTATTTTAACAACATGCAATAACAATGATTTTGGTTCCTTCTCTTGGCATATTTCCACGTTGTTTTACCAAATCTTCGCTTGATTCACGTCAGATGGGCCACCTCGTTTTGTGCGCTTGTGTACTTGTAAAGAAGTATTTGTTCTAGGTGCATAAATTATGTGACCGTCAAAGATTGTCAAAAATGAACTAATACCATTGGCGGCTCGTGGTCATGCCCTGGTGGCCACGCTTCAAAGTACTGTATTTGAAATATAAAATATTGCTTGACATATTTTTTACTCTCTACAATTGGTTTCGCGGATTTTGTGGGGGAAAATACTGCTCGTCCAAGGTTCCTTTCTTCTTAAATATATTAATCAATATTATTATTATTTAATAGTATTATTTCGCAAATAAAATTATACCACTTGATACGGATACTTGGTAATGGCTAAGGACGAAGGCTTTGAAGCCATTACAATACCTACAACCTACCGTGTACAAACCTTTCGAATTCTGGTATTGACCCCAAAAGGTCTCTCCATCGCAAAAAAGTGGCGGAAAGAGGCCATAAGGTACGGCTACGTAAAATCCTCTGAAGAAGGAGAAAACCTGTCATCAGAAGACGAGTACATGCTAATGTTACCCAACATTCTCTAACTATTTATTTTTCTTTACGCGGATGACACGCACGTGATATCGGAGAGCGGAAACATTTGCGATGATATTGTAAAAGAAATAATCTCCACAAAAGTTTTGGATTGACCCAATAAAACTTTTGTGGAGATTATTTCCTTTACAATACCATGGTTACCACAAGATATCCGCTACCAACAGGAATTGAAACATTTGCGAATTACGTTGTCTATTACATGTAGCAAAACTTGAACCCGGACCAAAAATGTTAATCTGCTACCAAGGCAGTTTACGTCATTTGGGGCAGTTGTTTCCGGTCCAAGAGCATTTGCTCAAGATTTAGTCTATGCAAAGCAAACATACGAAGTTCTATGTCTTTACGCAATGTTATCTTTGCCAGTTTTGTTTCGTCTTGAATGCGCCCTTCAGCTTGGAAGTACAAGAATAGTGGCAACATGGCAGAAAGTGACTGCCTGTACTACGAAGGGCAGAGAGTGGGTGTTTCGGAAAATTATTGATTAATACCCAACGAATATAGGCTATACTTTTGGCTCACGTCTTTTGTATTTGGCTTTTGAAAGTTTTATTTTTCCGTTTTCCCTCTTGAAATTGGCAAACTCGCCTACACTGGTGTTCTGAACAAATGATTTTTCTGCAAATTGTTCGGTAAAGAGTTCTACGCCCATTGCTTTTTAAAATTCCAAAATGATTTTTTCATAAAAATGTATGTTTTTGAACACTGGTCAGATACGTTTTCAATTTTATGCATGAATTCGTGAGATATGTTTGACACATTTACGTAGATCTGGTATTAACGTAGATGATTTTTTGGCCAAGCGAATCAAAGTTTACAGTTCTTGAATTATATTTTGGTAATTGTGGGAGTTTTAACCTTAGATATGTTTCTGGGATCCCGGAAACAGGTCCATTAGCACTACCCCCGACATAGTCTGTGTTGATGTTAATTTTTGAATTTTGAGCTCCCAACGCCACTACATTTTTTCTTTCAAATTTTCCTCTAGAAGCGAATATAACTGCCCGAGTCGTATTTGTTTGCTACTTTTGTCGTTCCATGACGGAGCGTATGAGGGAGCTCATCAGGTTGGAAATTTAGCAAGTGGCATAATGGTATATGTACTACCAGTAAGTGAATGGTTTAATGAATTTATCCCCTTAAAAAATCTAACACCAACTGTGTTGGAACCCTCGAACTCAGGATTTGGAAGCAGATGTGATAACCCCATTCCACAGAAGCTTGCTGGTCAGACATGTTAGTAATTATACTGAGTATATTATCTTGAAAAGTTGATTATGATTGAAAGTATGATTGAAAAGTTGTCCGTTTTTCTAAGAGGATGGGTAAAAACTTTTTACGTTCTAAGGGATTGGAATGGTTCATTATCGCCATTTCTTTCTGTAGGGAATAACGATCAGAAGAGAATCTTCAATTACGGATATGTAACTGCATAAGAGCCCGTCACGCGACGTATAAACTCGTTTTTATTTAAGTAGGCTCCTCTGCCTTGTCAGCTCGGGCGTACCGCGTCCTAGCAAAGGGAAACTCACTGTCACATCTCGCAACGCCAGCGCTCGTCGCGTCCCCGTACGCACGGCTTCCTCGCAACCGTCATTGTTGATATCGTCAGTCACGGTTCCAACATCGCCGGGGGCTGCTGTATATCACTGAATACATATTACGCCGCCACACTGGCGAACACTGCGCGCAGGCCTTCGCAAGCGGTTTTTGTCCGCGAGCAGGCGGTTAGGTTGTCATTAATAACAGAGGCGGCTGCGTCAGCGGCGGCCGCTTTTTATGGCCTCCTGATCGCGCGGCGCGCGGCTTTTGTTCGTCAGTGGCGCGCTCGCACCCCGCCCCCCTCAACTACGCTGCTTTGCACGCGCCAAGTACATCCGCAGAAAGCGGGGGGGGGGGGCTTTATCGCGTGAAGCATAAATACGCGCGTAAGCACTTCTTTCCGTCCCAGTTTTGTGACTTTTTCGGCAGCCGACGTTCCCGACATTTTGTTTGTCGGAGGTTTTGTGACCACCTCTCATGTTCTTTGTTTGAGTTTTCATTCGCTGTCCTATTTTGTTACTAATATTATCCCTCTCTCTGCAGGCGTCATTTCTTTAGAGCGAGAGAGATCAAGGGTTTTTTTATGATTTGCACATTTCACTTCAGAAAAGATATTTAGTTTTATGAGTCCTACGTGAGCCATTTTGTTGTCCTGGAAAATGAATCTGAGAATTTATATGTCAAATCTGTCCATAAATGATCATAACTATCCTTTTAATTCTCTTATCTGCAATGTCCGCTACCGTTCTCGGTCACCTTATTTCAGACTAAATAAATTGAATGTTCTCGTACATTTCGTTCCTTTATTGTATTGATAATGTTGGAAAATAACACATGAACACACATTGTGAGGCTGGTCGTAGCAAAATATCTCCGACACTCCATTTATTTCTGTTCTATTGCTTCATCCCTCTCACTCGCCTCCTCGAACATACTGCTCAGTCGTACTACTTCAAAAACACAACTCGACGACAAAATGCCACAATTGCTGAATGACACATTTTATTATCCTACGTCGCAGTGTGACTACAAAAATTCATTTTAAATCGCGTTTTGAAATAAAAAGTGAATGCAGATTCAAAATCTGTTTATTGGTATTTTCTAAATTGATGTTATGAGTTCACGTTATGACGAATTATTGTGATTTCAAGAACCTACACCAAGATAACAATCAGAAGAGAAGGCTGGCATTTTTAAGGTTTTCGCCATTACTGCCATGATCCCTGCCAAGTTTTAATTCTACCTACACAAAAGGATAAAATAGGGTATCATTGTTTCATGTTATAACCCCCGTATTGTAACGTCTAGCTTGAAAAATTAAAAACAATCCTTAAAAGTTAAGGGAGACAACCACCGACCGCAACGTCATATTTTCCTTTTTCTTTGTTTGGCAAGCAGTTAGTTTCATCATTTGGGACATTATTATTATTATTATTATTATTATTATTATTATTATTATTACTATTATTATCATTATTATTGATGTATTATGATTATTATTGATAGTATCATGAATATTAATAATACTAATAGTTAACCATTCCAAATAAACAGCTCGGTATTCCATTGAAAATGAACGGTGTGCCATTGACTGATGTTAAGGTAACAACATTTTTAGGTCTTTCAATTGAGTCAAACCTAAAATGAAACGCCTATTTAAATGAATTGAACGCTAAATTAAGTTCTTTATACTACTCTTAGAGAATTCTTTCAAATTCAGTCAGCTTCCATACTGCTCGATGTGTATATTTCACGGAGGTCCATTCCCGTCTGAGATATGCCATATTAGTCTGGGGAAAAACATCTCATAGCTTCCAGACGTTTAGATTATAAACAAGAATTGTACGAATAAAAAGCAAACCCCACCCACGTGATTCTTGTAAATCTCTATTTATCAATCAAGGTATCTTACCCTAACCTTGTCTTTTGATGTATGAATCAGTGGCTTAAAAATGACTTATTCAAGGGTGGGAATATATTTTCAGCAAACGCTGATGTCTATAACTTCAACACTCGACATTGAAATCATATTCATCAGGCGACATTATCAACAGCTCACTACAGAAAATGCACATACAATATATGTACATTATTTTACAACACCTTGCCAGATGACATTAAACGATTAAATCCGATACCAAAGTTTAAGCCCCAAGTAAAGTCTTTTCTGCTGCACAGCTGTTTCTATACAATTAGAGACTATGCCTGTACATTCAAAGGGAAAGTAATTTTAATTTTAACAACGACATTTAGTGTATTATTTATCATTTGGATTGTATAATTCTAAATAACCTGTAACAAGTATTGTACTTTAGCTTCTGGGTCAATAACCCTAATCTCGATCAGGTTTTCGTCCAGTTTCCCTGATCCTTGAGAAAATGCTGAGGTGGTCCCTTGTTTTGCTTTTGGACATATATGTAACTTCAAATTAACTTCTCTCTATAGATTATCATACACATTTTTAACTGTTTTGACGTAAATCAGTCAATTAATCAAATATTAACAATACTTATTTATTTTCTTTTTTGCTCACAAAGAGGCAACTTGGATCATACTTGTATGCACCCTTCATTTACCGGGACTCAGTACCATTATCTCGATGGCAGGTGCATGTAATTATATCAGGGAATCAGCATTTAGCTGGATCTGGTTTTTATCTCCCAGGGTTGTTAGCCCGGGGGGTATGGAAGATGAAATTATTAGAGTGAGGGGCGAAAGAACGGCACACACACACACTCGCGCGCGCGCACACACACACACACACATACAACAATGTCCGAGGCGGGACTCGAACTCGAGATCTTCTGGTTCGCGACCACTACGACACTACTATTATTGACGAATTCTCCCCACAGATGGAAGACGCTAAGCAAGAGAGACAATCAGTTTTGGGATGGGAGGGGTTCCTCTTATTATTCTAATGTGTTTCCATTCTTTCCGAAGAAGCTTGTTTACGAATGTTCTTCTGATCACTTTGGTCTATATGCATTGTTTTTGTTTTGGTTGGTGTGACGCACCTTCCCACTTATCCACTTTCTGTCTGAAGGTGTACATTATTGACAACGTTTAAATGGAACACAATGGACATATACTATATTATTCAATTTCTCACCATCTTGATAAGTGCCAATGCAGAACGTAGTAAGATGAAGTGCTTGCTAAATAGATTTAAGTAGTGAAGTCAAGAGCTAGTGTTGAGTTGACAGTGGCAAAGTGAAAAGTCTTTCTTATTTTTTGTGTAAATGGCTTTTACATTTTCTTATTTTGTATGTAAATAGCATGTGTATAAGGAATTTCCCAAATTGGGTGGTCCGAAGTTCTCCCACTATGTAACCCACTCCACAACGGGAGGCACTTGCCCTTTACGGGATTGTAAACGGCTATAATAATAAAAGACATGGATTCCATGAAACTACTCTGAGGAAGAAACTTTCTTACATACAGGAACAATAGTTATTCACTTTTCGTTATCAGGGACTCACAACAGATTATTCTTTCGAAATATCTCCATTTTTGCCAAATAATTACAATACTTTATAGCACGTAAGTAGTATGCGACAAAGTATAAGGCATTCCATTCAGAATTATGATGGAAAAGTAAATACAGGAGAGGGTGAAGTAGGAAGATATTGAAGAAGTGTTCTCCCAAGGGAAGGCAAAGATGGAAAAGAAGAGTTGGACACTAGATGGAGGAACAAGTGTGGAAACAATATTTGTATTTAAAAGTATCCTTTTACAAGTTGAAGCTACGAGGAAGACATGTAATTACGAAAGTAACGTAGTAACCATTTTTATGTAATAATTCTCAGACACTCGGTTTGTTTTTCTATCAAATTTCTCATTCGAAGAACAGTACCACTCTGCCTATCATGGTTCCAGCTGGCACAACCGATTCCCAGCCGCAAGCTCGCATTACGAGAGACCGACTTGTTGAGGCAGATAATTCTGTTTGTTTGGTCCGGTGCGGAATTTCACAGGGGATCGAGCTGGAACGCGCTGATCAATGCAGCAGCATAATTAGTGGCATTGGCGCTCCTCGCCTCGATGCCGTCTGAAGCCTCCCCCCCTCTCACTTCCGCCGCCAATGAGGCGCGGGCCGGCCGCATGGGCAGTCGACCGGTGGAGAGACTTCTCGCCGGCCGCAGAATCAAATTCTGCAGCTGCGGAATTCATGCACGCTTTTGCGTTTGAAACAGTTTCTTCGTCGTTGTTAATAATCATTCAAAGTGGGATTCTGCTAAGCAATTGTTTACATGTTGGCGTATTTCACGCATTAATGGCGTAGTTCACGTTGTATATCCATGATTAGGTTGCACTAAACAAAACTAGATTCAATCGGTGCGAACGAGGCGTAAAATAGTTAAAAACAAAATTGTAATGTTTTCATATAAGGTTGGAAATTATAAAAGTTTTTTAAACGTTTTGTGTGCATAAATGGTTTTGTCTTACGAACATTTTTATTTATTTGTAAAGCAGCTTTCCACAGGTTAGCCTTAACATTCAGGCCTGGTACAAATATCTGAAAACATTAAGTACAACAAAATAAAACATGTTTTTCATTTAGAAAAAGGAGGCGTATTTGTGTGAATAAAATATTGTGAAGAGTTGTGAATGACAATGCCTGTATTGCTAGGTTTTCGGAAAAGGTATGTTTGCTTTCTTATTTGTGGATATTTAAATTTAAGAAGTTGATAGATTTGTCCTCGTTCTGTCGTGATGAGTATACGCATTTGGATGAAGGAGGAAATCGAGGTGTAATGTAGTAAAGCCGGTCAAGTCAAAAAGGATATCATCTAATTAGCAATTTCACTGTGTAAAAGTTTTGTGAAGAGGATGATTTGACAGAAGGATGTTCCTCGATAAATAAACTCAACATGAGGAAATGTATCATCTTCACTCGTGTCCACTACGATTTTTTCCACCATTTCTTTCCTCTTACTCTTCCGCCTCTGTTACAAGTACGTTTCTCCAGAGCTATTGTCTACAACACTGTTTTCTGCGCAGCCCTTAATCCCTCTAATCCAAAATATTCATGTGTAAAAACAGACAGTAGCATCACTTTTTACAATATTACTGACAAAACCCAATATATAAAGCCCACATCATCCACCATACCATCAAACCACACAAAATGCATCAAAACATATAAAACAGTCAAATTAGTCGTTCATGACGAGAAAAAATACTTCCTGAAAAAATCAGTGGTTTTTAAACTCCAAAAACTTTCCTATGAACACGCCGAGAGATGCATACCTGTGACATCTTAAACAATAACTTAATAATTCATAAGCAATGTTTCCCTATCGAACAAAACATACCATGGAACTCGTCATACTCTAGGCTTTATAGTATTTCTAAATTACATAAGAATATATTCCCATTAGTCCTATAGTCCCTTACACAAGCATATTAACACGAAAATTACCTGAGAAATTGAACCTCATTCACTAACACACTCAATCCTATCTCGTTAAAACTTCTTAGATCTAGACGAAAATATCCAGCACATTATCATCCCCTTGCAAAATTAGTCTCGACCTAAATAGTCTCGCCCGACACGATTAGAGTTGATCCTTAGATCAACATCGGAGCCAGAGTGCAACATCAGAGTGCCAACAGCCTTGCACATCCGCTTCTGATATTCCATTCCGGCCACGTCTACCTTGGAGGATCTAGAAGAGCACGCCAAACAATCTCATCAGTTTTCCCCGGACCGCGGGAACAGCTCTTCAGCCGCTGTTCCCTGGAGGGGAGTGGCTGCTCTTTCCGAGCGTCCGCGGAGGTCCCCTGGCGGAGCAAAGATCCTCGCAGGAAGAGGCGAGAGCGGCCCTGCGCGTCGTCGGTTGCCGGCACGTGCCCGCCACTCGGCTCGCCAACTCCTTTCTTCCGGACAGCCGGCGGTTAATTAAGAATTCCACGCAAAAGGCCGCTGCGCGTGGGGATGAGGCTTTCTTCGTGAATGCTTCATCGAGCTCTCCCCGGGGGTTGAGGGGGGGGGGCGCTCGCTCGGTACAAGTTGGGCTTCCGCCGGCCAAGTTGCGAGGAGAGAGCTCGGCTCTTTCCGGGACAGGGAGGGCCTTGGGGATGCTGGCAGGAAGTTTTGTGCTTCGCAACCTGCGTTTAGCGACCTGCTGTAGGGAGTTGATTTTTGACTGATGGGCATTTGAAATCATTTCCTCGTGATGCATATATGGCATCTTACATTTTTATACGGTTTTTACTTCTCGCCAAAAATCCTACTCTCGCCAAGATTCTAGGGTCGATCTTTTCAAGTTGTAGAGGGAAGGACGCGTTTAGGAAGTATTTTGGGAGGGATATTTTTTTCGCAACTTTTCTGTGAAAAAGAGATTCAAATTTGGAATTTACTGTAACCCTTAAATGCCAATTTTGTCAAAATCGCTCCAAATTGTTCTATTTGAAAATTACTATTTGGGATGAAGTTTTACTGTTATTTAATATTTATGAAATAATATTTCCGTTCTACCATTAGGAAAGCTAAAAATTGAGAAAATTTCGAAGAAATGTACTTCTATACTTTCCCGTATACGTACGTATATACGGAGTAATATACGCAAAATAGGGAAATTAATGTAATGCTGTGGAAAATCGATTTCAAGATTTCAACGGAAATACACGTTTTGAGATCTCCTGATATCTTAAAAAAAGCGTTGTTTTGTTTCAAAACGTTTGTCCGTCTGTCCGTACTTCCGTCAATTTGTGAACACCACTAGGGCGTAAACCATACGAAGGATGTTTTTGAAATTGTCTATCTGGCTCGGGTAAACGCTTTGAGATTTTGAAAAACATTTTTTTAAAATTTGTAGGTACCTTACACAAAACCACTGGACGTTTTCACAGTTTTCTCAAAAACGGCTCTTTTCTTTAAACTCTTGATAGGAATACTGCAATATGAACTTTATGAGATGACAAACATCAGTTCGCTCTATTCCGATTTCTGTGAAAACTAGCTCAAAGTTCCAAATTTTCAGAAATGATCAAAAGTCATTTTCTTGAAAACGGCTCAAAATTTTGCCTTCGAAATTTTCGAACGAATAGTGCTTATTGCACTCTTTAATATTACTTAAAGTTCATTTCGGTGTATTTTTTGTTATTTCTGAAAAATTAAGAAAACTTCAAACAAATGTATTTTGGGATTTGATAGGTGGCAGCTGGCAAGAGTATGTGGCAAGTTCGTATAGCTATCCGAGACCAAAGGAAATAGAAAACTAATACGAGAAAGTCTGTGCCATTTGTAGCACCACTAGTTTTGAGTTTGTGTAAAATCCGCAGGAGTCCGGACATAACTGCAACCGAATTAAAGCCTCAGATTTTGATGACAGCGACCAAAAACCACAAATTGCGACATGCAACACTCTAGTGAAGAAGATATATAATTTTTGCAATTGTTCATATGTAAATCTTCCTCTCCACTGTCATCAAAAGACCTAGGGGAAGATATCCACCGCCTATATCGCATTAGCATGTTTGAAAATTTGAGAGAGTTTGGAAATTAGAAAAATATTTGTCACCGGTTGTCTGGCAAGAAAATCCTCGCCTTTTCTCTTGCTACTGCCTACACATACTGGAAGGGCACTGGGACTGGTCACGAGCTTTGCGTTCAGAGAAATACCTCCGCCCACAGCGACCGGCTACGCGCCGCGGCAGAGGACGCTCGAGAGGTTTCTACGGTCGACTGCTCTCGGTCGGGCGCTGAGAACTGTTGGGGCGCGGCGCCCAATCACATTGCATCCCTTCACTGCCCGCGATGCCGCTACCGAAATCCCTCATCTGGGGATTCTGGTAAGTTCTTTTCCTGACTGCGTTTATTAAATAAAAAACACTGAAAATAAATAATTTTCAGCCTCGGTGAATTGCTGGGGCTATATTTCACTGGCTTCTCTAGAATGACCCCTAGCATAACTATATTGAATTAGTTTGTAATATAATTTCCAAACTCATTATTTCACGTTACTTCACCAAAATACCATTACAAATCAGAGTAATTACATGAAACGTCATCAATTATTCGTTTTCTTAAATATACTACGCCTGTGTGTGTAATTTTTATGAGCTGTACATAAACATTCCGATTCGTTATTTCAAAATAAAAATGAAATTGAAAGAAAATCTTGTAATAAACATTACTTTATTAGAAGAGGTACAGTTTCAAGTTATTAGATACTCCTCTCCATTTCAATTTGCTAACTTCTTCTGGTGATGTATGATTTCAACCCAAATCTTTAACTGCTAATTTCATTACATGAATGTGAACGGTGAAAGTGATGCTAGAAAGGGTAGTTAGGTGAGTTTTATAGGCTCCTGCATTTTCAGAATCCATAGAATGCGCTGCGAGCTAGCGACATTACTGAAGACCAGGGTGGATTGAGAGTTGGTCGCCGCTCGCCCGGAGGCTTCCGAGATTTGCAATATAATAGCGGCGTGCACAGAAAACGTCTGCCCGGTCTTACTCCGAATGTTCGCCAGGCAGAACCCCGAGTGGCGGTCGACCGATTTTCGTAGAATGCAGATGCCACCCCAGCAACAAGCCTTGACTGCGGGCTAAGGTCGCAGTTTCGATTCTGAGCGTGGCCTTCCCAGTGAGTACCGTAAAAATGAGTGTCGTACAGTTTAGGTAACATAACAATATATTTCGCCAACACTAATTTCATAATTGCAAAAACAATTACAAGTATTCATACAAATGATACATGTTACGTAAAATTTCTCAAAATACTCCCACAGGATGAAGGGGAGTGGGTTCCAATTCTACGTTACAAATTCTCCAATATTCCGGCTCTCGTGTAAATCATAATCGTGTAAATCAAACCATGCTTAAGCCCGACGTCCTTGGGATTTAAAGTAAACAAACTAAAAGCGTCAGGTCGGTTTACGGGGGGTGACGAATCTCCCCTACACGTCAGCACGGTAACAAGCATTCTTGCACTCCAGATACGTTGCGTGTGGAAGTGAAGACAATTCAGTTTGTGTTGCACGCAAACTTCAGCATGAATCAAGGATTACATACATATCACGGTTTGCGGATGCAGAGTACTGTAATGTATTCATTACATGTATTTTTAATGTATTTATTACCTTTTCTAAATTCATTAAACCGATGCGTTGGTTTGTGCATGCATCCGAAGAGAATGGCGAACGGCCTTAAGCCACTCTTCAAAGGTACACTACATGCTTCGGTAATAAAATATATCGTGCAAGTGCATGACACATTGAAAATATGTATTTTGCATATCAACCAATGTTGTTATCTCCTGCTATTAATTCATTCCTTGTATGTTATTTTAATGGTAATGCGTTTAAGATTTATTTCCAAGTTTTATGTATATTTCTACAAATGCATCATACACCTCCCTTCTCAAAAGTATACTCGTGCACACCATACTCGTTTTGAAATAAGACCGGGCAGTGCCGTGCCGACCTTCGTCATAAGTGCCTTGGACAGGGTGCGAGCCGGTGATAAGCCGACGCGACGCGACGCGACGCGACGCGGTGTAGCCCAGCCGGCCACGCTTGTTTTCACCGCATTAGTGTGGTGTTGGGTGAAGACTGTGTACACCATTTGAGGCCAAAAAAGTTTTATTCGAAAAAATCAATAATATCTGTATGAATTCGTAAGGCTATAATATAAAAATCACTAATAATATTATAAGTATACAACTGCTTAGAAGGTTAAATTCTTGGCTATTCGGGAGAATGAGTGACTGCCCTGAGGAAGCCTGCGACATGTCAGGCGAAACGTCGGCCTCTCAGCCAACAACGCTACGTCTCCCGGATAGCCAAGAATTTATGGAATCGAGCCGCGGAAGCTTAGGTGTGCGAGCTTAGAAGGAAACATAGTTGTTTGAATAGTGTATTGGTACCGATTTATACAATATTTAAATATCAAAACCATCGTTTTGAAAATTTTGGTACTTAGCTCTTTGGCTTTGCAATGCCTCATTTAATTGAAGAAAATCGTATTTTCTGCGATATTAGTGCATTTTAGAATATTACTTGATAATATATTTTTCGTTAATGAAAGAAGCACTTGGAGATGTCTTTTGACGTGAGTAGGTCAGGTAAGCCTATATCTGGTATATTCTTAACCAATATACTTAAACGCCTGTTGTTAATACAATATTTTAAGTTTATAAATTTGAATAGGAAGGAATTATCTCTAACTTATCTATTATTTTTGTTAATAACTGTTAATTTTGCGTAAAGTTACGAAACGTTAAGAAACAACAGTTAAGCTATTAAGAGTACATCCCTACCTTAGAATAAGAAATGTCCAAAGCTCTCCTACTTTAAGTTTCGTCTTTTATGGGTGACCCCGAATTCTTTTTCATTAATTGTCATTTTTAATTGACTATATCTCTTTGCATTATGTTTCCATCTCCGCAGTTTCTTGAATTAATATGTTCACACTCTAGACAAAACGTAAAATACGTTAAACTTTTTAATGAGGAAGATAAACTTCTCTAAATTATTTTTCTCGAAAATGTGTAAGAGAAATAACGTACAAATTGATAGCATTGTATCAAATATTGCATTAATAAAGTTATGTTTCATGAATTTGAACAAGTTACTATTCTGGCGTACTGTAATTTCGAGGGAATAAAAATCCAGTTTGATTTCAAGTGTGTTAAATAATTCTTATATAAGCCTTTATAATTTTTTCTGGTATACACATGTGTTTTGTAGACATTTAGAAGATGCGAATTTTTTTGTAGCTATCGCCTCATATTTTCAGAATTTCATTACTTTTTTAATTATTTTCATGTTTTCGACGTAATTTCATCAATTAGAACTGGGCTTATTCCACTTTTGTAAGTAAAATAGTGAGATTGTCACTTTTGAATCTTGCTGGACTACAACTGCAAAGACTGGAGTTGCATGAAACTGCAATGACACAGCTATTCTAGAATTTCATTTAAGAGAGTTTTCCGCTTCTAATTAAAGTAGTGAAGAATACACAGTCCCCTGCATATTTCTGATCCTTAAAAATTCAATATTTCAAGGAACAAGAAAGACAAGAACATACGTGGCCAAACCCTAAGCGAGACGTACACCTTGATTACCTCTCGCATATGAACGGGATTTTAAATTATAAAAATGTATTTAGTTACAATAGTTTTACTTTTCTAATTTCTTTTGAACTATTGAAGACTTTAAGTGTTTATTTCTCCTACCGAAAGCTCCAGTGGGTTCATTCAATAGATAATAGCGCAAAATAGATGTATACGAAATCAAATACAAATGCAACCTTTATCGTTTTCCTTTTCACTAATGAACGGCTTTTGAAATGCAGGACTGCTGCGTGCGCCGTGAGGCCGCAAAGCAAGGAGTGAAACGCGTCGGATCCTAGTCACGGAAAGAAAACGCGCAGCACGCTTCAGCCGCTGGCGTGATGGCCCCCGTTCATCGGCGTGTCGCCATCCGTCTGCTCTGGGATGTTGTTATTCCGTGCTGCCTCCGTCAGCGCCCCACTTCGCGACGAACAGTCGCCCCAAATGATACCGAAAGCGAGAACACATATCTTTCTCTAATTTCGAAACGCATTTCAACTAAACCAAATAGAGACGTGAAATTTAAATATAATGAATAGAAAAAATCATCATAGTTCATCATTTTTTTGTTGTGTTTCATTAACATTCTTTTCACTTCCATAGAGTAAAATATTCGATTGCAATATTTCCCGGAACAATGTCTTTATAAATAATTAGTCGTCTCCCTGTAATGACTTCTTATTTTATTCCTTCCTTTGATGGTGAATGTTTGCCAACCAAATTCTAAGTTCTAAAGGCTTCCCCGAAAGGGTATTCATCTTTACCAAATGGCGACGCTATTACTATTGCTGGCATACTGAGAAGGTGTAATTATCATTGTTTTCTAGCTTAATAATAATTTTGGAACCCTTTAAAATTTTATGTTGGGTTGTGATCGAATAATCTTTCACGGTAAACAACTCAATCATCTTTCATTATTGTATGTCTCATTGAGTATTTAAGGTACTTTAAGGTACTTTAAGGTACTCGTGTACCTGAGTTTCAAATTTTATTTGTGGCGTATATCTGAAGTTAAACATGTTTACTCATAGGATTAGGTATTAACAAAGTCAATTTTTGTAAATATTTATATTATTATTATTTTATATTTATATTCTGGTATGCCCTTTTTCCTTCCAAAAACAGAGTATGATTTGCAACATCATCTCTCATGGATCGTTAATTTTTTTGTTATTTTTTTATGATTGTTATTTGGATTATACTTAAGCCCCTGAATCTAAATTTGAATATTGTTAATTGACTTGTCAATTCTTTACAGTGATTTGAATTAGAATTATTTAAAAATCACTGGTAATAATCTCGATTAACAGAGCAATTTATTATCTGATAGTTGTAGATTAGATATGTAGAGTTACAGTTATATATTTCATTATGACGTCATAAGGACATTACATTAGTTTAAATTATATTTTTAAAACTTCTTCCAAAATAATCTAATTTTTGTTTAATTTGTAGCTATCATGTCACCTGAATTGCAAATGGTCGTGGGACTTGGCGTAGTCACGCGCATTCGGAAAAGTACCAATAAATAAAATACTAACAAACTTAGAAACAAACGGTGTTATGCAAATAGAAAGCACACATCTCTATGCACAAGAAACAATCAAAAACAAAAATCCATTTTTTTACGGGGAAACGTCATTTTGAGGTAGACGAGTACCTAACGAAAACGAATATTGTTTATTAAGTAGCGTTAAAAATGTTAATGATGAAGTAGAACCCGAACTTTCTACTTGGTGATTCCGTGTGCGCCTTTGGCCCAGTCGAGCCCAGTGCGGGGCGCCTGTCCCGACCCCGCGTCGCGCGCTGCCGCTGGCATGTGGGGTCGACGGAGTAAAAGGTCACAGCTGGGTGCGCCCGCTTGTCATCACACTCGGCGGAAATTGCCATCTTAAGCGAGAGCTGCTCTGGATCACGCTCGAGGCGGATAAACACGATTCTAGCTTGTGTTATGAGGACGTTGGAGCAAGTGTGTTGTTCCGCCATAAATACGCTGTTTCGTATTCTCGGAGAACACTTGGAGAAATTAATATGGCAGTTTACATTGTCCCATAACTACTATTTACTCATTTAGAGAACACTGCTCGACGAGAAGTAACATTTTGCTTTCTTTGCTCTGTATATTTTAGAAATGTTCTTTTTGGAATGATACACTCTTCCTTCACAGTTAATGTGAGGTCCAACTTCCTGAATTGAGATTTCTACGAAACCCGTGTAGGTCAGCTGATTTATGAATTGTTAAAAGACTGACAAGAGATAATTTTGACCTATAATTACATTAGTTGCGTCACATTTATGTAGGATCAAGATTTTATCGATTATACGGACGATCCATCTTTCAAATATGTTTCTAAATATAATTCGACTATTTTAATTGCAATGAAACATTTTTTGTCACGTTCAGAATTTTTCTTTCTCTCCCCCCACAACACCAATATACAAACGATGCGACATGTACGCGACACAATGCAACGCATTCAGCGGCCAATTGGCACTTTCAGGTGTAAATGTTCTGTACCTGAACAGTTAATCACCCTGTCAGCCCTCTTTTACTCCCGAGGCCATAAATCTCCTTTTTCAGCCCTTTCAGTACCTCGCACTACGGGGCAAATCAGTGTCACTGTCACTAAAGCTGCGAATTCGTGTACACAATCCCTACTGGATCGCCTATTGAAGCTCTTCGTAAACCCCAGAGTGACATCAAAGAGCGTGTTAACGTCACCCTAACAAAAATGCCGACGTAACTTGTATCTTCACATTACGCGTTGCCTTGAAAACCCTACACACAAGTCCCATTTTTCCTGCCAGGCTTCGCGCTTGCGTCGAGGGAATGTCACTTGGAGATGTCACGTATCATAGTAACTGACGTTCGGAAAACGTCACTCGGGTAAATGCGCGTGCCATTTTACTGCTGTTTTTTTAAGCTTATATTTAAAGGACAGTGCTCTTTGTTCTATCATATTTAGAAAATGTAAAGTATATTTGACATGTTCATTTAATTGTTTTTATGTGTCTTCTTTATTCTCCCAATTTACTTTGTTTGGGAGAATTCGTATTTTTCTTACTTCTTTGTAGCTATCATAAAGTTATGATTATTATTGTATTTCCATTATTAGAAAGAAAAGTCTATAATCTGCAAAAACTAGAAAAAAAACAGTTTTTAGCCACAGGTAAAAACGGTTCTTTCAGGACATATGTATCGTGCCTTGAGTTCAATTTTTGCACTAGGGCCTAAAGTAAGACGATGCTCAAATCTGTGAATGCAATTAAGAAAACAAAATAATTTCATTTAGCCACACCAGCTCCATATCAGATGCTACTGACGTTAATGCATCATTAAGTGACTTGTATACTTGAATCAAAATAAAATAATAATAAGCAAGACTGACTAAAATAGTGTATAACACACGTTGTACAAGTGATTTTAGAGTTTTCGTTGTATATCACAAAATAAAATGTCATTTATGTTACTTGTTTCGTAAATAACTTTTTTTAGCACTCTCACCCCGACGTTTCTTTCCCTTCTTATTTTCAAAATTATTTAAATCATATTTTCAGAGGTAGATAATACTAAAAAAAATCTTGTTAAATGCACTCCATTCATCGCGAAAAGCACATGCGTAGGTCGACAGTCGCAAAAGTCCATGGCGCGCCTGGTCATCGGCTGGGGCCGAGGAGCTAAAGCGTTGCCCCTGGGAAGGCAACACGCGCGACCTGGGCGTTCCGCGGGGCGGCCGCCACTGATGAGGAAATGAGGTTATTCCAGTTTGCAATTTAAGCGCGCAGTCGAGCAGGTGCCGCGCGGCGTTCCACGCCAGCACTTCTCATTTCTACGTGTCAACAACATCCTGTGCATTTCCTGCCGGCCTGTCCCGACCTATCACAAAATTCGGGCGTTAAAATTGCTGGTTCCAACCGTTCGCATGTATGTAGTACGTTGAGAGCGCGAAAACCCATTACCTCAGCAAACTAAAATTTACCTCAGAAAGGAAAATAATTACATGTTGCTTGTCTTCACGATATTTCCCAAAAATGCTGTTCTTAATAATGCAATGTTGGAGATTTTAACAAACTGTTATATTATTTATATATGATCTGAAATCCGAATTTAACAGAAGTGAAATAATTAGGTTCTTGTTTTACTTTTCCCAAGAGTCTCCTGTCCGAGTTGAAAACATGAACGGTTGGATTCAGTTTCTTTCTAATTTAGTTTTTTCGAGAATATGAAGTTATTACGTACTGAAATGGGTTTCTTTCATTTGATCGAAAACCAAAAATTGGTATTTGCCAATTCACCACAAATTCACAGAATTGGAACACCTGTTTTAACTTTAGCTCGAAACAGTGAGTGTTTAATACAATGTTACAACGAAATACCAAAACGAGGAAAGAATATGAATTTTACGTTATAACACATATAAAACAGAGTTCATTATAATCATTTTAGAATTGTAGCAGTGTAGAGAACTTATCAACTGCAGCTATTGCCTTTTCTGTAGGGTAAATAAATGAAAAATGATAAAAGAAAACTATAATTTTCATTTGTTAAAATAATCGTGAAGATATTTAGTCAGAATACTGCGATTCACTTTATTTTCTCTTAAAATTATATTTTTTGTCTACTGGTAAATTCAACATTTTTCATCTCTGCGACCTTTTGCTTTGAACTCATTCACTAAACATGAAAATCACCGCGCCTCAGCACGGAGATGTTTTCAAAAGGATGCCAGAAAGCCTCGGATTATGTTTTAATTAGCGACGATCCGAATTCGTTGAAATAATTCTGAGAAATAGAATTTTTGATGTTCCCAATGCAACATTAATGATGCAGCAAACCGTGCGCACTGCCCCTTCCGAGATAACCAGCGCCCAACAACCCCACGGAGAGCTGCTTCCGGCCCCGCTGAAGGGGCCGTCCGCATTGCGGTCACGCCGCGCTGCTACGGCGGAGGCGGAGCGAGGCAGGCGGCAGCGCCCTCCCCCCCCTCCCACCCAAGGCGAAGGGTGAGGAGAGAAAGAGAGGAAACGAGCAACGGTAGACATGTGAGCACTCTGCTAGCGAGAGAGCAGGGAGAAAAGGGGGATAGTTCACCCTTCGCTCATTCAATTTCCAATGTCTACCTACGTGCTCGCTCTAGCTGAACCACTGGAAAAAATCAATATTCCGATGCCAATGCGCTACACATCTGATTTGCAGCGATGGATCCAGCTCCACGACCATCGACTAGATCCGTGCATCCACCTGCAACTCACACACCCCGTCGATCAATTTAATGTCGCCGCATTTCGGTTTAGGTGTCAGTTGATGCTTTTTGCATCACAACTGCGTCACATGTTTAGGTTGGGGAATCAAGAACAAGACGTAAATATTACTCTCCCTGAAATGTGAAAGTCCTATGAATGTCTTGTACGTCCGATGGATTCTGCAACAAACCCTGAGGACATACACACCTTTCGTAAAAGTTGAGTCGAATTATTTAACACTTACGTCCTATTACGTAGGTAACTATTAATTATTTAACTCTTACGTACTATTACGTAGGTAATTATATAACACTTACTTACTACTACGTAGGTAAAGACAAAGGCTTTCAAAAGAACTGAAGCCAAAAAAATGTCATATCTATTTATGCGCAGAATGGTTACAAGATTAAGAACTAAATAAAATGTCGGCGGCGTCGCAATTCAATCCAATAAAAATGGCAATTTTACAAACACAGTTTGCAATCTGCGCAAGCCAAACTCACGAATATTGATTGCATGTAAGATACATTGTCATGCAGAAGTGATTATTTTGGATTATAAAGTGATTGTTGTATTATCTGAATGCATATTTGGGGTTTGATTTTAAAGATGTGTAGCACAGTGCTTAACAATGAAAGGATCAAGCTTAAGGTTTCACAAACTGCATCGTTTTTAATATGTCGCTATATTTCTCGTTTCGTACCACATTCTCAGGTGCATCTCAGCTTCGGTGGCTTTTTTATACACTTTTGCAGTTAGGATCAGTGTTTATTGATTTCCATTAGTTGTGAAAATGCACTGTGGGTTCTTTCTCTAGGTTATAATAGACAGTTCGTTAAATTGGTAGTGGACTTTGATGAAAAAATACTATATTTTTCCAACAAACAGTTCAAATATATACAATTATAAAACAAACAAAAATATTTAACAATACTATGTTATTAGACAATGAGGCAAGCTTATACTGACATGCTCACTCACTTTGGAAGCAAAAATCAGGGCGGAGTATTAACAACTTGTGTTTCACGTTTTTTAAGCAAAGACTGAGCCTCTCCAACATCATCCAATGGAGCAAGTGATCGATACGCAATTTATCTATGTACTGAAAGTCGTTAAGCAGAAGGTTCTAGAGGGCGGTAGTTAGAAGAAGAGATAAAATGGGAAAGGCGAAACAAAACACGGGGAGGAAGCACGCGGACACTGCAACAACTCGTATAAGAAAAATAAAGGAGATAGGTACTTTAAAGAGTAGGGTGTTATCACAGGAAAACAGAATGGAAACGAATGAAAAGACAGAAAATAAAATGCAGACCTACAATTCACCGTGAGACGATTGAACATTCATCTGGCAAAAAAATTAAAGAGAAAAAACTAAATACCCTGCAAACTTGTTGGTGTGAATTAGACAAACAAAAACACGTACACCATACGTACGAAGAGGGATAATATTGAGCTGGACATGCGTCGTCGAGAGAGCGGAGGGAGCAGAAATCAGGCCGAGGACACACAGCAATCAGGGACGGTAACGGTGGATGATATAGGATACAGGGTGAGGGGGAAATGTGGGCACAACACTCCGGCGCGGCTGAACGAGAGCACGCACCGGGGCGCAGGGCGGCGCGGGGCGGCGCGGGGCGGCGCGGGGCGGCGCGGGGCGGCGCGGGGAGCCCTGGAGGACTGAGGTTAATTTGCGCGTTATTATCCACGCCCCCAGCCTCTCTGGAGCGCACCTGCGCTGAAGCCTAACTCACCCCACCCCACGACCACAGCATACCTTCCAGAAACGCCATTAGAAACGCCGCTAGTGCCGTCTAGTCCCCTTCCGCTCCAATACCCGTCTCTCAACGTTCTGCCAGCACAGCTCAGAACGCTCTCATCTCTTCTCCCATTACGCACTTTATCCTCATTTACCTACATTTACCAGTTGCGTCGAAAGGTGGCAAACCGTTTCTTTCATCTCTCTTCTATAGCCACATCAATGTTTTTACTCGAATCCTCGTAAGACCTTATGACGGCTTTTTCTCGGCCTTTATTCTCAACATAATGGTGCTGTCTGTTCTGCCCTTACGCTTTCTTCCTTTTTCAATTATTCTACTTTCAAATCCGGCACTCTCACCGCTTTCGCTTCAATTGCGTCATCTTTTAGAGAGGTGAACACAACCCTATTTCGCATTGTAGCACCATCTGAGTCCCCACCTCTCCTAATTCCTTCCTGCTAAGTCAATTTCTTCTCCACTGCGCCGTCCACCTCCATCCATTCCTCGCTTCTTCCTTTCCAGAACACGCCTGACTTCGCTCCAGCCTCTACATTCTCCTTATCATGCGTCTTCTGCCGATGCCAGCGTCGGGACCACACCAATCGCGTCGGAAGCTCACATCCGCTTCCCGTTACCAGTCAAATCCCCAGGGTACCCAACCACATTCAGCACAAAATCACAGACGATCTCTCGTGGTTCTCTCTCTTCAATTGCTTGCTTTTTCCGCTCAATGTTCGCCGTTCGGGGAACGTGTTGGTTGCCCGTTGAGGTGCATTGGCGCTTGATATTGACCGCGGAAGTCGCGGGTTTTCTTCGCTACGATGGGAATGAAGCACTCACTGCGCAACAGGTGGGAAGTTTCTGTTGCAATTCTACTGTAAAACGTAAAAAGTACTTATTTTAAAAACAGGACGAAACAAATACCTTGGTCATCTTTTATTTGGTTTTTCTTTTTTGTTTATTATCTCACTGCTAACACAAATATTTGGTTCCACCATTTAGTGCCATTTAGTGTTTCTCATTTTGCTATTTATTTTGTTAATCCTTTGATTTTTGAGTTTATCAATATTTTATAAGTAATTTTGTGAAGAAATATATTAAATTTCGCATAAAATAAATTAATATCATTACAGAAACAATATTCTTCTTTATTACAAAAAAAGCGGAATAAAGCCTACTGTATGAAAGAAAATAACTTCAGATCTGTGGAAGTACAACAAAAACTGAAAAGAGGGAGAGAGAAATAAGTGAATTCTTCTCGCCTAGGCTCCCAAGCTGTTTGCGAAGATGTTTGCGATCCGTTCCTTAAATAACAGAAAACACTCTCTTGCAGTTTTTCTTTCTTTCCTTCTTTTTCCTTCCTTTTGAGCTAAAGTGTAGTTTCTTCAGGGCTCTAGCGTCGATATCCGAACTCAAAATAACTGAGAGGAAAAGATACAGTTGGGTTTAGAAGAGATTCTTCAGCGGGTAGAGTTACATGTACAATTGAACTCTACGAAAAAAACATTATCGATGAATATTTAACAATGTTCCCTTATAATTGATTAATAAATTACCTTATTCTTCAGTTTTAATAGTAAAAATCAAAACATAAATAATTTAAAATGTGAAAAATGTAATTTTAAAGTTTGGAGTAATTTTAGATTATTTATTGGAAAATAGAACTTTACTTTATTCTCTAAAATATATAATATATCAATGGAAGGACAAAATTTGATTGCAAATTCTTTTTACAACAGGGCAAATACGCATCTTTTCTTAATGCAGGAATCTTGAAAGTACTCGCAGCAATTCTGTTTGCATTATTACTTTAAATGCGTCTCTGAAAAATGTGTCTCTACTTATTCTCAGTAAAGTTAATTGGACACGCTGGTTTTCTTTTTGATTGCTTATGAACATTATATTACGTCTCTAAGAGGTAGGGAGTTTATTTACAGAAAGGAAGTCTGTTAAACGAGTTTGCGTATTTCGTTAACTTCTCAAAGCAAACTGCAGCAAAATCAACAGAGGGAATGGAAACATTACGAAAAATGTTAACCCCTAGCGAGTTGAAAAACTTAATAATTTATATTTGAATTATTCAAATGGAGGTCAGTGTTTGTAATAAAACATCTACGTTTCTATGAATACGATAGTACGGCGTGAAGAAATAAAAAGGAATATCAAGAATTTACGTTTGACAGCACATCTTTCTGAATTGCATGAAGGGTGAATATTAATCTTTGTTTTCGCGCTTCCAAACAAAATTCGCAAACATTGTAGTGGACAAACCCGTATGTTTCCTTTGTGAATATTTAAAAAAATAAAAAGGACAAATATACACCTCTTTTATATGCATGTATGCTTCATCACTCCTCATTAATGGATATTCTGTTTCCAATAAATACCGATTTCTGCTTTGTGGTTATGGTGTCCCAAAACAACACGTGATGGAGCATTCGATTACTAGGCAGAATGTTTGAGGGTTTTAAAAATCTGAGACCATTTGTATAAAGTATAGACAGTCTGTCTGCCTTAGCAGTAGATTATTTTGCTTGCTCATTATGCAATGTTTGCATTTTGGGCACACTAATTTTATTAATATACGAATTAATCTTCTCTGATATATTATACAAATTATTGTATTGATTATATTGTAACAAACTATATTACAACATATTATAATATTTATATTAATTGTAACAATATCGTTTGTAATGTAATTTTAACAATATACTTTCAGGTACTGAAGAGAATCTTGCAAAAGAGATCGAAAGGTCTGTCGATGAAATATAATATTTGACTTTTGGCTGGAACCATCGCCTGTTATGTATAAAATTTCAAGTATTCTTCAACTCACACACTGTGTGGACTCGTACACTTGGGACTCGAGGTGCCATTAAGGTCCTCTGCGCGTCCTCGTATACTCCGAGCGAGTAAATGAAATGCATGGAAATGGGTGGAAAGCGCGCAACCTCAGTGGCCGTGAAAGAGACGTGTCCCCGGAGGGGTGGGGGGAGGGCCGTGGGCGGCGGGGCCATCGCAGCAGCTCGTTGCAGTGGAAGAACCGGGCGAAAGGAGGAGAGTGACAGACCGCGGGAGAAGCGAAGCGGCAGACAGAGGTGGGAGAGATAAAAAGGGTAGGTAGGACGATGCGGCGGCAACAAAGAGAAGTCGGTGTCCTTGATTTGGGGTCAGTTGGCATGTCCGTACGTCGATTAGGACCGAGAGGTGGGGGAAGGAACCACGGGGAGGGGGAAGGGGGTGTCGGCCGGCGCGGGAGGATGGGTTCATGCGTGAATAGGAGAGGGACAGGCACAACACATAGGGAGGGGGGGCGAAGCGGTGCCAGGACGAGGGAGAGAACGGTGTCCAGCGGTTCTCAGCGGAAGAGCCTGACGAAAGAGTTGGAGCGACGCACCCATAGAAGGAGCGGAGCGGCAGGAAAAGAGATGCGGGAGAGATAAAAGAGAAGGTAGGACGATGCGGCGGCAACAGAGAGAGCTCGGTGTCCGTGGTTTGGGGTCAGTTGGCAGGTCCGCGCGCCCATTCGTGAGGCGAATGACAAGTGGGGGGGGCGGAGGTGGACTGGTGGGCGGCGTTAATGGTGCCAAAAGACATGGCTCCGCCCCAGCCCTGGCGTGCGGGCGTCCTGCCACGACGCGGAAACGGTGCAGAGGCACAGGAGAGGAGCTCCACCGGCCGCGAGGAACTCGGCGGAACAGGAAGGTGGCTGTTACAGTGGAGACGAATTTTCTTAAATTTCGGTCGGCCGACGTCGGTCATTTGCGTCCGATATGACCGAATCACTTAAACACGAGCTAGTAAATGGAAATTGGCATATTGAACCCGATAGACCTCTTCCGACGGCTTCCGGAAACATCCGCTGACGGACGATGTGTTTCGTTTTATTTCGTCGGTTGCATTCGCCTGAAATCAGCTGGAGAGTCAAGGCCATCTGCAATACCAAGACTACCTGCATTACAAGCCGATCGCTTAGTGTGACTTGTGCATGTTGCAAATAATGAAGTAGTATTATAAGAATATTCAGACGGTTTCTGGTAGTTTTCGGATGAAACAAGTCGGACGATTTCGCTCGCAATCGTCCGGTAGCAACCCATCGGCTCCACTGTGCCCGGCGCCGAAGGGCGAGGCAGGCAGTGGTGAGGCCGGCGTAGCGAGCGGGCGCTGGGGCACATCGGAGTGGCGTGCGGGCCGGGCTTGAGCTCGCTGCGGTCCCACGCGCTAATCACCCGCGGGCTATCTGTGTACGTTTCAATTAGGGAAATGCCGCGCGCGCCCATGTGCGACAGCGAGAGGCGGGAGGCGGGTGGCGCCGGCAGCCCCGGCCGCAGGGCGGGCGAAGGCGGAGGCCACGACCAAAGCGAGTGAGGCAGTTCAAGGGGAGAGGGCGGTTTGATTTTTTCTCTCTCCCATTCCTCTCCATCACTCCCTCTCCAGAATACAATGCCTCTGTCCGGGAGGTCCTAGGGTTGGAGTCCCCACGGTGGCAGGGTTTTCGACACTAACTACTTGGCTGACTCGAATTCAGACGCTGATTGGAGGACAATTCTGACGGTCGGCTGCTCTGGTTGCTGGTATTCCGTGGTGTCTCCGATCAACATTGGGCGAGTGCCGGATAATTTCTCTCCCAAATGGGGCTCGGACCGCACGCGATCTTTCCTTCGTCTTCATTATATAATATTTACCCCTTACACACACTTGCACTCACATGCACTACACTATCACACTTGTCGGGAGACCAGTCGAGAGGATAGAGCATGTCCCAGCTTCGACGGTGCCCCGTGGGTTGGAGCTACCTGGTTGGGGAGAATCTTCGCAAGCCGACGGAGGTCGAAGCCGGATCTCGCCAGCGAGCAAGGGAACATCACCGTCACTTCCCGCGATTAAAGCATTCAATACACTTACGGGGCTAATGACGCGCCCGGAATCACTAATTAATTACTCGATTTCCTGAAGTACGATCGTTCAATTCTCGGTTCCTTAACATCAATTGTTGCGCTCACGAGAAGAATACTTTTTAATAGGTTTTTGTGTTTTACCAGATTTCTATTGCATCACTGTTTGAGTCTTTTCTGAGGCTAATGATAAGACCATTAAGAGTATTCATTTCTTCAGCATGGAAATGAAAATGTGGCAATTTTCACTTCACCCACCAGTGAGGTTTTTTCGTTTCTTAATTGCCAGAAATGCTTCATTAATTTCACTTCTCTTAAAAACACATTGTCTTTCTTTTACTCAATTTAGTAATGGGCAATCAAATTCATATTTTAACTCGTCTGCGTTAGTGGATTCAGAATTTTTAGAAAATTTGCAAAAGACGAATTCAAACATTATAATCACATCTTTTGTTTAATGCACCACAGCAACCCATCCTGCGGTAATGGCGGTATGTAGTTTTCTTGGCCATTCGGAAGTTACTATTTATTATGAGTCTCCCCTAATCGGTCATACCCGTGATGATGATTTTTATGGATGGGTGATGTTGTTACGGTTTGAATTGTATACCAATGATGAAAAGAGGGGCAGGGAAAATTGAGGATCTCTGAGAAAACTTGCCACGTACCCGCTTTGTCCACCACAAATTCCACACGTAACATCCGAAATTCGCACCCCAATACCTGGAGGCGAAAGAGGAGTGGCCTTCATTTCGGCAAGGTGAAGAAGGGTACGTCGAAGGCGCGCCTGTGCGCCCCGCACGCGAGCTTGGGCGGCGGGAGAGAAAGGGAGTTTCGGAGCGCGATTGTGCGTGAGCGGCGCAGGGCCCGGAGGACGCAAGGGGGAGGGGTCAGCTGCAAAGTGACAGTCGTGGCGCAGAGGCAGCGCCTGGCAGCAGCGCACTGCACGTGATAAGAATGGGCAGTGATCGGAGCAGGGGAAGCGCGGCCAGTCAAAGGTGATGTCCACGTCGGCGCGGCGGACGCGTTGCTGACAGAGGGAGGTGTGGCGTCGGAGCGAGCGACGCGCGTGTGCGTGCGTTTATGTAGGTGTGTGTGTGAGGCCACTAGAGAGCGCAGGAGTTGGGCGGAGGGAATGAGAACGCCGAGGGCAAGAACACAACACAATAGGATGGCTGTCGACTCTGTATGAACAAAAGAAGAAGCAACTAAAATAAATAAAATCGTTACATAACAAAACAACACATCTGGTAATCCCATTACTACATTTACCGGAATATTCTTTTAAACCCATGCAATTCGTTTCTCCTCTTTTAAGTAATGGAGATCGCACCAAAATGATTTTGGCACTTAGAAATGACTACACATTATGATATAAACCGATTTCCACTAGTTTAATGATATTTACTAATACAGAAGGATGTGAAAATTTGATCAATAAAAGGTACTTATTGATATCTTCGTCAGCGTGACACTTAATTTGCAAGTATTGTGTTAAAAAAATTAAACAATGATTAATTAAACACAGATTAACTGTTTTAATTGAATAACGACGTCCCATAATTAGGTTTCTATGATTTTGTTATTGATGTCGTTCTTCTCAGATTAAGCCTTTCCAGTGGGTTTGTACGCCATTCCTCTGTGGCGCAGGGTCGCTTCAGCTTTATTTCCCGGCGGGCTGCGCGGCGCGGCGCGGCGCTGCGGCCTCGAGGCGAGGGAGGCGTTCCTGGTTGCGGGAGGCAACTGCGAATTGTGCACTCGCACAAAGAGAGGACCTGCGGCCAGGCTCGAACCCACGGAAAACCTCCGTTCAAAGGCCTCTATGTATGTGCCTACTAATTACTCAGCCTAACATTAACATTAGAGAACATTAACTGGAGTAGCCAGTCTAAACGAAATAATGAAATTAGACCATAGAATAAGATGTTGGTCGTATCTTGACAATTAAGTTATTAATTTTTTTCAGGATAAATAATAATATTATCTTTACGAGTGATCCGTTACGATTGTTATTAACATAGTACTTAGTCAAATTCTTTGCTTCTTGTAAATACAAATATTCAGAAAACTCTAATGACTGATCTGATTCAATTTACCGAATATGCTTCCAGAAAAACAGTTTGCATTACATATTAATTATTCTATGGTTTAAAGAAGTACTACTAGATATACCGGCTCCGAGAATGTCGCCGTTTTTTGTTGATTGTCATTAATGGCATTCCATTGTTAATTGAAGAAATCGAACCGGTTGATCAATTGTATTCTCATTCACGGTTTTTTGCTCAGTATGTAACAGAAGAATGTCGAATCACAATCAAGCAACTAGATTTTAAATATTGATAGAACAGAATGTTCATTACAAAGGGCCTGTTTTTGCCTGTTTTTGTCTCTGTGTTTTTTAAATATTTCAGTGCTTTCTAAACCATGCTTTATTAATTAGTAACTACAAGGAATTCTGTTCTAATTGAACATCACTGCAAAGAGTACATCAATCCGCCTACAGAGTTGGTCAGTGGAATCATGTTTAATCTCGAGCCTACAGCAAAGCCACAACCATTGACTGGAGCTTTATGATAAGGGGTTGATCATAATAGACGGACGTGAATCGCACTTAGGCCTATAGAATGATTCGGATATGGTGAGTGGAGGATAATCCATGCTGTCAATTGCAGGTTTCAGCTCTCCGACTTCATGTATGATGTATTTCCACTACAATCGGAACTTCAAAATTAGCTGGACATAGACGCATAGACGGTGCATACTAAAAGAGATTTGAGAAACTTCAGACGTGCAACTCTGATTTCAAGCAATGTCATTCCCTACGCCTTCTGTTGCCACTGCAAATTAGTGAGTGATACAATTTAAAAACATTTTGGGGGGGATTATTCAAAGTTGTAATAATTCACATTATGGAGATATGAACGTCAGAATTAAGTATCTTTTGCGTGCTATATTCTACTTGTTATCCGATTTCGGTTATATTGAGTGTCAAAAACTTCTCAAACCGTCCCCATTTCCGATCACATATATTGTTCTCGAAAAATTCATGTAACTTTTTTAAGATTATTTCTAATTGGATTGCACCCATTTCTAAACCATTGATTTACAAACATCACAAAACGACCTGTATTATTAATTTTTGTCAGCTACAACAAAACGAGTCTCGTGTAGTACACGTAATTCCTCATGGATGAAAAGCTTTATCCATCGAAATGATGTCTGCACAAAAGCCCGCATTTCGCTCGTAATGAAATTTGTCGCGAGTGCCTTAGCGCCCTCGATTCCACGCGCGCCGGTCGAACGGCTGTGAAGAAGCGGCAGGCGGCGGGCCGATCCGCATTGTGCGCGCGCCGGCGGCAGAGGCTGCCTTCGGCCACTCGGCAAAAGCGGGCAAATGCACTTTTTACGGCGCAAATGAAGACGTGTTAGCATTTCACGGCACGAATGAGTGCGTCATCACACGTTCAGCCAATCGAAACGAGAGCATCGTGAGGATGAAAAGGGACAGCCAACCACCGTTTTCTTACACAGACGTCAAACACTCGAGACGTCATAAGAAAGTTGTTTCGCAAAATTCAAGTTGATCCTTATATACATTAATTATGCTGTTATACAAAATAATAGCGTAAGCATCTCGTTTATTCGTTGAATTCGTACAAGTTTGAAAACTCACTCTTAACGTCGGTCGTTTTCAAAACATGTACTCAAACAAAAAAGCATACTATTATAAACGAATTACATAAACTACTATTCTAAAACTTCGAGCAATCGTTGGAGCAGGTCTCGGGGAAAGAAATATCTGTTTAGAAAGCCTTGGGATTATTATAGACGTGCAGGATTTTGTTGTTGATTTTCTTGTTTACAGAAGTCAGCCTGCTATTACACTGTGGAGTTCTAAATGAACGAATAAAAAACGAAGATGGTTTCACGCGTATATTTTCGAAAATAATAGTCGGATTGAAGTCTGCTTTGTCCCATTGAAATTCTCGTTGAAAGTTGTACATACATACGTGAATTCAGAAAGAAACTACAAAATTATGATTTTTTCAATTGTTTCACCAAATTTCGTGATTTTAGTTTCATTTGATTTAACGCGTTTAATTTGGAAACTAATAGTCGGATATAGTGTGCTTTGCCTCATTAAATTTCTCGTCGAGAGTTGTACTTACATACGTGATTTCAGAAAGAACCTACGAAATTAAGTTTTTTCCAATTTTTTCACCATATTTCGGGATTTGGGCTTCATTTGGTTTCACGCGTTTAATTTCGAAACTAATAGTCGGATTGACTACTGCTTTGCACCATTGAATTTCTCGTCGAAAGTTGTACGTACATACGTGATTTCTGAAAGAACTTACGAAATTACGTTTTTTCCAATTTTTAACCAAATTTCGAGATTTGGGCTTCATTTGGTTTCACGCGTTTAATTTCGAAACTAATAGTCGGATTGACTTCTGCTTTGCACCTTTGTATTTCACGGCAAAAGTTGTACTTACACAAGCGATTTCAGAAAAAACGTACGAAATTAAGTTTTTTCCAATTTTTTAACCTTATTTTGGGATTTGTGCTCCATTTGGTTTCACGCGATTAATTTCGAAATTAATAGTCAGACTGACTTCTGATTTGCACTATTGAATTTCTCGTCAAAATTTGTACTTACATACGTGATTTCAGGAAAGAATTACGAAATTAAGTTTTTTCCAATTTCTTCACCATATTTCGAGATTTGGCCTTCATTTGGTTTCACGCGTTTAATTTCTAAACTAATAGTCGGATTGACTTCTGTTTGCATCATTGAATTTCTCGTCGAAAATTGTACATACATACGTGATTTCAGAAAGAACCTACAAATTCAAGTTTTTTCCATCCTTTCTTAGATATACTGATTCTGGTACTTGCCTAGGACACTTATTTATGTCACATTTCCTGCTCTCCACATATAATTAATAACCAATCATACTATACATTCTAAAATGATATAGGTTGTCGGTGGTCTTGGATGTCTTCATTTGCTCATATTTTCCCACTCGAAAAGGTGAAAGAAAGGTTATTGAGGGACGCTGATTTAATTTGAGTATCAAGTGTAAACAAATGTTGCACTCAACGTTAAGGGGGTGATTGCATAACTAGGTCGTTTTGTACTTTGCCCAATTGAGGTTCTTTTTGTTTTCGTCTATCTCGGAAATTATTCGTCTGATTGGAGTTTACTTTGCACCAATCAATTTCTTTTAATGTGTTTTTCCTTTGTTACA
>BOPP01000030.1:2789704-2803796 GCA_017312745.1 Gryllus bimaculatus
ACCACCAAATTCAAGTTTTTGGCCAGTTTTTAACTTGCACAATTAGGTTTCCATTTGTTTTTCGTCTATCTCGAAACTATTCGTCTGATTGGAGTTTCTTTGCACCAAATATTTTTTAATGTGTTTTACTTATACAAATTAAGATTAGCAGTGCTGAAATTAATATTTTTTAAATTTGGCACGTAAGGGGGGTCGTTTTGATTTGCCAATTGAGGTTCTTTTTGTTTTCGTTCTTCTCGGAAACTATTCGTCTGATTGGAGTTTCTTTGCACCAATCAATTTCTTTTAATGTGTTTTACTTGTATACAAAATTAGAGTTAGCAGTGCTGAAATTATATTTTCGAAATTGCACGTAAGGGGTCGTTTTGTACTTTGCCCAATTGAGTTTTTTGTTTTTCGTCATTCTCGGAAACTATTTCTCTGATTGGAGTTACTTTGCCCAATCAATTTCTTTTAATGTGTTTTACTTGTATACAAAAATAAGAGTTACAGTGCTGAAATTAATATTTTTCGAAATTGGCACGTAGGGGGGGTCGTTTTGTATTTGCCAATTGAGGTTCCTTTGTTTTCGTCTTATCTCGGAAACATTCGTCTGATTGGAGTTCTTTGCACCAATCAATTTCTTTAATTGTGTTTACTGTATAAATTAAGATTAGCAGGCTGAAATTAATATTTTTCGAAATTTGCACGTAAGGGGGGTCGTTTTGACTTTGCCCAATTGAGGTTCCTTTTTTTTTCGCTATCTCGAAACTATTCGTCTGATTGGAGTTTCTTTGCACCAATCAATTTCTTTTAATGTGTTTTACTTGTTACAAATAAGATTAGCAGTGCTGAAATTAATATTTTTCGAAATTTGGCACGTAAGGGGGGGTCGTTTGTACTTTGCCAATTGGGTTCCTTTTTTTTCGTCTATCTCGGAAACTATTCGTCTGATTGGAGTTCTTTGCACCAATCAATTTCTTTTAATGTGTTTACTTGTATACAATTAAGATTAGCAGTGCTGAAATTATATTTTTTCGAAATTTGGCACGTAAGGGGTCGTTTTGTATTTGCAATTGAGGTTCCTTTGTTTTCGTCTATCTCGGAAACTATTCGTCTGATTGGAGTTTCTTTGACCAATCAATTTCTTTTAATGTGTTTTACTTGTAAAAAATTAAGATGGCATGCTGAAATATAAATTTTTCGAAATTTGGCACGTAAGGGGGGTGTTTTGTACTTTGCAATGAGTTCCTTTTTGTTTTTCGTCTACTCGGAAACTATTCGTCTGATTGGAGTTTCTTTGCACATCAATTTCTTTTAATGTGTTTTACTTGTAACAAAATTAGAGTTAGCAGTGCTGAAATTAATATTTTTCGAAATTTGGCACGTAAGGGGGTTGTTACTTTGCCATTGAGTTCTTTTTGTTTTTCGTCTCTCGGAAACTATTCGTCTGATTGGAGTTTCTTTGCACCAATCAATTTCTTTTAATGTGTTTTACTTGTATACAAATTAGATCAGTGCTGCGAAAATATATATTTTTCGAAATTTGGCACGTAAGGGGTCGTTTGTACTTTGCCAATTGATTCCTTTTTGTTTTTCGTCTATCTCGGAAACTATTCGTCTGATTGGAGTTTCTTTGCACCAATCAATTTCTTTTATATGTGTTTTACTTGTATACAAATAAAGATCAGTGGCTGAAATTAATATTTTTCGAAATTTGGCACGTAAGGGGGGTCGTTTTGTACTTTGCCAATTGTTCCTTTTGTTTTCGTCTATCTCGAAATATTCGTCTATTGGAGTTTCTTTGCACCAATCAATTTCTTTTAATGTGTTTTACTTTATACAATTAAGAATAGCAGTGCTGAAATTAATATTTTTCGAAATTTGGCACGAAAGGGGGTCGTTTGTACTTGCATATTGAGTTCTTTTTGTTTTTCGTCTATCTCGAAACTATTCGTCTGATGGAGTTCTTTGCAACATCAATTTCTTTTAATGTGTTTTACTTGTATACAAAATAAGATTAGCAGTGCGAAATTAATATTTTTCGAAAATTGCAGTAAGGGGGTCGTTGTACTTTGCCCAATTGGTTTTTTTGTTTCGTCTACTCGGAAACTATTCGTCTGATTGGAGTTCTTTGCACCAATCAATTTCTTTTAATGTGTTTACTTGTATACAAATTAGAATCAGTGGCGAAATTAATAATTTTTCGAAATTTGGCACGAAGGGGTCTTTGTACTTGCAATTAGAGTTCTTTTGTTTTCGTCTATCTCGGAAACTATTCGTCTGATTGGAGTTTACTTTGCACCAATCAATTTCTTTTAATGTGTTTTACTTGTATACAATTAGATCAGTGCTGAAATTATATTTTTTCGAAATTTGCACGTAAGGGGGTCGTTTTGTACTTTGCCCAATGAGGTTCCTTTTGTTTTTCGTCTATCTCGGAAACTATTCGTCTGATTGGAGTTCTTTGCACCAATCAATTTCTTTTAATGTGTTTACTTGTATACAATTAAGATAGCAGTCTGAAATAATATTTTTCGAAATTGGCACGTAAGGGGGTCGTTTTATCTTGCCAATTGAGGTTCCTTTTTGTTTTCGTCTATCTCGGAATATTCGTCTGATTGGAGTTCTTTGCACCAATCAATTTCTTTTAATGTGTTTTACTTGTATACAAATTAAGATTAGCAGTGCTGAAATTAATATTTTTCGAAATTTGGCACGAAGGGGTCGTTTGTACTTTGCAATTAGTTCCTTTTTGTTTTTCGTCTATCTCGGAATATTCGTCTATTGGAGTTTCTTTGCACCAATCAATTTCTTTTAATGTGTTTACTTGTATACAAATTAAGATGCAGTGCTGAAATTAATATTTTTCAAATTTGGCACGTAAGGGGGGTCGTTTTGTACTTTGCCAATT
The DNA here is from genome assembly GCA_017312745.1 of Gryllus bimaculatus. NCBI lineage: Eukaryota > Metazoa > Arthropoda > Insecta > Orthoptera > Gryllidae > Gryllus > Gryllus bimaculatus. Next base: position 2,792,598 of record BOPP01000030.1, read on the forward strand.
GAGGTTCCTTTTTGTTTTCGTCTATCTCGAAACTATTCGTCTGATTGGAGTTCTTTGCACCAATAATTTCTTTTAATGTGTTTACTTGTATACAAATAAGATAATCAAGTGCTGAAATTAATATTTTTCGAAATTTGCACGTAAGGGGGGTCGTTTTGTACTTTGCAATTGAGGTTCCTTTTTTTTTCGTCTATCCGGAAACTATTCGTCTGATTGGAGTTCTTTGCACCAATCAATTTCTTTTATAGTGTGTTTACTTGTATACAAATATAGATCAGTGCGAAATTAATATTTTTTCGAAATTTGGCACGTAAGGGGGGTCGTTTTGTAACTTACCCATCAATTAGAGTTAGCAGTGCCGAAATTAATATTTTTCGAAATTTGGCACGTAAGGGGGGTCGTTTTGTATATTGCCCAATTAAAGTTCCATTTTGTTTTTCGTCTATCTCGGAAACTATTCGTCTGATTGGAGTTTGCTTTACACCAAACAATTTCTTTTAATGTGTTTTACTTGTATACAAAATTTTAGTTAGCAGTGCCGAAATTAATATTTTTGGAAATTTGGCACGTAAGGTAGGTCGTTTTGTAATTTGCCCAATTGAGGTTCCTTTTTGTTTTTCGTCTATCTCGGAAACTACCCTTCTCATTGGGGTTTGCTATGAACCAAAATAATTATTTTTAATATGTTCTACTTGTATACAAAATTTTAGTTAGCATTCCCGAAATTAAGATTTTTTGAAATTCGGCACGTAAGGGGGGTCGTTTTGTACTTTGCCCAATTGAGGTTCCTTTTTTTTCCGTCTATCTCGGAAACTATTCGTCTGATTGGAGTTTGCTATGCACCAATTAATTTCTATTAATGTGTTCTACTTGTATACAAAATTAGAGTTAGCAGTGCCGAAATTAATACTTTTCGAAATTTTGCACTTAATGAGGGGTCGTTTTTACTTTGCCCAATTCAGGATTCCTTTTGTTTTTTGTCTATCTCGGAAACTATTCGTCTGATTCGAGTTTGCTTTGCCTCAAACAATTTCTTTTAATGTGTTTTACTTGTATACAAAATTAGAGTTAGCAGTGCCGAAATTAATATTTTTTAAAAGTTTTAACGTAAGGGGGGTCGTTTTTTACTTTGAACAATTGAGGTTCCTTTTTGTTTTTCGTCTGTCTCGGAAACTTTTCATCTGTTTGGAGTTTGCTTTGCACCAATTAATTTCTTTTAATATGTTTCACATGTATAAAAAATTAGAGTTAGCAGTGCCGAAATTAATATTTTTCGAAATTTTGCACGTAAGGGGGGGGTCGTCTCGTACTTTGCCCAATTCAGGTTCCTTTTTGTTTTTTGTCTATCTCGGAAACTACTCGTCTGATTGCAGTTTTCTATGCACCAACTAATTTCTTTTAATGTGTTTTACTTGTATACAAAATTAGAGTTAGCAGTGCTGAAATTAATATTTTTCGAAATTTTGCACGTAAGGGGGGGTCGTTTTGTACTTTGCCCTATTGAGGTTCCTTTTTGTTTTTCGTCTATCTCGAAAACTATTTGTCTGATTGGAGTTTGCTATGCACCAATTAATTTCTTTTAATGTGTTTTACTTGTATACAAATGTAGAGTTAGCAGTACCGAAATTAATATTTTTCGAAATTTGGCCCGTAAGGGGGGTCATTTTGTATATTGCCCAATTGAGGTTCCTTTTTGTTTTTCGTCTATCTCGGAAACTATTCGTCTGATTGGAGTTTGCTTTGCACGAAACAATTTCTTTTAATGTGTTTAACTTGTATACAAAATTAGAGTTATCAATTCCGAAATTAATATTTTTCGAAATTTTGGCTTGTAAGGGGGGTCGTTTTGTACTATGCCAAATTGAGGTCCTTTTTTGTTTTTCGTTTATCTCGGAAACTATTCGTCTGATTGGAGTTTGCTATGCACCAATTAATTTCTGTTAAAGTGTTTTAATTGTATACAAAATTAGAGTTAGCAGTGCCAAATTTATTATTTTTCGAAATATTGATCGTAAGGGGGGGTCGTTTTGTACTCTGCCCTATTCGGGTTCATTTTTGTTTTTCGTTTATCTCGGATACTATTCGTCTGATTGGAGTTTGCTTTGCACCAAAAATTTTTTTAATGTGTTTTACTTGTATACAAAATTAGAGCTAGCAGTGCCGAAATTAATATTTTTCGAACTTTTGCACGTAAGGGGGGGTCGTTTTGTACTTTGCCCAATTTCAGGTTCCCTTTTGTTTTTCGTCTCTCTCGGAATCTATTCGTCTGTTTGGAGTTTGCTTTGCACCAATTAATTTCTTTTAATATGTTTTACATGTATACAAAATAGGGTTAGCAGTGCCGAAATTAACATTTTTCGAAATTTAGCACGTAAGGGGTGGTCGTTTTGTACTTTGCCCATCTGAAGTTCCTTTTAGTTTTTCGTCTATCTCGAAAACTATTCGTCTGATTGGAGTTTGCTTTGCACGAAACAATTTCTTTTAACGTGTTTTACTTGTATACAAAATTAAAGTTAGCAGTGCGGAAATTAATATTTTTTAAAGTTTTAACGTAACGGGTGTCGTTTTGTACTTTGCCCAATTGAGGTTCCGTTTTGTTTTTCGTCTAACTCGGAAACTATTCGTCTGATTGGAGTTTGCTTTGCACCAAACAATTTCTTTTAATGTGTTTTACTCTTATACAAAATTAGAGTTAGCAATGCCGAAATTAATCTTTTTGGCAATTTGTCACGTAAGGGGGGGTCGTTTTGTACTTTTCCCAATTGAGGTTCCTTTTTGTTTTTCGTCTATTTCTGAAACTATTCGTTTGATTGGAGTTTGCTATGAACCAATTAATTTCTTTTAATGTGTTTTACTTGAATAAAAAATTAGAGTTAGCAGTGCAAAATTATTATTTTTCGAAATTTGGCCCGTAAGGGGGTTCGTTTTGTATATTGCCCAATTGAGGTTCCTTTTTGTTTTTCGTCTATCTCGGAAACTATTCGTCTGATTGGAGTTTGCTATGCACCAATGAATTTTTTTTAATGTGTTTTACTTGTATACAAAATTAGAGTTAGAAGTGCCGAAATTAACATTTTTCGAAATTTGGCACGTAAGGGAGGGTCATTTTGTACTTTGCCCAATTCAGGTTCCTTTTTGTTTTTCGTCTATCACGGAAACTATTCGTCTGATTGGAGTTTTCTCTGCACCAATTAATTTCTTTTAATGTGTTTTACTTGTATACAAAATTAGAGTTAGCAGTGCCGAAATTAATATTTTTCGAAATTTTGCACGTAAAGGAGGGTCGTTTTGTATTTTGCCCAATTCAGGTTCCCTTTTTTTTTGTCTATCTCGGAAACTATTCGTTTGATTGGAGTTTGCTTTGCACGAAACAATTTCTTTTAATGTGTTTTACTAGTATACAAAATTAAAGTTAGCAGTGCGGAAATTAATTTTTTTTAAAGTTTTAACGTAAGGGGGTGTCGTTTTGTACTTTGCCCAATTGAGGTTCCTTTTTGTTTTTCGTCTAACTCGGAAACTATTCGTCTGATTGGAGTTTGCTTTGCACCAAACAATTTCTTTTAATGTGTTTTACTTGTATACAAAATTAGACTTAGCAGTGGCAAAATAATATTTTTCGAAATTTGGCACGAAATGGGGGGTCGTTTTGTACTTTGCCCAATTCAGGCTCACTTTTGTTTTTCGTTTATCTCGGAAACTATTCGTCTGATTCGAGTTTGCTATGCACCAATTAATATCTTTTAATGTGTTTTACTTGTATACAAAATTAGAGTTAGCAGTGCTGAAATTAAAACTATTCGTCTGATTGGGGTTTCTTTGCACAATCAATTTCTTTTAATGTGTTTTACTTGTTTTAATGTGTTTTACTTGTATGCAAAATTAGAGTTAGCAGTGCCGAAATTAATATTTTTCGAAATTTTACACGTAAGGGGAGTCGTTTTTTACTTTATCCAACTGAGGTTCCTTTTTGTTTTTCGTCTTTCTCGGAAACTTTATGTCTGATTGGAGTTCTCTATGCGCCAATTAATTTCTTTTAATGTGTTTTAATTGTATACAAAATTAGAGTTAGGAGTGCTGAAATTAATATTTTTCGAACATTTGCACGTAGGGGGGGGGTCGTCTTGTACTTTGCCCAATTCAGGTTCCTTTTTGTTTTTCGTGTATCTCGGAAACTATTCGTCTGTTTGGTGTTTGGTTTGCACCAATTAATTTCTTTTAATATGTTTTACATGTATACAAAATTAGAGTTAGCAGTGCCGAAATTAATATTTTTCGAAATTTTGCACGTAAGGGGGGGTCGGCTTGTACTTTGCCCAATTCATGTTCCTTTTTGTTTTTCGTCTATCTTGGAAACTATTCGTCTGATTGGAGTTTGCTATGCACCAATTAATTTCTTTAAATGTGTTTCACTTGTATACAAAATTAGAGTTAGCAGTGCTGAAATTAATATTTTTCGAAATTTAGCACGAAGGGGAGTCGTTTTTTACTTTATCCAACTGAGGCTCCTTTTTGTTTTTCGTGTTTCTCGGAAATTATTCGTCTGATTGGAGTTCTCTATGCACCAATTAATTTTTTTAATGTGTTCTACTTGTATACAAAATTAGAGTTAGCAGTGTCAAAATTATTATTTTTCAAAATTTGGCCCGTAAGGGGGGTCGTTTTGTACTTTGCCCAATTGAGGTTCCTTTTTGTTTTTCGTCTATCTCGGAAACTGTTCGTCTGATTGGAGTTTGCTATGCACCAATTAATTTCTTTTAAAATGTTTTACTTGTATACAAAATTAGAGTTAGCAGTGCCGAAATTAATATTTTTCGAAATTTGGCACGTAAGGGGGGGTACTTTTGTAATTTGCCCAATTGAGGTTCCTTTTTGTATTTCGTCTATCTCGGAAACTATTCGTGTGATTGGAGTTTCTTTGCACGAAACAATTTCTTTTAATGTGTTTTACTTGTATACCAAATTAAAGTTGGCAGTGCTGCAATTAATATTTTTCGAAATTTTGAACGTAAGGGGGGGGGCGTTTTGTACTTTGCCCAATTGAGATTACTTTTTGTTTTTCATCTTTCTCGGAAACTATTCGTCTGATTGGAGTTTGCTTTGCACCAAACAATTTCTTTTAATGTGTTTTACTTGTATACAAAATTAGAGTTAGCAGTGCTGAAATTAATATTTTTCGAAATTTGGCACGTAAGGGGGGTCGTTTTGTACTTTGCCCAATTGAGGTTCCTTTTTGTTTTTCGTCTATCTCGGAAACTATTCGTCTCATGGGAGTTTGCTTTGCACTAATCAATTTCTTTTAAAAAGTTTTACTTGTATACAGAATTACAAATAGCAGTGCTGAAATTAATATTTTTCCAAATTTGGCACGTAAGGGGGGGTCGTTTTGTAACTTGAATTAAAAAGGTCTATTTTGTTTCTCGTTTATCTAGGAAACAAATCGTCTGATTGGTGTTTGCTTTGCACCAATCAATTTCTTTTAATGTGTTTTACTTGTATACCGAATTACAAATAGAAGTGCTGAAAGTAATATTCTTCCAAATTTGGCACGTAAGGAGGGGTCGTTTTGTAACTTGAACTATTGTGGTTCCTTTTGTTTCTCTTCTATCTCGGAAACTATTTGTTCGATTGGAGTTTGCTTTGCACTGATCAATTTCTTTTAATGTGTTTTACTTGTATACAAAAATACAAATAGCAGTGCTTAAATTAATATTTTTTCAAATTTGGCACGTAGTAGGGTGTCGTTTTTTAACTTACACTATTGTGGTTCCTTTTGTTTCTCGTTTATCTCGGAAACTAGTTGTTCGATTGGAGGTTTCTTTGCACTGATCAATTTCTTTTAATGTGTTTTACTTGTATACAGAATTACAAATAGCAGTGCTGAAATGAATATTTTTCCAAATTTGGCACGTAAGGGGTGGTCGTTTTGTAACTTGAACAAATGAGGTTCCTTTTGTTGTTCGTTTATCTTAAAAAAATTGTCTGAATGGAGTTTGCTTTGCACCAATTATTTTCTTTTAATGTGTTTTACTTGTATACCGAATTACAAATAGGAGTGCTTAAATGAATATTTTTCCAAATTTTGGCACGTAAGAGGGTGTCGTTTTGTAACTTGCACTATTGTGGTTCCTTTTGTTTCTCGTTTATCTCGGAATTTATTCGTTCGATTGGAGTTTTCTTTGCACCGATCAATTTCTTTTCATGTGTTTTACTTGTATACCGAATTACAAATAGCAGTGCTGAAAGTAATATTTTTCCAAATTTGGTACGTAAGGGGCGGTCGTTTTTTAACTTGAACTTTTGATGTTTTATTTGTTTCTCGTTTATCTTGGAAACTAATCGTCTGATTGGAGTGTGCTTTGCACCAATCAATTTCTTTTAATGTGATTTCCTTGTATACCGAATTACAAATAGCAGTGCTGAAATTAATATTGTTATAAATTAGGCACGTAGTTTATGGTCGTTTTGTAACTTAAAATTGTGGTTCCTTTTTTTTCTCGTGTATCTCGGAAACTATTCGTTCGATTGGAGTTGGCTATGCAGCGATCAATTTCTTTTAATGTTTTACTTGTATACAGAATTACAAATAGCAGTGCTGAAATTAATAATTTTCCAAATTTTGCACGTAAGAGTGTGTCGTTTGATAACTTGCACTATTGTGGTTCCTTTTGTTTCTCGTTTATCTCGGAAACTATTCTTTCGATTGGAGTTTGCTTTGCACCGCTCAATTTCTTTTAATGTGTTTTACTTGTATACAGAAATACAAATAGCAGTGCTTAAATTAATATTTTTCCACCTTTGGCACGTAAGGGGGGGTCGTTTTGTAACTTGAATATTTGTGGTTCCTTTTGTTTCTCGTCTATCTCGGAAACTATTCGATCGATTGGAGTTTGCTTTGCACCAATTAATTTCTTTTAATGAGTTTTACTTGTATACAGATCGACAAATAGCAGTGCTGAAATTAATATTTTTCCAAATTTGGCACGTAAGGGGGGGTTAATGTGAACAAATAAGGTTCCTTTGTTTTCTCGTTTATCTTGGAAACTAATCGTCTGATTGGAGTTTGCTTTGCACCAATTAATTTCTTTTAATGTGTTTTACATATATACTGAATTAGCAGTGCTTAAATTAATATTTTTCCAAATTTGGCACGTAAGTGGGCGTTGGTTTTGTAACTTGCACTATTGTGGTTCCTTTTTTTTCTCGTTTATCTCGGAAACTATTCGTTCGATTGGAGTTTGCTTTGTATCGATCAATTTCTTTTAATGTGTTTTACATGTATACCGAATTACAAATAGCAGTGCTAAATTTAATATTTTTCCAAATTTGGTGCGTATGGGGGGGTCGTTTTGTAACTTGAACAATTGCACCTATAAATTTCTCTGAAAGTATTCTACTTGTATATAGAATATGAATTATTAGAGCCAAAAATAATAATTTTCGAATTTTGGCACGGAAATGGGGTTGGTGTTTTGTACTTGTATATTATAGGCTCAACTTTTTATCTCGTCTAACTCGAAAACTATTTGTTTGATTGGAGTTTATTTGTTCCTATGAAGTTCTCTTAATGTATTCTTCTTGTATCCAGAATATGAATTATTAGTGCGAAAATTAATTTGTTCGAATGTTGGCACCTAATGGGGGGGTGTTTTGTACTTTATCATTATTGGCTCAACTTAGTTACTCGTCTAACTCGAAAACTATTTGTCTGATTGGAGTTTGGTTTGCTCCTACGAATTTCTCATAATGTATTCTACTTGTATGCAGAATATGAGTTATGAGTGCCAAAATTAATATTTTTCTAATTTGGCACGTAATGAGGTGAGTTATTTTCTTGATATTTATAGGCTCAACTTTGTTTCTCGTCTATCTCGAACACTATTTGTTTGATTGGAGTTTGGTTTTACCTATATATTTCTCTTAATGTATTCTACTTTTATACAGAATATTAATAGTTAGTTCCAAATCTAATATTTTTCGAAATTCTATTAACTCGAAAACTATTATTTGATTGGAGTTTTGTTTGCACCTATGAATTCTTCTTACAGTATTTTACTTGTATACAGAATATGAGTTATTAGTGCCAAAATTAATATTTTTCGAAATTTACGGCACGTAATGGGGGGTGTTTTGTACCTGATCATTATAGGCTCAACTTTGTTTCTCTTCTAACTCGAAAACTATTTGTGATTGGAGTTTGGTTTCACGTATGAATTTCTCTTAATATATTCTACTTGTATACAGCATATGAATTATCATTGCCAAAATTAAATGTTTTCGAAATTTGGCACGTAAGGAGGGGGTGTTTTGTTCTTGTTTATTATTGGCTCCACTTTGTTGCTCGTCTATCTCGGTAACGTTAATTGTAGTTCTGTTTTACCCAAGAATGTCTTGTGATATGTTCTACTATTATACAGAATATCTGAATGCATATTCACAATTAATATTTTTCGAAATTTGGCAGGTAATGGTGAGTAATGGGGTTATTTATCACTTAATCACGTCGGGCTTGATTTTATTTTACGTTTTCTACGAGGGATATCAATCTGATTGGCTTCTAATATTTACCATTTAATTTCTCGTATAATATTCAACTTCTACATTGAATTTCTGAAATAGGTGGTGAAAGTTTTTTTTTAATTGTTACGTAATTGGGGGGTATTATGTACCCTATTACCGGAAGTTCGATTTGGTTTCACGTCTATCTCCGAGAGTATTAATCTGATAAGCGTTTGGTATGCACCATTCCCTTTCTCGTTAATAGTTCAACTTATACCTTAATATTAGAGGTAAGCGCCTAAATATTTTTTTTAATTTTTCACGTAATGAGGGGGGGGGGGGAATTTGTACCCATCCTCCTCTGGCTTGATATTGTTTTGACGTCTATCTCTGAAAGTATTAATCTGACTGGCGTCTAATACGCCTCAGTCAATTTCTGGTAGGGTTTTATGTGTATACCGAATCTCATAAGTAAGCGCAGAATTTAATATTTTTCCTAATTTGTCATGTAATGAGGGGGTATTTTGTACTTGATCACACGTATACCGTTCTGGTTTTCGCCCATTAATTAAGCTGGGCCGTAAAACCGTACACGTATGCTTCTGCGGTTCGAGTTCATGACTTCTTGGTTGTACGGCTGATGATGCCACGTCGTTGGTTGAGAGGCCGGCGTTTCGCCTGTCATATTCCTTTGGGTAGCGAGGTCAGATTGTGGCACTACCTGGAGGAACCCGGCGGCATGTCAGGCGAAACGTCACCCGGCCAGCCAAGAACGCGAGCGGTGTGGCGCGTGCGCAGGGCAGCTGCCGCTGGAGCGCGCGTCGCGCGGGGAGGACGACGGCCACGAGGAGGGCGAGCACGGCGGCTGGTACAAGGTACACCGCGAGCGCGTCACGTGGCGCGAGGCGCTGGACGCGTGCGCGGCCGAGGGCGCGCACCTGGCAGTTCTTCAGGTAACCCAGCTAGAGTGCGGGCATGTCGCACTTATAATTGATTATGGTTCTGTTTTCAACAGTTAATTTGTAAACCACCAATCTCCAACAGATTGCGTTGGTATCTAAAAATATTCCGCAGCAAGATTTAGTCATAGCAAAAGCATTTTGTGTGCAGGATTTTGATATAAAAGCGAGCTTCGTGCTCGCTCCAGCGCGGTATTTGGCTTGTTCTCTTAAGTACACGACCGTGACCATCAGTCAAGTTAACTTCATGCATATTTTTCTTGTTATTAAGGCACTCATTTTGTTTACGCTGTGGCACAGAGCCACGTAATTTATTAAACATGAATATTACGGCTTAACCTGTCAAAATTATTTTTAATTGTGTATAGGAAACTTTTTATATCTCACATTCAGAAGGTATGTATTTTAATTGTACATAGCCAAGTATTGTAATCTGCTTGTTATTAACTAATGTTGTTATATTTTCGTATGTTTCAGCTTTGAGAGATATTCCGTATGAAAGCGGCTCTGCCTCGCATGTATTGATGCATTTAATTAATACAGTTTGAATTATGTTACAGAGTTTTGTAAATTTTTTTTGGATTTTGCCAGGAGTTGCGAAGCCGAAAACCAGCAGCATTACGTGTTTTCCCACTGGCAGCCGTTACGCTGCACCACCAAGTGTTTCACCTTGAAAGTTCTCAGTTTTCAGAAACTGTTCAATGTAGCGTTGCCTCAGATAAAATGAAGTCAACGCTTCTGGCCAGAGCAGAGCGACGCAACTTGAGAAAGCATTGCGACTTTCGTGAAAAAAGGGAACGAGAACCTTTGAGCCTCGTCTCACAAGACACGGTTCGGTAAAGGTGAACGCAAAACAATAGTTTGTAAGAGCGGAATATTGTTATTTGTAATTGTAAATGCAATTGTTATTTGAGAATGGCTATTGTACAAAAAGAGTTAACTATTAATATATACAATTAATGATAGCCTAATAGTGCCTAATAGTTATTGAATTGAGTTAATTATTGAATCTGTTGATATTTATTGAATGGTTGAATGAAACTCTAATTGACGATGCAGCGTGGCATATACTTATTATTTAAAGAAAGCTTGCTCTGTACGCAGCTTTGCCAAATTGTTGTTCAGCGCAATTCAGGCGCATTAATTTCTGTGTAAATTCATGTGTATTAAATAGCTAAATGCCTAATCTAAATTTATAGAGCTATTCAAAAATTCGGAGGCTTTTCAATTTGGTGTTATGGGATTTTCACATAGTAATTCTGAAAAAAATTGATAAATTTGTCAAACGGCTAATATTTGTCATTCACCTCCGCTATCTTCCTCACAAGGATGTAGGAAAAAGATTTTTTTCAGGACATTAGGGTTACATTTATTAATGCATTCATATTTGTGATGTACTTTTTGTGAAACTCCATGTACCTGTAACAGATTATTATTATGTGTTAAGTTCAGCGTCCTCGCTGCTAAAATTTGCTATATTGTACAAAACAGATATTGTTTTGTGAAAACATCAAAATATAATTTTTGTCATCAGTAGATACCTACCTTTTGTGAGTCTTTTACCCGATTCCTGTTTCCTACTCGTACGCATACTTTGCTTCAAAAAGCATCGGTTGACAGTAATGTTAGATCAAGCTTCACCACCCGTCGTACGCTGACGTCTTGCCATTTCAGGATAGCACGGCCGTCTCGTCTCGTCTCGTCTCGTCTCGTCTCGTCTCGTCTCGTCTCGTCTCGTCTCGTC
>BOPP01000030.1:2803821-2818297 GCA_017312745.1 Gryllus bimaculatus
GAAACAAAGAAACCTAAATTGTGCAAGTTAAAAAAAGACCCCACTTACGTTTCAAATTTCAAATAAATTAATATCCAGGCACTGCTTATTCTGAATTCTATATACAAGTAAAACACATTAAAAGAAAATTGATTAGCTGAAAAAGCAAACTCCAAAATAGACGAAGAGTTTTCCGCAATAGACGGAAACAAAAGGAACTCAATTGTTCAAGTTACAAAAATGACCCCTCTTTACGTGCCGAAATAGGAAAAATATTAATTTCAGCTCTACGATCTGTATAATTCTGATACAATAAAAACACATTAAAAGAATGATTGGTGAAAAAAAAACCAATCAGACGAATAGGTGTCTGAGATCAACGAAAACCAAATGAACCTCAATTGAAAGTTACAAAACGACGCCCCGCCTTCATGTTTCCAATTCGAAAAATATTAAATTCAAAGAATGCTATCTGTAATTCTGTTATTTTTTTTATAAGTAAATCAAAATTAACAGAAATTGATTGGTTGCAAAGCAAACTCCAATCAGACGAATATTTCTGAGATCAACGAAAAAAAAATGAACCTCATTTGTGGAAACGTTAAAAAACACCCCCCCTCATGTTTCAAAATTTCCGAAAAAATTAATTTCCCAAGCACGCTATCTGTTAATTCTGTATACACGTAACACATTAAAGAAAGATTGGTGGCAAAGCAAACTAACAGAACCGATAGTTTGTATGCGAGTTAGACGAGAAAAAAACAAGAACCTCAATGTCAAGTTTACAAAACGACCCCGTGCCAACAATTTCGAAAAATTTAATTTCAGCACTGCATGTGTAAATCTGTAGAACAAGTAAAACACATTAAAAGAAATTGAATGATTCAAAGCAAACTCCAATTAGACGAATAGTTCCGAGATAGAAAGGAACAAAAGCGAATATATATTTTGGCAAGTTACAATACGACCCGCCCTTACGGCCAAATTTCGGAAAATATAATTCCGGCACATGGATTGCTGTATTCTGTATTACAAGAAAACACATTAAAAGAATTGATTTGTTGCAAAGCAAACTCTAATCAGTCGAAATTATCCGAGATAGACGAGAAACAAAAGGACCTCCAATTGTACAAAATAATAAACGACCCCCTTACGTGCAAAGTTTCGAAATATTAATTTCGGCACTGCTGATCTTAATTTCATGTATACAAGTAAAACACATTAAAAGAAATTGTTAATGGTGCAAAGCAAACTCCAATAGGACGAATAGTTCCAGATAGACAAGAAACAAAAAGGAAAGATATTTTGCAAGTCAATTGAAGAAACCCCCCCTTTCGTCCCAAATTTTCGAAAATAACAATTCAGGCACTGAATTTCTTATCCTGTATTAGAAAGTACAACCGACCATAATAAAAGAATTTACATTTCGGTTGGGCATAAGGTAATGGTACTCCAATGCCATATTGTTGGTTCGGATGTAAGTGGCGGATGTAATTAAACAAATTTCCGAAGAGATAGACGAAGAATACGTGGTGGGGGGTGGAGGAAACGTGTAGCTAATTGTAATCTTGTGCTCAAGTAAAAGATAGTGACTTATTTGATCAACATTTTTGTATCCTTGTCGTATCTCGAAGACTATCGGTGCTAAGTGACGAGTCTACCAGCCGTGTTCTGAAGTATCTATTTTCTCAATTCTCGCAGTTGATGTTGGTATCTAAATATAGATAAGATATAATCTTTTTCTTCTCGTGTCCACTGATTCTATCTTGTATTCTGAATCAAATACAAAGTAAAACAATAAAAGAAATTAGTACGTTTATGCAACAGGGTCAAAAAACTCCAATTAGACGGAATTAGAGTTCCATTCAGCTCTGACAACAAAAGATATCTATATTTGCATTTACCTCATCTATAATCGAATGATTACCTCCCTTTTCGGCCCAAATTTTCCGCGAAAAAATATTTAAATTTTGCACGGCATTTCTGTAATTCTTGGCTACTTTTTATACAAGAAAACACATAAAAGAAATTGATTGGCGCAAAGCAAATACTTCTAAGACGAATAGTTCCGAGATAGACAGTACTTGAATATATATAAGGAGATGTCTATAGAGCAAGTGAATTGGAACCGAGTAGATACGGACTCTGGCCCATTTGACGTGGCGCAAATGTCGAATCTGTTTAAAAGTGTAACTAGTGCTGCTAACATATGTTCGGCAACTATTGTGCGCTGATTTTTTGCTGGGTATTACCATAGTATTTATTTAAACACGGTTATTTTAAAGTGCAGAATTGTATTCGTTAAAGCATCTCTCCAATCAGACGGAAAGTTTCCGAGTAAGCTCTGCACGAAAAACAAAAGGAATCTATATATTGCAAGTTTACAATTACGGACCCTTTTGTCCGTTCCAAATTTCGAAATATATTAATTCGGCACTTTATTTCAGTTAAATCCCTGTATTACAAGGACAACACATTTTTAAAAAGAAAATGGATGGGTGGTGAAATGGTACGTATGCCATAACGCAAAACCAATTCCAGACCGAATAGTGTCCACGAGATAGACGTCGAATGGCTGAACCATAAAAATAAGTGCTATATTCCCAGTTACAAACAGCGACTCTCCCGCCCTTTGCACCAATCAAGTTCTCTTTATATTGTGTGTTGCCATAATTTACCCGCATAGAAATTTTAATATAACAGAATTACAGAAATCTAGTGCCAAAATTAATATTTTTCGAAATGTTGGCACGATAGGGGGAGTCGTTATTGTAACTTGGAAAATATAGATTCATTTTGTTTCCTCGTCTATCTGCCGGAAACTATTCGTCCTGATTTGGACCTTTGCTTCGTGCTGCACCATACATCAATTTTCTTTTTTAATGTGTTGTAACTTGTATTACAGGATTACGAAATCCAGTGCCGAAATTAATATATTTGGCGAAAATTCTGCGCATACCAAAAGTGGGTCGTATTGTAACTTGCCAAACTATTAGATGCCTTTTTTTGTTTTTGCGTCGTTCTCGGAAAACTATTCGTCTGATTGGAGTTTTGCTCACCAATCAATTTCTTTTTATTTTGTTTTACTGTATACGAATTACAGAATCACAGTGCCGAGAATATTAAACAATACGTAATATTCATTTCGCGACATTAAAAGAAAGATGGCGCCCCAAAGGCCAAATCAATGCCAATTTGGCACGTAGAAGGGCGGGTTCGTTTTGTAACTTGCAAAATTATAGATTCCTTTTCTGTTTCTTTCTATCTCGGAACTATTCGTCGCGAATAGTTTGTATTGCCCGGAAGAAGTTATAGCTCCCTATGAACACCAAAAGAAATCTATAAACCAATTGCAAGTTACAAATAACCGAACACCGCCCTTACGTGCCAATATTTTCGAAAAATAATTAAAACTTTTTACCGGCTCATACGTGGGGTATTTCTGTATATTTTACTTGTTACCCATGGAATGACTAGAAATACAAAGTTGTGGCCGAGAAATTACACAAATATATTTTTCGAAATTTGGCACGTTTAAGGGCGGGGTCGTAAGAATTTGAATATACTTGCTTTAGAAATGGTATATATTATTCGGCTTCCCAATATAAGTTTTCACCTATGTCTATTCGGAAAACACTTTTATTCCGTCTCAATTTGCAAAGGCGATGATCAATAGTTGGTGTGCTCCCTGGTCATAGAGAATACACGGATCCAATGGATAATAAACCACAATATTGGAAAATGTGTGCTTTATTATTTATCTTTTTGGCTCAATAACATATAACCCAATAAGAACCCCTATTTGTTTCGTAGCTGCCGAGAAAATTTAGGCTCAAAGAAGTATATTAATTCCCTGGCAAGCTGATTTCCCAGTTCAACGATTAATTCTAATACCTTTTTCAAAACTTGGCACCGTAAGGTGGGAGTCTGGGTTTAGTAATCTTGGTCCACAATTGAACGTTTTTTTTTGTTTACTCGTCGTAGCTCGGAAACTATATCGTCCTCGATTGGAGATTTTGCTTTGCACCATCAATTTGGGCTTTTAATTGTGTATTTACTTGCATAACTACAGAAATACAGAAAACTTCAAGTGCTCAAATTAATATAAATATTTTTCGAAATTAATTGGGCAAACGAGGGAAGGGTTGTGGGAGTCGGTATTGGTAACACTTGGAGAAATAGAGAATTCATTTTGTTTTCGTGTGCGGCCCAAATATCGGTCGGAAACTATTCCGTCTGATTGGACTTTGGCCTTTGCACCAATCAATTTCTAATTAATTGTGCTAGCTGCCGTAATCAAACGAGGAATCTACTGAAATCGGAAGTAGTTCCCGATCGTATATTACCATAGTTATTACGAAGAATCTGGGAGAAATCCAAATGGAACAGAAAAAAACGGATCTTATGGTCAGTTTGACCAGATTGTCTTAAACACATTAGTGCACGAACAATCCTCTGGTTCGGGGTCCAAAAATAGATTCCTTTTTTTCGGTCGTTCTCGAGAAAACTATATCGTCTGATTGGAGTATTGCTTTTATGCACCAATCAATTTCTTATTTATTGATTTCCCGGCACCCAGATTTTTCCTGTTGTTATTACTTTAGTTCTTGTTTACAGAATTACAGATAATCAAGAGTGCGCGAAATATTAAAATAATCTATTTCGAAAATTTTTTTGGCACGATAAGGAGAGCAGAGGTTGCGTTTTTGTAACTTTGCTCTTGAATTATGTTAAGTAGGATTTCCTTTTGTGTTTGTCTAAATCTCGGAAGATCTCTCGATCTTCATTGAGATTGCTCCTGCGTTGCACCAAATCGGAAATTCTTTTAATGTGTTGTACTTCTATCAGAATATACAGTAGGAAATTCAGTCTCCGCGAAGATTTAAATTAAAGTGTATTCCGAAAATTTGGCACGTAGAGGAGGGGTCGTTTATGTAAACTTGCCACAGAATTGAGGTTCCTTATTTGTTCTCGATCTATCGCAAGGAACGGACTAAACCCTATTCGTCAAGATTTGGAGATTGCTTTGCACAATCAATTTCTGTTTAATGTGATTGTAGCCTATGTATATAGCATGTAATAACAAGAAATCAGATGCCCGAGACATCATACAATATTTTTTTGCTTCTCATTATAGGCACGTAGGTGGGGTCGTTTCTTGTAACTTTGCAACATTGAGGTTCCTTTTTATTTCTCGTCAATATCGCAATAAATTTACTCCTCTTGCGATCTGATATGGAGAAATTGCATTTGCAACACAACAATTTCTTTTAATGGGATTGTACTTGATATTACAAAGAATACAGTAAAATCAGTTGCCGCAATTAATATATTTTTTTATAGCGAAATGTTGCCACAAAAGGCGGTGGCAGTTCTTTCTTTTGAAGTAACTTGCAAATTTGAGGTCTCTCCGTTTTGGTTTCTCGCTCAATAAATCGGTCCGAAACTCCATATCTCAATTCTGCATTGGAAGTTATTGCTATTGCACCAAATTCAATTTCTTTGAATGTTGTAGTACTTGTATACAGAATTAGCAGAATTTATCAGTTTTGCCGAATTTAAATTTTTAAAATTTGCACGTAAGAGGGTGTCGAAATTAAGTAGGTCTCTGCAGAAATTGAGCAGATTCCTTCTTGGTTTCTGGCTCATCATGCGGCAATTATTCCGTCTGAATTAGAGTGTTGCGATTGCACCAAATCAATCTTCTTTTAAATGGTTTACTGGGTATTACGTAGGAAAGGATTCCGGCACTGATTTCTTGTAAATTCGTGAATTATACAAGTCAAGAGGCTCCGCACTCTGAAAATATAGAAAAAAATTTATTGATTTTTTTGCATCGACTATTGGCACGGCGTAATCAGAAGAGAAATAGGGTGGTGGGCCCGTCGGAGATTAGACTGAGAAACCAATATAAGGGTAAACCTTGCAAAATTCTGCAAGAGATTATACACAATCCTTATGATTATTTCATCGTTCTCCGGAAACTATTTCGTCTCACATCTCGCGCAAGTTTGCTCTTGCCGACGCAATCAATTTCTTCTTATTGTGCGTTTTAGCTTGTATTACAGAATTACAGAAATCAGTCGCCTCGAACATTAACGTGTTTTTTCGAATTATTTTGGCACGAAAATTAATATTTAAAGGTTGTGATCGTTGTATTCTTGCACTCATTGAGCGTTCCTTTTGTGTTCTCTTGTTCTATCCTCTCTGAACTGATCCTTCTGCTTGGGTAGTATTGCCTGTTATACAAGTGTCGACACTAATTCATACATTAGATTGTAAATAGTTTTGTATTGGTGTGTTGTGCGTGTTGTGTTTTTGCAAATAGCAAACTTCCACAATCAGAAAGCCATAGTTTCCTCCGAGGCTTGGTACTAGTGATACAGGGGAAGTGTAGCAGGAGAGGATGCGGAGTTTTGAATGGCCAGTGCCCCGGCCCGAACCGAAGCCACGGAAGTGACCCGGACCGAAAATTCCGGACATATCTCCCTCCGAGATAACGCGACCCGAGAGTTATAATATATTTGGTTCAAAAATGTGAATAAGGCAGAACAAAAAACAAAGAAGACAAACCAAAAGGCCGTAACGCAAAAAGAGAACAAGAAGCAGACGGGGTGGCCGAATTTGTAACTATGCAGAGAATTTGAGGTTCCTTTGTTTCTCCGGGTAGAGTAATACCGAGGCAATTATTCCTCTGATTAGAGGAGTTTGCGATTGCACCAATCAATTTCTTTTAAATGGGTACTTTAAACTAGCGTATAAGCAGTATAAGTTACAGGGGAGCCAATCCCTAGTGCCGCAAAATAATATTTTTTGAAATTTGGCACGAAAGGGGAGTCGTATTGTAACTTGCAAAATATAGATTCCTTTTGTTTCTTCTCTATCTCCGAAAAAACTATTTCGTTCTAAATTGGAGTTTGACTTATGCACCAATCAATTTCTTTTATTTGTGTTTTACTTGCTATACAGAATTACAGAACAGAGCCAAATTATTTTTTTCGAAGTTTTGGCACGTAAGGGGTGGTCGTTTTGTAACTTGCACAAATTGAGGTTCTTTTGTTTTCTCGTCTATCTCGGAAACTATTCGTCCGATTAGAGTTTTGCGATTGCACCAATCAATTTCTTTTAATGTGTTTTACTTTGTATACAGAAATTACAGAAATCTGTGCCGAAATTAAGTTATTTTGAAATTTTGGCACGAAAGGTGGAGTCGATATTGTAACTGTTGGAAAATATAGATTCATTTTGTTCTCGCTCTATCTCGGAAACTATTCGTCTTGATGTGGACTTGCTTTGCAACAATCAATTTCTTTTAATGTGTGTGAGCGTTGTATACAGGGTTATTGAAATCGTGAGTGCCGTATAATTTAATAATATCTTTGAGTAAGTTGAGACGAAAATAGGGGTGTGCGTATTTTGTAGAACTTGCAAAATATTAGATTCCTTGTGTTTTTTCGTTCGTTCTCCGGAAACTATTCGTCTGATTTGGAGTTTGCTTTGCACCAATCAATTTCTTTTATTTGTTGTTTTACTTGTATACAGAAGTTACCAGAATATCGGAGGTGCCGAAGATTAATATTTTTTCGAAATTTGGCACGTTAAGGGCGGGTCGTTTTGTAACTTTGCAAATTATAGAGTTCCTTTGTTTCTTGTCTATCTCCCGGAAACTATTCGGTGGCTGGTATGTGGAGTTTGCTTTGCGCCAATCAATTTCTTTTAATGTGTTTTACGTGTATACAGAATTACAGAAATCAGCTGCAAAATTAATATTTTTTCGAAATTTGGCAGTCGAAAGGGGAGTCGTATTTGTAACTTGGAAAATATTAGATTCATTTTGTTTCTCGTCTTATCGCGGAAACTATTCGTCTGATTGGGACTTTGGCGTTGCACCAATCAATGTTCTTTATGATGTGTTGTACATGGTATACAGGATTACTGAAATCAGTTGCCGGAAGTTAATAGTATTTTCGAAATTTGGAACGAAAAAAGGGGTCGTTTGTAACTTGCCAAAATATAGCATTCCTTTGTTTCGTCGTTGCTGCGAAAACTATTTCGTCTGATTGGGAGGTTTGCTTGCCACCAATCAGATTTCTTTTATTGATGGTTTTACTTGTATTACAGAATTACAGAAATCCAGTGCCGAAAATTAATATTTTTCGAAATTTGGACGTAAGGGCGCGGTCGTTTTGTGAAACTTGCAATTATGAGATTCCTTTTTTCTTGTCTATCTCGGAAAAACTATTTCGTCTTGATTGGAGTTTGCTTTGCGCCAAATCAATTTCTTTTAATTGTGTTTTACTGTGTATACAGAATTACAAGGAAATTGCGAGTGCGCGAGAGAGATTAATATTTTTCGAAATTTGGCACGAAAAGGGGGGTCGTATTGCTAACTTGCAATAAATATAAGATTTCTTTTGTTTTCTTCGGTCTATCTTCGGAAAACAAACTATTCGTCTAATGGGAGTTTGCTTATGCACCAATCAATTTCTTTTATTGTTTTACTTGTATACAGAATTACAGAAATCAGTGCCGAAATTATTTTTTGTGTCGAAAAATTTGGCACGTTAAGGCGGTGGTCGTTTTGTTAACTTGCACAATGTGATAGTTGTTCCTTTTGTTTCTCGTCTATTCTTCGGAAAATATTCGTCTGATGGGAGTACGCTATTGTGCCACCAATGAAATTCTTTTATTGTGTAGTGGAGCGTGTGCGTGTACAGAATTACAGAAATCAGTGCTGAAATTGTTATTTATCGAAAATTGGCACGAAAGGCGGGTCGTGTGAGTTGTAGACGTGGTATGCAAAAATATGATATTCCCTTTTGTTTCTTGTCTATCTCGGAAACTGATTCGGTCTAATTGGAGTTTGCTTTGCCACCAATTCCAATTTCTTTTAATGTGTGTGTGTGAGCTTGTATACAGAATTACAGATGCACGTGCCGAAAGTAATGATTTTCGAAACTTGCACGGGCGTTAAGGGGGGTCGTTTATTATTTTGTACAATGAGGTTCCTTTTGTTTACTCGTCTATCTTCGTAGAGGATATTCGACTGATTAGAGTTTGCTTTGACCAATCAATTTCTTTTAATTGTGTTTTTACTTGATAACAGAATTACAGAATCAGTGCCGAAATTAATATTTTTCGAAAGTTGGGCACGTAAGGGCGGGTCGTAATTGTAACGTTGCAAAATATATATTCCTTTTGTTCCTTGTCTATCTCTGGAAACTTTCGTCTAATTTGCAGTTTGCTTTGAATCATTCAATTTCTTTTAATGTGTTTTACTTGTTTACAGAATTACAAATAGGCAGTGCTTGAAATTAATATTTTTCGAAATTGGCCACGGTCGTTTTGTAACTTGCACAATTGAGCGTTTGGTTATTTTTCCGTCTAACTCGCAAACTTATTCGTACTGATTGGAGTTTGCTTTGCACCAATCATTTTCTTTTAATGGTTTTACGTGTATACAGAATACAGCATAGCAGTGCTGAAAATTAATATTTTTCGAAATTTGAAACATTGAGGGGGGGTCGTTTTTTAACTTTTCACAAATGAGGTTCATTTTTTTTTTTCGTTTGATCTCAGAAACTATTCGTCTATTGGAGTTGTGCTTTTGCACCAATCAATTTCTGTTAATTTGATTTACTTATATAAGAAATTACAGATAGGCATTCTTGATTTAATATTTTGTCGAAATTGAAACATGAAGGGGGCGTCGTTTTGTAACTTTCACCAATTGAGGTATTCATTTTGTTTTTCTTGATCTCAGAAGAAACTATTCGTCGGATTGGAGTTTTTTTTTCACCAATCAATTTCTTTTAATGTGTTTTTGTATTGTATTCCAAGGGAATGACAGATCGTAGAGCTTGAAATTTAAGATTTTTCCTATTTCGGCACGTAAAGAGGGGTTCTTTTGTAACTTGAACAATTGAGGTTCCTTTTGTTTCCGTCTATCTCGGAACTATTCGTCTATTTGGAGTTTGTTTCACTAATCATTTCTTTTTATGTGTTTTACTTGTATATAGAATTTCAAGCATAGCTAGTGCTATATTAATTTATTTCGAAATTTGAACGTAGTGGGGGTCTTTTTTTAACTTGCACCCAATTTAGGTTCCTTTTGATTTCTCGTCTATTATCGAAAAAACTAATCGTCTGTTTGGAGTTTGCCTGTTTCAACCAATTAATTTCTCTTAGATGCTGTTTTATTTGTAATTGCGAAACTAGTAGTCGGATTGACTTCTGCCTTTGCAGCATTGATTTTCTCGTCTAGAGTTGTACACAAATACGTGATTTCAGAAAAACTACAAATTTAGTTTTTCAAATTTGTAGACTATTATTTTCGGGATTAGGGCCATTATATGGTTTACGCGTTTAATTTTGAAACTAATAATTCGGATTTGACTGCTGCTTTGCACCATTGTATTTCTCAACCGAGAGTTGTATTTACATACGTGATTTTAGAAAGAACCAAAAAATTGAGTTTTTTTCCAATTGTTTTAACCCTATTTTCGGGATTGGGCTTTCATTTGCTTTCACGCGTTTTAATAGCAAACTAATAGTGGATTGACGTCTTTGCTGCATCTTGATTTTCTCACCGGTCGAGAGTTGTACTTAAATACGTAATGTCAGAAAGTAACTACGTAATTAAGTTTTTGCTATTTTTTACCCAAATTTTTGTGATTTGGGCCTTTAAAATTTTGATTTAACCGCGTTTGTTTAATTTCGTATGTAATAGTTGATTTTGAAGTTTGCTTTGCACCAATCTAACTTTGCGGCGAAGTGTTTTTACTTACATACGTTGATATCAGAGAAACTACGAAATTTAGTTTTTTCAATTTTTCCCCCTTAAATTTCAGGGTTTTACTTTATTTGATTTCTGGGGTAAATTTTTAAATTAATAAGTCTCGAATTGACGCTGCATACACGCCTGTTTTACGTCTAGGTTTAATGCATAAATTATAAGATTTCTTCCGCGTGATCTATTACGATTGCTTATTGGCGTAGTAACTTAGTCAATTTTTTACTTTTGTTTAATTACAAATATTTAGAAAACTTTAATGACTGATCTGAATTCAATTTAACTGCATTATCTTCCAGAAAACGTGCATTACATGTACTATTTTATTTCTGTGGTTTAAAGAAGTACTACGTAATTACGGCTTCCCCGAGAATGCCGCCGTTTTGTGTGTTGATTGTCATTAATGCCATTCCATTGTTAAATGAAAAATAGAACGGTTAATTCAATTATATTCTCAATAAACATTTTGTGCTCAGTATGTCGTAGAAGTATGTTTAATCACAATCAAGCTAACTAGATTTTAAATAATGATAGAATAGAATGTTAATTACAAAGGGCATGTTTAATCTCACTCTTGTTTTTTAAATATTTCAGTGCTTTCTAAACCATGCTTGTTTTAATATACTACAAGGATTTATGTTTCAAGTTTGATCCATGCTGTGCAACGAGTGCATTGACGCGTTTACAGAGCTGTGTCAGTGGAGTCATGGTTATGTTTACGCGCCTACAGCAAAAGCCTTACCCATGGACTAGAGCTTTATGATAGGGGGCTGTTCATTTAGGCTTGACGTTGATTCATGACTTAGGCCTATAGAATGATATTGGATATTGCGTGAGTGGAGGATAATCCATGCTGTCAATTGCAGGTTTCAGCTCTTCCGACTTCATGTTAGTTGATGTATTTCAAACTACATCGGAACTTCAAATTAGCTGACATAGCCAAGAGACGGTGCATACTAAAAGAGGTTTGAGAAACTTCAGACGTGCAACTCTGATTTCAAGCAAATGTCAATTCCCTACGCCTTCTGTTGCCACTGCAAATTAGTGAGTGATACAATTTAAAAACATTTTGGGGGGGATTATTCAAAGTTGTAATAATTCACATTATGGAGAGAAGAACGCCAGAATTAAGTGACTTTTGTGTGCTATATTCTACTTATTATCCGATTTCGGTTATATTGAGTGTAAAAATACTTCTCAAACCGTCCCCTTTTCTGGTCATATGTATTGTTGTCGAAAAATTCATGTAACATTTTCAAGATTATTTCTAATTGGATTACACCCATTTCTAAACCATTGATTTACAAACATCACAAAACGACCTCTATTATTAATTTTTGTCAGCTACAACAAAACGAGTCTCGTGTAGTACACGTATTTCCTCATGGATGAAAAGCTTTATCCATCGAAATGATCTCTGCACAAAAGCCCGCATTTCGCTCGTAATGAAATTTGTCGCGAGTGCCTTAGCGCCCTCGATTCCACGCGCGCCGGTCGAACGGCTGTGAAGAAGCGGCAGGCGGCGGGCCGATCCGCATTGTGCGCGCGCCGGTGGCAGAGGCTGCCTTCGGCCACTCGGCAAAAGCGCGCCACGAGCGGCCCACACTGGGCCGGAACTCGCACCGCGCGCTCATCTACTATTTTTGTGTACCAACATTATAAACGACCTTTTCCGTTGCAAGAAATCGTTCATAAAATGACTTTTTACGGCGCATATGAAGACGTGTTAGCATTTCACGGCACGAATGAGTGCGTCATCACACGTTCAGCCAATCGAAACGAGAGCATCGTGAGGAGGAAAAGGGACAGCCAACCACCGTTTTCTTACACAGACGTCAAACACTCGAGACGTCCTAAGAAAGTTGTTTCGCAAACTTCAAGTTGATTCTCTTATACATTTATTATGCTGTTATACAAAATAATAGCGTAAGCTTCTCGTTTATTCGTTGCATTCGTACAAGTTTGAAAACTCACTCTTAACGTCGCTCGTTTTCAAAACATGTACTCAAACAAAAAAGCATACTATTATAAACGAATTACATAAACTACTATTCTAAAACTTCGAGCAAAACGTTGGAGCAGGTCTCGGGGAAAGTAATATGAGTTTGGAAAGCCTTCGGTTTATAGTATAAGGGCAGGATTTTGTTGTTGGTTTTTTTGTTTATTGAAGTCTGCCTTCTATTACACTGTGGAGTTTTAGATGAATGAATAAAAAATTATGATGATAAAACAAGTAATTTTGGCTTTTCAAAAAATTTTCTCTCCAAGTTTTTTTTAAGTTTTTCCCCGTAGATCTTAGCAAATTGGAAGTGAAATATTGGTCTGAAACAAACTCCTATGATAGTATGTGATGTTTTATAAACATAAATACACTTACATATGTAAAATGTTCATTTGAAAAATAAACATGAGTCGATAATTTATGAAAATATTTTTTTAAAAAATCCGATATTTATGTGTTGTTTACGTATTGTAATTGCAGATGTGTGGGTGAAAGAGCTATGCTGTTTACTTTCGCTCGAAGGTGAAATAGCGTATTACCCAATCCGATGTAGTAAAGATCGCATTTGAATACGTTGGAGACAAAGAATTGCTTTATAGAATTGTTTTATTTATAAACGGGGAAACTTAAATATCAATATTAAATTACTTTCTTCTTCTCTTTCTCTTTCTTCTTTCTTTTTGTTTCTTCTTCTTCTATTGTAAGCTAACCCGTTTTGCAAAGTGAATAACTATCGCTGTCACGTAATTCACCTCTCATGAAAATAATCTGCGTTTATGGGAACAATGTTCCGTATAGAGTTCCGTTATGTTCCGTACACATGTTTTAGAATAATCGTTACAAACAAGGACATAGGGGTGTCGAAGATATCTTTGCCCCAATGAATTTCTTTTCTTCATATCACGAAGTTACACATATGTCATTTTTCTGATTAATAAATACAAGATTTGGCTGTTCATTCGCAGTTATATTTCTCTATTAAAATACCTGTACACTTTCATTTAAAACAATGTCTGAGCCGCGTGTCAGTAGCATATTTTTCCAACTTCGAAGATATTCATGAACTTAGACGTTTCAGAAACTTTGATTTAAGGGGCAGTGATCTTCACTGACCAACACAATGGTGGTTGTGTGCTGAGTTCTAAGGAATACTTTTTCAAAAAATAATTTTTTGTACATTGAAAAGCGAATTTCCGTCACTGTCTCCAGATTGAATTTTCAGCACTTTTCTTATTAGACGAGAGAAGAAAAAGAACGTTGGAGAACCTGCTTATTACCGTAGGGTAGTTAGTGCTAAGTGAGATGAAAAGGTTACTATAGGTATTAATGAGAAATAGTACACTTTTTAACTAATGTTTACAGATCTGGAAATGATTATAGGTATTTTATTGGAAAAATACACATTCACATAACCATGAAACATGCTTTCATAAGGGAAAGGGAACAAATTGAGTAGAGAGGTTCAGTTCGTGTAATAGAAGAATGCAAGTTAGAACGGAACACTTCTCCGTGATACAAACAACGAATGTAAATGGAAGCATAAAAATTAGCTTATGGTTTTTAGGTAAGCTTTACTTTGCAATTGCTAATGCGTCGAAAAACTTTCATCGAAAATATGTTGTTCTCATGCGGAGTAATTTCGACCCACAGTTCGGTGCGTCGTCCCACCCCGTCACCTCCAGCTCCGATCCTTCGGCCGCCTC
>BOPP01000030.1:2818322-2835677 GCA_017312745.1 Gryllus bimaculatus
TTGATTCTTTCTTATACATGTTATTATGCTGTTATACAAGAAATAATAGCGTAGCATTCTCGGTTTATTCGTTGCATTCGTACAGTTTAAAACTCACTCTTAACGTTCGGCATTATCGTTTCAAAACATGTACTCCAAACAAAAAAGCATAACCTATTTAATAAAACGAATTACATAAACTAACTATTCCCCTAAAAACTTTCCGAGGCAAACGTTGGAGCAGGTTCTCGGGAAAAGTATATGACGTTTGGAAAAAGCCCTTCGGTTTTATATAATAAGGGCAGGATTTTTGTTTTTGTTGTTTTTTTTTGTTTATTGAAGTCTGCCTTACTATTACACTGTGGAGTTTTTTTAGATCAATGAATAAAACATTAGATGATTAAAAACAAGATTTTTGGCTTTTCAAAAATGTTTCCAAGTTTTTTTAAATTTTTCCCGTAGATCTTAGCAAATTGGGAAGTGAAAATATTGGGTCTGAAACAAACTCCTATGATAGTATTGTGATGGTTTTAAATAACACATAAAATACACTTTACATATGTAAAATGTTCATTTTGAAAAATATACATGAGTCGATAATTTATAAAATATTTTTTAAAAAATCCGAATATTTTATGTGTTGTTTTACGTTATTGTATTGCAGTGCTGTGGGTGAAAGAGCCCCTATGTTGTTTACTTTGCTCGACAGGTGATAATCAGCGTAATTACCAATCCGATGTAGTAAAAGATCGCATTTGAAATACGTTTGGAGACAAAGAAATTGCCTTTATAGATGTTTTTATTTTATAAACGGGGAAAAAATAATATTAAATTACTTTCTTCTCTCTTTCTCTTTCCTTCTTTCTCCTTGTTTCTTCTTCTTTCTTCTTCTATTGTAAACTAACCCGTTTTGCAAAGTGAATCTATCGCTGTCACGTAATTCACCTCTCATGAAGAATAATCTGCGTTTATGGGAAACATGTTCCGTATAAGTTCCGGTTATGTTCCGTACACATGTTTTAGAATAATGTTTACAAACAAGGACATAGGGGCTGTCGAAGATATCTTTGCCCCAATGAAATTCTTTTCTTCATATTCACGAGTTACACATATGTCATTTTCTGATTAATAAATACAAGATTTGGCTGTTCATTCGCATTTATATTTCTCTATTAAAATACCTGCTACACTTTCATTTTAAAACCAATGTCTGAGCCGCGTGTCAGTAGCACTATTTTTCTCCAAACTTCGAAGAATAGTTCATGAACTTAAGACCGTTTCAGAAACTTTTGATTTAAAGGGCAGTGATTCTTCAACTGACCAACACAATGGGGTTGTGTGCTGAGTTCTAAGAGATACTTTTCAAAAAATAATTTTTTGTACATTGAAAAGCGAATTTCCGTCATCTGTCTCCAGATTGAATTTTCAGCAACTTTTCTTATTAAGTACGAGAGAAGAAAAAGAACGTTTGTGAAAAACGCTGCCTTATTACGTAGGGTATTAGTGCTAAGTGAGATGAAAAGGTTATATAGGTATCAATGAGAAATATACACTTTTTATAACTAATGTTTACAATTGGAAATGATTATAGAGTATTTTATTGCGAAAAATACACATTCACAAAACCATGAAACATGCTTTCCATAAGGTAAGGAGCGCAAATTGAGTAAGATGGCGTTCAAGTTCGTGTAATAGAAGAATGCAAGTTAGAAACGGACACTTCTCCGTGAACAAAACAACGAATGTAAATGAAGCATAAAAAATTACTTATGATTTTTAGTAAGCTTTACTTTGCAATTCTAATGCTGTCGAAAACTTTCATCGAAAATATGTTGCTTCTCATGCGGAGTATTTCGACCGACAGTTCGGTGGCGCCGTCCACACCTCGTCACCTCCAGCTCGATCCTTCGGCGCCTCGCGCCCCCCCATCCACGCTACACCGACTGCGCTAATTTCGGGCGAACGGCTCGCTGCCGCAGCCCTGTCAATAGCGTTGCGCCGGCGCTCATCGAGTGTTTCGCTTCGCCCGGCCTGCCTCGCCCCTGGCCGCCCCCGCTCCGCCCCGCCCCCCCGCGCCCGCCACCGCCCCGCGCTCCGCCCCCGCCCCACCTCCGCACTGCCCCGCCCGCCCCCCCCATACGGGCGCACAACGCCGCCCCGCCCCGCAACGCCTCGCCTCCGCCCCTCCCAGCCACCGCTCTTCCTTCTCTGCACTGCCCCCCTCTCAAACACCGAACGTCATTCTGTTGTGTCGTGGATTCTGCGCCTCCGACCCGCGTTCCTCCCTTTCGCATCGTTTTGCGGCACGGGGTCCCCTCGCACCCTCTTGGCTTATCTCGTGTTCTGAAGAGAAGGAGAAAGAGATGGAGAGACGGACGTATCTTATCTATTTTTTATACTTGTATATTTGGGTATATAATTATTTTATTTTTGTTTGTATATTTGTCTTATTTAACATTTCGTAAATTTATGAATCGTTTGTTGTAATATTTACTTTTTTATTAACTGTCCCCGTATGCTCATTTGCTGTAATAATTGGTTGATATTATTATTATTATTATTATTATTATCATTGTTGTTATTATTATTATTATCATCGTCAGTTTCCTGGTATTGTACAGATACCAATCAAAGAATGAATACATTTTTTGGTTTGATAACATTTACAAAATATATAATGAAGTCACATATAAAATGAAACATATACGATGTATACATTCTTTGTATATTGAATTGAAATATAAAATAGTTAAGAAACTATTACATTACATATTCATTGTACAAAATATCACACATTATTATTAGAAGTATATATTATTATTATTACTATTATTATTACTCATAGTCAGCCATGCCACGCCATTCCCTTGCCCTGCCTATTTTCTTTTCCCTTCATCCCCTGCCCCCTCACACACACACACACACACACACACACATTCACTGAGCCCCGCTTTGTTCTGTCCTGTGGGAGTTCTTTCTCCTCATCCCAGTGCGGTTCATCCCGCTCCTCTTCAGCTACTCCGCTTCGCTCTGCGCCGCTGAGCGCCGCTGAGCGACTCGCCCATCCACCCCCGATCTCTTCTCGCAGTTCCCGTTCCAGTGTGTTGTCCGTCCCATTCCACCACGTCACGCAACGCACCGTCCGCCCCGTTCTACTTCGCTCCGACATGTGGTTCCCTTCACGCCTGCTTATGCATGCAGAACATTTGCGCTCCATTTTTGCGAGCTTCTTTTTTTCCCCTCCGTTTTCCATGCAGTCTTTCACCCCTTTCCCTCCCACCCACATCGCATTATACTGGAAGCTTTTTGACCCCTACTAGTCTCAGCCGAGCACCGTTTCACTTGGGAGTCATTCTTCCCGCATCGATGCAGCTCTCTGAAATTTTCTCTAAATGTCTTACCCTTCTGCGAACATTCCTACAAAAACATTTCTGATGCAATCTCTCATAATTCAGAAAGTAGAGCGCTGAACATCCTGATGTTTACTAAAGATAATGGTTATAATGAAAACGATAATAACGGTAATAATATGAAAAAGAAATTAAGTCCAAGGATGTAATAAATAAAACGTAGAATGTTTCTTCACGTTATTTCAGACTCAAATTGCTTTCACGATATAACTTTATTGTATGATGAGTTTTAAACCTTGTTCGCCTTTTCATAAAAAAGCTTTCCCAGGAATCAAGATGCTATGTCACTCACCACTCCCACTCATTTCTTTAATCTGGAATTACGTCTGCCCCACTCTGACTCCTGATCCTGCGAACTTCCTCTATTCATTTGAATCCCTTGCCGTATTCGGCGACTTTGCCATTCATCCGTCCTTCCGTCCATTGCCTCTAATCAATCTTCAACTCGGTCCAATCCACGGGGAAGCTACATTCAACCTCTTCGATTGCCTGCACCCTTGCAACGCTGACCTCTGTTCTAAAGCGCTTCGCTCCATCAAGACCCTTCCCTCCAGAGAGTTGCGTCCGTCACAGCAGCGACTCGCTCCGCTCGCCTGTCCACCTGCTGTCCGACGAGCCGCTTAATTCTGCTAGGCACCGTCTGACTTCTGGTTTCCAGCACATGTCGAGTTGGCTTATCCGCCCGCTGCCAAGAGCGTCGTTACTCCTCGCATTACCTTTAACTTCCTTCGGGCCTTAGTTTCTTCTGTTCCTTACAATTCTTCCGCATCATTTTCCAACCACATTAATTAAATGAACAATGAAATGTGAATTTAGTTTTCTCCTCGAAGGAAATGGACGCTCTACTTGATTTCATTACATTAAAGTGACACTGAATTACCTTTATCGAAACTCGAATACGTGCCCAACCGTATTTGGTCGTATTTAGTTTTAACAACTCACGGATATAATGCGTAATTACAGTACTCATTAATTTGCAATGTATTCAAAATAAAAAATGTCACCGCAATAACCTCACATCGCTTTAATTTAATTAAATGACAGACCTTTATGTCCTTAAAAAAACATCTGTAACCTACCAAGGGTACATAAAAATTCGTAAAACGATGACAAATATAATTTGTATTATTATTTGTCATCAGAGAACGTATTTTCATTTAAACACGTATTTTTTATAGAGACAAGAAGCTTTCATTTAATATTTTTGAGTGTTTCTCAAGACAGTTTAAATGGATTAGAACCATTTTTATTTTACATACTTCAGCATATTTCGGTATTATTACATATATTACCTTAACATTACATATTTGGTTATATTTTAATATATTTATACTTAAAAAAGAACGTTTCATATGCAAAATATGTTACAGAAATCATCTTTCTTACAGAACAATGGAATGCTAACGCGCTTCTATGAGTATCGTACCTTCACCATATATTTTCAAATTTGCTCCCCCCCCCTGCTGCTTCTTGGAAACTCGTTATCAGAATCAAGGAAAAGATGTTGTGACTCCAAAGTTATTTCAACCATCCAGGTGCTTGTTCTTGTACCTGTGCGTACCTCGATCGAAAACTAACAATTTTTTAAAGAGGTAATTTTCTTATCGCCTTGTTGGATTTGGGAGGGAGTGTTTCCTTTAACCACCACTCTCCGCAATCCTTGGTTGCATGTGCAACCAAACATCATTGTACATACAATGAACGTATTTTATAATTCAGATTAAACTCGTGTGTGGTAAAAAGACGGTTACAATTACTTCTGTAGAGATAGAATTATCTTTCTACTGCCAATTTAGCTGTGATCGACGACGTTCTGTGCTCGGACAATTTTATACATTATACTTACTTTTTATTTTACATATTTTCTGCTTATTTTACATGTTTTGAAACAATAAATACATATTTTGCTTTCTTTAATATAATCAATTCCGTTCCGAGTTATGATTGTTTCTCAATCGCCCTCTTCGTAATTAGGGAACTATTGAAACATAATTTTGTACATGCATAATATGCCCCATTTAAGAATACGTTTGAATTAGTCATGATGATGAAATTTGCGATCTCATCATATTAAGTGCTCGTAACGGTAACAGTTATTTGAACGAACGTCGTGTTATCTTTTCTACCTAGAAGATCCTTAATATCGTTGAAACACCCTGCTCTTCGCCGAACTCTCACTCGCTACATGCACTAGAGCTACGTATAACGTAGCTTCCGCCTCGGCGCTCAAGAGACACGACAGGGCGGAGCTCAGCCGGGTGTGGGGGCTGCGGTGGCTGCGCCAGCCAACCCGCCGCAGGCAGTCCGCCGGGACCTCGTTAACGAAGCCGCGGCGGCCCATAACGGCGGACGCCGGCTTCGAACCGAGTCGAATCGAATCCGACGCTCCAGGAGCGCGGCCCCGCCCGACCCGACCCGACCCGACTCGGCGCGGCGCGGCGTGGCACTGCGAGGGTGTGCGCCAGCCGCTAACGTCGTAAGGGGCGCCAGCAGCCACAGCGGCCGCTGCACCGGCCCCTGCTCCGGTGACGTGCGAGGGAATAAAACGAAGGCCGACGTGCTGCGACTCCCGCTCGCCGCCGGGCCGGCCGGCAATGAACCGAGCTTAGCGGCTCGCGCCCTCCAGGGATTTGGGATTCGAGTCCCTGGAGAGCGCTCAGGTTTCGCGAAGCGACTGCAAATGATGAGGAGGACGTGAGTTTTGAGGCGGTTTTAAACGACCTCGGAATTGGGCTGGAAGAGCGTGAGCTTTTCGAAAGGAAATGAGTTGGCTTAACGCGTTCTGAACGCAAATGAAACGATGGTACGATTATGAGTTCGAGAACGAATCTGCGGTGTAGCAATTACCTTTTCTTTACGCCAATAATAAAGCTGACTTTTCGAAGAGAACACTCGCCAATATTAGGAAGTTTCAGAACCCAAGCTAAAGCTTCCTGAGGTGACAGGAAAGAACTACATTGATTCTACTTAATAATCTCGGTTGAGTCGTCGCATACTGTATGCCAGTAACATCTAATAATATTATCTTCTTGCTCACCCTTTCGTTTCCTTCAACCGACCTGCGGCCAGTTTCTTCCCTGCCCTCATAATCTCGACCTCTTTCTCCACCTCTTATTGCTATTCCTTTTCCTATCGCCCTTTTCTCATTGTATTCCTCTCACGCATGCGCACAATCATCGCGACGGATACATTTGAATCCCCCGGCCTCGGCAGAATATAAATTCCGGGGCGCCGGAGCCTTCCGCGTCGCCCTCGCCTTGAGGGCCCGAGGCGAGGCGCGGGCCAGGGGCGGGGCGGGGGCGGGGCGGGGCGGCGGCGGCGGGCGGGGCGGGCGGGGCGGCGGACGTGGCGGGGCGGGGCGGGGCGGGGCTGGGGAAGCGCACGAGGCGGAGCGATACTGGGCGTGTACGCGGGCGGCGCGAGGGGCCCGTAAATCGGCCGCCCTTCCGCAGAGCGGGGCCTGCGCGCCGCGCATCCCGCGCGGAAACTTTGGACTTCCGCCTTCCGCTCGGCGTCTCTCGCGCGGCGCCCCGCAAGACCTGCCGCTGACGGCTTGGATTTTTCACGACCCTGCACCGTGGCGTGAGCGTGCAACTCTGTTAGGCTTATGTGGTCGTTCGTGGGGTGATAAACGATTTTCGAGCACGCTTTCTGTAATCTAGTAGTTTCTCTAATTCAATATTGGAAACTAATACTTGTGCACCTGAATAAGAAGGGATTGATTTAATTTTTGACTTATTAACCCGGGTATTTGTGAACACAATCGTTATTATGCAGCTTTGCCGATTCTGCGCGCTCAGCAGCATACCATTCCCGCCTCGCGTGCTCTATCCGCCCTTGGCCTCCATCTCCGTCCCAGCGCAAACCCTATCCGCCTGCGCTCCTTATCTCCTCGTGTGGCCGGTGCGCTCGCTCGCTCGCCTCTCAGCAACGCCAAACAACCCTAGCGACAAAGGTTCTTCCTGCCAACAGCATTGCTGGTATCCAGTAACAAGTAAAAAGGTGCGCCCTAGTACTGCAGTAATATTTTGGGATCACGAACACATTTTTCCTTTTGTTTGACATATTGTTCGTGTACAATTTGGCAGACAATCGGTTCCCAGTGGTGGAAAAATGAATGTAGAATAAACTCCCACGCGTAACGTACCCACATAGTCCATTTTATTATGTATTTAGATATTAAATTATATATGTAGGATTTTAAGATTTTTTCATCTTTCAATGAAAGTGTTCTCAAGAAAGAAATCATCTGAAGAATGTCACTCAGAGGAAAGGACTTTTTTCCCTATTGTTTTAACATTATTTGTACTTTTTTTGTAATTCTTCTGTTTTTATTGTCGAGAATTGCATGTCTAACTCTTACCTTACCCGTTATCACTATTATTCACGTTAGTTTGCTTCTCTAGTTATTTTTTAGTTCGTTTCTTTCAATTATTCTCTTGTTATTCTATCACACTTATCCCTATTATTATTATTATTATATCGTTTTTCATCCGTTTAACCTTATTTTCACTTCATCCCTCTCTGTTCTTCTCACTTTTTGTCTGTTCTCGCCGTTGTTTCTCTTCCCTGTCACCATCTCTAAGATACACATGAACGCATGCGCTTCTAGGTTTCTCTCTCTTACGCTCTGCCGCATTGGCTCGCGAGAACTTCTCAGGAGCGCTCCCCCGCACACAATCATCCGAAATGGAATACGTCAGGCCTCCGAGCAGAGCCATAACCTCGACCGCCCCCCTCCTTTCCGCGCTCCCCCCCATGTTGTCTCCAACGACTCGCGCGCTGCCTCCTCCTAATCGGGCACTCCCTCCGCACCCCCCGCGACCCGCCCACTCCCCACGCACTCCATCTCCATCTCCACCACACGCACAACTCGCACCGCACCTCTCCCGCAACCTAGCACCGCACCCCCAGCACCACTATCCACCCGCACCCGCACCCCCGCATTCCACGCACCCCCACCGCACCCCGCCACATATGCTCCCCCATCCATCAGCAGCGCTGCCTCCCGCCCCGTCGCCGCCTCCAAAGTATTCGCTCACCGCCATCTGTCGCCTACTCGCTGCCACCTCGTCCCTTCTCCCTCGCCTCCGCCAGCAAAATCAGTCCTCACCACACCGCCTCCTCTGTGCCTTCTTCTCTTTTTCTTCCCTCCGCAACGCTACCTCTGGCGCCACAGCCTCCGACCACCCTCACCTCCACCTCTCTTCCGCCTCTGCCTTCACCTCCAACTCCGCATCTAGCACCATACTCACCTCGCACCTTCTCTCCTTTGCCTTACCTCCACGCGAAACCTCCACTTTAAGCTGCCTACCTCATCTCCGCTTCACCTCCACCTCCCATTCCATTTCCAGCTTCACCTCACATTCACCTCTCAACTCACGTTACTAATCATTACCACCGCCTCCTTCACCTCTGCCACAACCTCCACAACACTTCCACTTGCCGCCACCAACCATCACCTGACTTCACCTCCTTACCCCACAAGGGCCGCCCCCATACAACACTTCCGCTTTCACCTATGCTTTCATCTCTGCCTTCCCCCGCCAAACTACCTCCACTTCCACCTCAACTTCCACACTTCACGACCAAACGTCCACTTCCGACCCCAACCTCCACATCTGCCACCCATCACCACCTCCGAGCGCACCTCCGCCTCATCTGCTAATCAACCGCCTCGCCGACGCATCTTCACGCCGCCATCACACTGCTTCCCGGCCGCCGCTCAACGCGGCCTTGTTCGCGGGCGGGAAAGCGCTCCGTAAATCGGGAGCGGGCGAGCGGGCAGCGGACGAAGCCACACGCCCCTGCCCACCGCCCCCCCCCGCCCACCACCCACCGCCTGCAGAAGAAGGGTGGATCTTTTTACAGCGATCAGCCCCCGAGATTCGCTGGCGCAGCGCCAGGAGCCAGTGGTTTAGAGAATTTGCATATTCGATAAGTCGATATCGGAGGTGGTGACGTAATGAAGAATATAGGAGGCGTTTTCCGCGATCGCCTGCTATATTCTCTCAGATCGTCCAATGATGGGGCGGGAGAGAAGGGGGAGGCTCGATTTCGTGGGGACTTCTACTTTATTGTTTTCTGAAGTTGATCGATCTTGAGTATTCCTGAACGAAGAAAACGAAATTAGTTCTTCAATGAGACCTATTGATTTTTTATTAATTTTGAAAACATGTATCGTAGAATGTTAGTTTTTATGAATATGAATATCTTGTATGTTGTTGGTGTCTCAGCATTTTCCCCTCATTTTTCCCATTTATCTCGAACAATAAAAAGTTTCATCATTGTTATACTTGTGGCGTAACATTTTTTCACAAAACACAGTTTCTTGGGAATGGTGAAATTCATTGTGAATTATGTAATCCACATTGCTTGGAAATTGTGTTAGCATTGGTATATCATGCAGTAAAACGAATAAATCTTGTTGAATTTCTCTGTGGGAACTAATGTTCCCATTATACTAAATATAATATATTAAGGTAGAAGTACATATGGATGTATACATAGTACAAATGGATGGTGAAAAAATGAAAATTTACAAGCGTCATAAATATTTTCCTTAAAATATATTCCAACTTGTGTATTGTAAAAATGACCTTTCGAGCCCGCAACATAACTTATATTTTTAAACTCTATAAACGAATGCGTTTGTAACTTTTCTTTATAGCATAAAGCACTGTTTCAATATCAAATTATAATTTTGACGCGTTTGTGTAATTTAAAGCAATTACAGAAAACATATGGATTTGGAAGGATGAATATGAATGTTAGCTGATGATGGGGTGTGATGAATCACATAAATTAATTTTCAGAGAGATTTTCATTAATTTTCATATATCTGATAAATATGATATTGATACATAAATTTATTAATAAAATAACATAAATTATCGTTGACGATAAAAGTGGAAATCTCTACTGGTGTAAAAAGATCCATGGTTTTATATTTTTTCAATATACTTGTAGCATTGTCTTGTTAAACTGTCTTTTTTTGTTCATGAAATAAAACTGTTATTTTGAATGACACCCTTTTACCCTTGGATGTAAAACAGGTGACGCTTGATTGCATACAAAAGCTTCGCTCGAGAGTTGTGCAAGCAAATTAAATTCGGGGAGTAACTCCAAAATCAAATTAGAATCCTGCTAAACTGTTTGGAAATGCATGTTTATGCTTCCTCATGAGCCCACCTGTGCAAATGATAGAGATGTTGAACGAACTTTTCTCTCGCACACCCGCAAATTAACAAACTCACCTGGCTTTAAGCTATAAAACAAAGCTGTTTTGTACGGTAGAGTTTCGAGGTAAACAGTATTTTGATGCGACGGTTCATCAAGTCGCAAATTACTGTACACGCTTTGCTAAGTACTTTGTAAATACAGGTTGTGTTCATGAAGTATTTCACACTTTCTTTTGCATAACAATCAACGATTTCCCCAATGAAGTTCAAATTTATTCCTCAAAATCTATTCCTTCGAAACCGAACCCACTCCTCCGCCTCTGCCTTCCGATGGTTTCTATAGTCTTAGGTGGCTCATGGCGTAAATTAATGATACAGCAGTGTCTGTTTTAACTTTAGAGTCCCGACGGTGCGTGGCAGGATTTTTGACACCATCTACATAGATGGCTCTAATTCAGCCCCTGTCTGGAGGTGAATTATTGCGGCCGGCTGCTTTGATCGGTAGATTTCCGTGGTTGCTCCTATCCATACCAAGTGACTGCCGGAGCAGTACCCTAACAAATGGGCCCCGGACAGCACGCGACCTTTCCTTCCTTTTGCGTGCGGTTGACGCGCACGGTATCAATAATTAATCAATCAATCGATAAAACTTCTCTATAAGAGAGTAAAGGCCTGATAAGCGGCACTGTGAAGTGAAATATTTTTTTTAATAAAAGTGTCGTGAGGTTGATACTGTCTTCCGTCGTACAATCGTCATTTCTATCATAATATTTATAATCGGTACTTTATTATTAAAATTTATTTTTTACTTGAACAGTTCTTAATAGCACTGCAAAATGAGCTATTCTAACATACATTAATATAATTACTCGTGCTTATATTGCTCTTTAAAAAATAAAAATACTACGAGAATTTAAAGAGGTTTCAAGTGATCGGTGGCACTATTATTTGATCGCTCAAAAATGTGTACTCCATTCTTTCATATAAAATAAGGTGGTAAATCCAGAATAGTCTAACCATGTCAATATAACCATAACTCACATATACATTGAGTTACGTTACTTCAATCCCTTTTGCAATTTTGCAGAGAATTTCAACTGCCATGCTGTTTTCGCTGATGTGAATGAGGATTTGTCGTTTTACAGCCGTCAGTTTCCTAATATAATTAATGGAAGTTTCATTTGAAAAACATAGTAAATTCAATATCTCTTAAAATACAAGGGATAAAAAATGAGACAACAATGCATATAGTAGCCCCCATATCTTAAGCATTTCTGCGAAAACTGCATTGCATCATCTCCAACTCTTCAAAAATTGTAGGAAGGCGATATTCATGAAATGTGTCTTCCAATACAGCTAGGATTCACTCATTCGTAAAAACGTCAGTCCAAAACAGACCTGTACTATCTAAGAAAAGTAAAACATCGAAGAATTGTTTTAAATTGAAAAAAGCTATGAGGGCAATCTCTAAATGTGTATGAGAAAAATTACTTCATGAAGTAACTCAAACTCTTCCAGTTTCCAAGTTTCAAACTTTGTCAAGTTTCTCTTGGAAACTTATTTTTGTTCCTCCGTTTTTCTTGCCAACTTTTGCGTTCAGCTTTTACATTTGACAATGCTAGGAGGTCATAGAATGCCTCGTGGCTAGTTCTTGCTCGCTTTCCACTACGCGGCCCCGGGGTCTACTTTCGGTCGAGTCGAGATTATAATGTGCGTTTTCCTTGGAATGCCCCAGAGTATGTTGCTGTGTGCCGATGAGAAAATTCACTTCTCAGGTTGAGAAGACTGGAATACGGCGTGGGGATGTCTACGTGCTAACCACACGTTAACCCATGGCCGCGAGGCAGGGTTAAGGGGCCGGTAGGCCTGAGCTCGTTCACGGGCTGTCGGCCCTAGTACATACATACAAGAGGTCATAGACTTCTGAGAAGTATGAAAATTCGCTGTAAAAACGCTCATGATTTGCGTGAAAGGGGAATATTTGCAATGTAATTATCGTCCCAAAACGAATGCAACCCACCATTAACAGATTTAGGTTCAAGAGTTTCATCGTGTTAACAACTAGACAGATCTTCGCCATGTCGCCGACAATAATAGTGCTGTAAATGGTTTTCGAAGAAGGAGAGGAACTTTTCTACGCACACATGCACCCATATGCGAGCGCACACCCGCACGCGTGTGAATATGCATTAATATTTAGAGCGAAGGATTTGATAGATTCGCACTTGTTATCTGACAGTGGTTCATCATTTGGGCAATAGTGGCGCTGCTCCTAATCAGCACTCATTTTGATTCCAAGTTAGGTGTTTTGTCCCTTTTCGTGTGCTAACATCTTCATTGTTATTAGGTTATCTCATAAAAAAGAGCTACTAACTTAGAACACGACAAACTTGTGAGCTTATTTAAAGGGAAGTGTTATCTCAAGCTTCCAGACACGTTTATTGTAGTTCTCTAATTAGAAACTCTCAAGATATGATCTTTACACTCACCCGAAAAGGGGGCTTCCATACGTGAGGAATGTTATCATAATAAGAATGTGGTAAAGAAGAAAATGACTACTACTTTTGCCGTAAATGTGTCTGTAAAGAAGCATTTTTAGAATGTGCCGAAAGTGAATAGTTAATCGTAAAAAAGTGGGTGTTATTTCAACATATACTCGTATGATCTAGAACCGCTTTTGATAAATTTAAAATAAGAAATACCAATCTTGTCAGCATTAAATTTAATAAATATCATTGCGGAAATGACATGATTAGTAATACTTGCAATCACTGACGCATTGTTGCACAGGCTCAGAGAAATACAAAATTCTCGCAGGTCTGCACAAAAGGTTTAATTATATTCTGAATTTTACAGTAGTATTTCTCTCATAATTTCAGAACCAGCAGATAGTGCACGTCATTTCCGACCCTGCTAGTTTTCCGTGTCGAACCTGGTAAGAAATATTTTACAAAAGCACTGTCGGACCAATCGTAAAGAGGATACTTTGCAACAAAAGCCACGAATACAAAAGCGAGATATTTTCATATGTCTTTTATTATCCGTTTTTATTATACGTATGTTGGCGAACATCCCAATCCCATGACATGTGCAATGCGTGTTCTCCACCAACGATGTAACAAGTATCTTGTTTCACACGTAAAAAAATCTGTGCTATTCTTCCGGTGTTCGCTAAACGCACCGCTTGAGGTTATCGCGCTTTAACGCACGTTCCTGGGAATTCGTTGCCAGTAATCGGCTCCCCCTGCGAAACGAGTGAAACAACATGCTGCGCTTCAGAGATAGCCGGCTCGGCTCCGCCCCCCTTCCCCCCGCGTCACATGGCGCCGTATTCAGAGGGCTTTTAGCCTTTGACCCGCGTCGAAATGTAACCGTTCATCGGCCCTCACACGCCTCCCTCCCCGGCGACGGGCCCAGCGAAATAAAGCATTCCTCGTCGACTATACATGGGACGAATATACTTTGAACCCCTGCCAAACAGCGCGGCACCGTTGTACGTATTGCACGGGATAGCGAATTTACAACTTCGAACTTCCAACTGAGTTAGGACGTCCGCGGCAAATGCCCCGGAAACAGATTGGAGGTCGGCCCGAGCAAGCGGACCCGCTGACCGCAGAATGGGAAGCACAGTTATTCACGCCGCTGAGCATTCATCACGCGGGATTGAAAGGTAAACTGCACGGCGACCGCAAACTAAATTGTAGGTTTCATAATCCTAAATCGATGTGTGCTAAAGGTCAGTGAGTTCTCACTGCCATTTTAGTATTTTTTCTGCGTCGTTACGTCCGCTTTAATTACAGAAATACCACTTTTTCAACTTCCATTGCCTTATCGTTCTCTATAAATCAAATTTAATTAAATTTCTTTCTGGGTTACGAATTTACTTTTTTTACATTAATCAGTTATTGTTTAATTACTTACTCGTAGTTGAAGGAAGGGGAAAACCGAACCTGAGCCATGATAGAAGTAATATGTGTTTTGAATCAGACCTTAAGAATGTAGTGTGATTTGCAATAATGCCCTTCTGATAAAATGTTTGTCCCTGACATTGATGAATAATTAATTTTTTAATGTAAGATGATTAGAATACAACCTTGATTGGATTGCTTTGACTGTCAATGTTTATCTACCATCATATCTGAAAAAGTTATTCATTAAATCTCAAGATTTTTACTTTTCAACAACAATTTCATTGAGATTCCCAACGAGAATCACAGCTCTCGCGAGTTGTCTTTTTGACTTCTTTTAACATTATTTATTACACAGCGACCACTTTTCTCGCCAGTCCCAAATGTTCACATGAGTAATCATACGTCTTTATAGCATTATTCGTCTTTGTAATAGTATTTTTGTGTAAGTTCTGCTCACATTTCTTTTCTGTGATATAAACATGCTTAGGGCTCAGTCACAAAAATGTGCGAGAAACATATTACCAGAAGACAGTAGATGATGATCAGTGGGTCATAGATGTGTTTGGTATCCTGGTAAAGAATTTTGACAGTATTTTCTAAACATACTGGGTCAGCGTGAATGTTAACTGGGATAAAAAT
The DNA here is from genome assembly GCA_017312745.1 of Gryllus bimaculatus. Classification (NCBI taxonomy): domain Eukaryota; kingdom Metazoa; phylum Arthropoda; class Insecta; order Orthoptera; family Gryllidae; genus Gryllus; species Gryllus bimaculatus. The sequence continues at coordinate 2,833,443 of BOPP01000030.1, forward strand.
TTGATATTATTCATTCGCCCGTATCAATAAATGTTCTTCTTTCTATTAGTTTTGGTTTCTGAATTTTGGTAATGTGTATGATTAATATGCTGATTTTTGTTTTGCTCTAGCTTTAATTTTGACCAAAAAACCCAAATGAACCAAGATAATTACTTAGTTAACGGCTGCACTGACATGCTATTGTACCGTGGATGTAAATATGCCAAACAGTCGATAATTTTCAATAGTGTGTTAGATCTTTCGTGCATGATAATGATCGAGAAGCGAACATGATTTCCTCTCCCAATGGACCTATTTTCACATGAGAATACCCATACAAAGCAATGATAGTTACGGAGATATCGACTGCATCACACAGAACAGTTATCTCACAGAAGCTCCAAATGAAGCAATGAACTGCTTTGTTCACATACAGTGTGTAACCTCAGCTGCGAAAGTTAGTCAGTTCTCAAGGAATTAGTGATTGTATCGCCGCTCAGGGTTGTGTTTCATAACGTTCATTTGCCGTGTTTGCATGAATGCCAGTTAAATTAGTATAATATTTATAACTGTTCAAGAAATCATTAAAAACTCAGTATTGAGTAGGTTTGATTTATTAATGCTATTGTAACTATGAATCTCTTTTGAATAATATTTTTGAATGAAATTTGAACATTGTTTTAAAACAATGTTCATTTCAACATTTTTATGAATGTACACTTGATGATGAGATGACATACATTCATCCCATGGTTGAATATTATAAATATTTTAGATTAGGGTCGCAATGTATCCATGATGTAAGTGACATTGACTACGAGAATATAGAAAAAACACGTATAACACAAGACAGGAGGGCAAATAGATGGAAGATTTATTAACATTCTCCGAACATTTGGACAGTGTAGAAATAAAAAATGATTAAATTAATTTATTTACGACCGATCAATTAAATATCGAACTGGAAGCAGCCTAGCAAATAGAACAAAGCAAGATTCATAAACAAGTTGCAAAATGTGACATTCGCGAAGAAGTAACGGTCACGTAGGAAGCAGTTGACAAACACACGATATGGATTGCCAGGAGAGATCGAATATGGACGCGACGATGTGCGAATGTAACGTGCTAAGGTTCGATAGAAATCGGTAATTTTAAAGTGATGGTTTTAAACGGAGTTTATTTGGAACTTTTAACGGTTAACAGGAAGGTAAAGTCACTCACGTAACATATTTGGAAAATTTATTATAAAATGTTTGGTTTAGGAAGTTTGAGTGTATACAAATGGTCAAGGAGGAAACACAAAGTATTTGATGGACACATGACAAATAATACTAGAGACTAAAACTTCCAATCGGCCAAGAAGGCAGTATTTTAAAGCAAAGCAAGCTACCAACTTTTAAAAAACATTTAAAAAGAGACCAAGACCCCAAAATGCTACATTTTAAAAGAGAGTTAAATAAATAATGAAAGACCTTTATTTGCACGCATAAGAGAAAAATGAACAGGTATCTTCAGTCTTTCAATTATGAATGTATGATATTATATTGGTGTAAATGCGTTTTTATTGTATTTATTGTAAATAGAAATCTTAAAGAAGCGCATTATATATTGTTTGGATTCTTTTTTTAAATATGTAATTTCATGCCTAGAGAAGGGCTGGCAAAAGTAAGTATAAATAAATAGCACGACACCATTTTTGCTGTGCGACATTCATTTGAGTGCCTAATTTTTCATTGGCAGTAGCAAATCCATAAATTCTCTCCAAAATAAAAATTTCCTGGCGGAATAAAGTTTTTTCTGCAATGAGTGTACATAGCGCTATCCAACACGGTGAATTGCTTTTTAAGAATCCAAATATTTGTTTACATGAAAGGATTTTGTTAAAATTAATAAAATAAGTAAAAGAAGAACAAAACACGTAGTATTGCTATATGAATGTATGTATCATTACCGTACTTGTACACAACCGCTTAGTACGATTACTTTTGTGGCATCACTAAAGTTATTATTTTCCCAAGTTTGTAAAGCAATGCCAAATGCACATGCATGGTGAACTTTGAATTCTCATTCTCCAATCATCAGCTTATCTGAAATAGCGATGTGCAGTTTACAGGCGTTAGGGAACTCCCCGCCGCCTGGGCGACCCATCCGCCGAATCGCGTGCCCCCGCAACACAAGCGCATTGCCGCGAGCGCCTCGTTGCACGTGCGATGCGACGCGTGTAGTTTGCTCGACACGCCGCGGGCGAGGTGTGCA
>BOPP01000030.1:2838894-2890845 GCA_017312745.1 Gryllus bimaculatus
CCCTCCCCAACCCCCCGTCCCCACCCCCTCCCTCCCCTCCGCGCTGCCCCCATTGCTATTCAAACCAGGCACGCGTGGCGTCAGCCTCTTGCCCCACAACGCCATTCCAGCCGCTGCGCGTCGCGGCGGCCGCCCGCGCTTTGCATTCAGTCCCCCTTTCTTTTTGTCGTCGCTCGGTGTCCTCGAAAGTTCGGGGCAGCGCGCCTCGCTGGCGTGGCCGATTAGTTTTATTGCCGCGGATACGTAAATGCACAATGACGTACCTCGAATTCCGAGAGGGCCTCACCCCGCCCCTTCCCGCTTTGCACCCCTCACCGCCTCGTCCCGCCCCGCCCCTCTCCGCCTTTCCGCGGCCGTAATTTCCACGTGCGCTGTGGATGACATTTCAAAAGCTCGCGGTCGCTTGTAGCTCGACCTCACTCCCCCCGCTCCGCCCACCCACCCACCGGTGCCGCGTGGAATAGGAGAATGCGAAGCCCTGTGCACCATCAGGGCACGTGTGGGAACTGTGAAGTCGCCAGAGAAAAAGCTGTCGATAAATCGGTGTTTCTGAGGAAATACGGTCTTTAAAGCTTCAATACGGTGTTGTCAAAAGACTGTCTTCTGATTTTTGATGGGAGACGTACGTTAATATATTTTCTATCCATACTCATAGTGTTGCAAGATGATATTTATAAATATGACATAACATTAATTGTATGCGTTTCATGTATGCCGTCAACTATAATTACGCATGAAATACAGAACCTTAAAAATTACGGGTGAATATTTCGAGGTGAAAGTATTTTCACAAGAAAAAACAATTAATGTACTGTGGTACAAAGAACCGCTATTTTGGCATTATTAAATTATTTAAAAAATAAGTTAAATTTTGAAGTTAAGGTATTAAATAAGCAAGTCTACCAAGATGCAAACATGTATTTTCTTTTTAAAACGCAAAGTGATGTTTGTCAATATTTCTGGTTATTTTTATTCAAATGTTAGAGAGCGTGTTTTGAACTTTCTTTATCGCCGATTATCTACGGCTCCCAGACACTTTAATATAGCCATTTCGCCGAAGGGGTTGAAATGCTAGCCTGTTATGTACAAAAACTAAATTTTTGCCGTGTTCTTCACCAATCTTACTGCCAGTTCTGTAGAGAAATTTCGTTCCGATGCGTTGCTTAACCCATTTCTGGTTAATGGAACAGCCATTGCATTGGCGTCCAATTTCCGGCGCAGCGACAATCCTACATCCAGCACAAAAATCTGAAAGCTGATGAGTGTGGTCGACTGCGATAGTTCAGCGGCAACACCTTTGTCTCTGCATCGTTGACCGGGGGAACTAGTGTTCGAGTCCGGCGGTAAATTATCGACACACGGCTTTCGCGGGGTAGTGACAAGCTGAGGAAGTCTTCCGTCTTTAGTCACTGCCCTGAGGAAGCCTGCGTCTTGACAGGCAAAACGTCGGTCTCTCAGCCAACGACGCGGCGTCACTCGGACAGCCAAGAAGTGATATTGTTCTTATCCTCCCTTCTCCCTTTATACACACACGCACTTAAGCTTACATGCAATTCACAACCACACAAGTTCAGTCGGGGGCTTAGAACGAGTCCCGCTTGGGGCGGTACCCCACTGGGGAGATACCTTTAGGTATCTCAACGATGACACTAGAACGCGACGTTTGCGAGATGGTCAAAGACACAAGGGCTGCAGTGGACGTGGAGGTGTCTATAGTGAGAAAGTCACTAGAACGCAACATTTTCGCGATGGGCAAAGGCACAAGGGCTGCATCTGGCGTGAAGGTGACTATGGTGAGGAGGACACTAGAACGCACCGTTTGCGAGATGGGCAAATACTCAAGATCAACAGCGGACGTGGAGGTGACTATGGTGAGGAAGGCACTAGAAAGCATAGCTTGCGAGACACAAGGACAAAGACACATGGGCTGCAGCGGGCGTGGAGGTGACTCTACCGCAACCCGGGCAGAGCGGTGGATGCTGAAAAGGCGGATCGGCGCACGCGAGGCGAGGCGAGGCGAGGCGACGCATAAGCGCGGATGCCGCGGCGCGCTTACGTATTCCGTGTGGCTGTGGCCAGGGCGGCGCCGCCGCGCCACACCGCTCCGCGCCGCCGCGCTCCTGTGAAAGGGGACCAGTGCACGCGGCAGGCGGCTCAGGGAAGTACGACGTGGGGTTAGCGGAGCAGACGACAAGAAATCCAGGCGGAAACCGGCGCGGCTGCTTCGAGGGCGGCGGCTGCGGAGGGGATGGATGGCGAGGATGGAACTTTTTTATTTATCTCTTTGGTGTGGAGAGGCAAAAGGTTACCTGAAGGTTGATAGGAAGAGCGAATTGTGTAATCCAAAAGGTCGATTGCATTACGTTCAGAAAAAATCATCTAGAATGTAAATCAGTTGTAGGGTTTCTGATTCACTTGATATAATCTAGAAGAGTAATTTACTTAATTTACTAATAGTAATTAACAACTATAGATCTTAACAAGAATTTATCTCCATGATTTATTCCCAGGGAGAATATCAATGTATAAAATAATATTAGCTGAACCAATTCAGATTAGGCCTTCTGTGCCTTAGTCTTCAGTACCTTTGTTTTATTTGAGGTATTGTTTTTTATGTCTGAAGAGTGGTATTTACAATGGTGTAAAGCGCGTATGTTTTATTTTCATATTTTGAAAAATCTTGGACGATTTGCAGTGGCATGGTAATGCATGAAGCCATTAGAAAATACACTGGGGGCTCAGAAGTTGCGTTGAAATCCTACCCATATTAATCATATACACTTGAATTTCCCCATGGAGCCCAGTAAATTGAGTTTCGATGCCTAGAGATCCGGACATCTAGCGTCAGCACCAAATACCTATGATTGCTCCCCAGGGGCGAAGGATAGTGTGACGAAATATGGCGGCAGATGAGAGAAGCCATCGGGCGTTTATTGCTGCGCGGTGGCCCTTGACCGCGGGTGCGATGGTGTCTGTATAGCCGCGATGGATTTACGGGGTTACTGCTGGGACAGGAGGTGCCATTGCGACAACGTACGAAGGGGCTCGACTGGAAGCACTCGTGCAGGGACAACTCACACAATGTATTTTCTCTTCTCTGAATTACGACCAGCATTAATACTTCCGTATTCAATTTATTTTTGTGGATTTAAGACAATTTCATTTTCCGTTTTGTTAATATTTCGTACCTATGCCAGAAGAAGTGGCATTTAGTGCATCTTCTAGGAAATTAAAAATCCTTGCAAATAATGAATATCATCATTCATTATTTTGCAATTTTTAGAATTTTGGTTATGTGCTACTATTGGTTTGCCATTTCATTACGAAGATTCATAACCTCACAATTTTACCTGCTAAGTAGGTCAACATTTCTACTACATTTCTTGACCTATCGCAGAGGTTGCCAATAATTAAAGCAACCAAGAAATACGTCATTTCTGGAGGAACAATTCAATTTCAAAGAAGAAACTAAAGTCAAGAGGCTACATTCCTTCTCCAATTTTGTCTGAAAGAGAGAAAAATACCCTCAAGAAGGCGATAATAGAGGGGTCTCCTCGACGTTACGAATGTATAATTACAAACGTTAAAAAAATTGAATTAAATAATAACCCAAATTATTTTCGACAATGCACCAGGCGTTGGCTGGAACTGGGCTTTTTCTTCAAACAGATTGAGATATTAAAATACGAATATATAAGCGGTCATTTCAGCAAGTACCTGCATTACTGAAAACGATATTCGAAACTGGTTTTCGAAAATCACACTTGTTGATGAAGGATGATGAAGAATGAAGGATGAAATTAAATTTGGTATCCTTCAACTTTTTCTTATATAATTTTCAACTTTGATGTAACATGTTTCGTTTTGCATCCAAGTAATTTCAAAGAATTAGAACCAGAAGGAGCTAAAAATATTTATGAGGTTGAAATAGAAATTCTCTAACAACAATGCTTATTTTGTCTGCCAGTGATTCAGTTGTTCCTTATTTCAGTATACCAGCTGAATTTGGACATGTACCTGACTCTTGGCTCACTGCTAGAAGTGATACAAGTTGAATAAAGGCTGAGGTCTCTACTGAGTACATTGGCGTTCTTTAAAGGGTAAAATCATCCCGCACCGTTTCCGTTTCAATACTGTTTGTAAATGGGCACAAGATCATCTTACATGTCAAATAAGTGAGATTAGCACACAACTTGGTGTGGTTTTGGTCGCATTGTATCCAAAAACTACCAGAATTCTGTAACCTGCTGATGTTTCAGCATTAGACAAATAAAAGGTTGAAGATAGTAGGTACTTCAATGACTCTAGAAGCATTCTAATGATTATCTCATGAAAAATAAGTTATATCCACTTTTGAAGAACGTTGTGACTAACAGCTTAAAAACTGAAACACTGAATAACAGTTTTCTTGTAAGCGGACTGTTTCCTTGGAATTCTGATGTTATTGCTCATTCTAAGTGCCTGCGAAATGAAAATACAGAGCCTTCCCTACTAACACTACGAATGTGCAAAATCGCGAAGTTCTAAAACTAGAACGGTTAGAAGTAATAATGAAGGTAACTACAGTAATAAATTCAGTATTTTTTCAGATATGGGATGAAGTATTCCAGAAGAGTATACCAGGATTAAACAAAAATGAATGTGAAATGGCGGATCCATATGAAGCAGCTAGGACATATCCCGCAAATAAGATAGAATGTGATTCAAACTGTAAAAACAATATCATAGAATTGAAATACTTGCATAACACTTTAAGCGTCATGTAGAATACAGTATAGGCAATAATACGAAGGTTGTATTTTTCAAACACAATAAAACTTCTATTCAAGATTAAACTTTTCTTCAAGTGATTTTAATCCTGACAAGAATTGTACCTTCCCTCTTTTTGCATCCTAACATTCTGCGTGGAGATGATCTTCAGTACGATCTGCAGCTGAACTCAGACAATACACGTTATCTTTGACAAATGAATTTACGGGCTTTCCACTTTGCATCCATACCATGAATTTCATCTCATCTAAGAGCTATATTTTTCAAATGCTGTTTGCATTGAAATTTCGTAAATTCAAACTTCATAATTCATATGTTGCAACTTAATAATTCATATTCAGCATTATTTTTCTATATATCAGAAACTATTTTTGAAACACGAGAGAATTTTGAATTTTCATTCCGTATTAGCGTATTTTATTCGTATACCTTCCAAAATTACACATAAAATATTAACGCAGAGAAGGAAGAAAATGGTCACTAAAATATTGTAGGCTAGCTCAGAAACCGGCTTCACAATACTGTCAAACTATGACTGAAAATAACAAAAAGTAAAGGTGAGGTAGATAAATAACGGTAAAAGTGATATTAAAGGCATTGATGCAGGCAGGAATGACGACAAGCAACGGGGATCGTGTAGTGACAGAAGGCGCTTTGTTGATACGACGAGGCGCCGCATCGTCTGAAGTAGGCATGCTGTCCTCGTAGATGGCACCGGAGATTGCCAGGGCAAGCGCAGAGTCGGCTGTGCCGCACCGTCGTATCTGCATGCGAGAGGCGTTCTGGGGCGTAGATAGCGAGATGGATACGGCAACGAGTGGCGGACACGGGGGCTGAAGCAGGTGCAGTGCAAGCGGCGGCAAACGGCAGCGGAGACGACACGACGCGACGTTGCCATGGCTTTGGCAGCATTAAACGAGTTAAACTCGGAAGGTTCTTGGCGACGGGAGTTAATAATGCTGTAAGAGAGGGAGATTTAAGATGCAAACAGCTGTAAAGTGGAGAATATGAAAATATCCAGGGAATTTGAGAACTGAAAGCAGACCAGAAATATCTCACAATGTGGGCAGAATCCTTCGTCATGTATGCTATTGAAAACTTTCTTACAAGTTTTATTATCTGATCCTCCCAACGTGACGTCAGTATGTGATGAATTGGTGGTGTTTCATTTTGTTTATGTAAAAGTGTACAGCGCATTTTCAAGTCATTGAAGACGTCTTATCTTTTATAATTACGGAAGCTCAGGTAAAATAAACACACAAATGAGGACTCCTTCTTTAACTCTTTGTGATAATACTGGGCCAAGAGGCCGAGTTTTCATGTTAATTAAATATATTTATAATAAGAACCTTCATTCAAACTTTTGATTTGTTGTCATGAAACGTTGATTGCAGCTTGTAAATCTCTCGCAGTATTGTAAATGGCAAAGTAGGAAGTTGGTAAATTCAACAGGGCAACGAATCTCAAAGAATGTTTCACTTCAAATGTATTCCAACCAAGTGGGCCATTTTTCACAAAAGAAGATTTTACTTCCTTTGTACTCTTCCGAATTTCAAACTTCTATTGAACCATTCGGAATGTCGTAAAAAATGTTTTTACAAGTTGATAAAGCCATACATAAAGATTATTTTTGAACGCTTTCAGATGTAGTAGTAAAATATTCTAAAAACCAATTTTTTATATTGGGTATTCAGTAACGAGGTCTTCTGTCATGTGAAGGAAGTGTCGAAAACAGCAGAGGAGGTAGGGGCGGAGTCTGTGGCTTGCGCTCAGGTGAATATGAAGAAAACCAGGGTGAGGATGAGGAGAATGTTCTTCTGTGTCGGAGGCAGATGACGAGACGAGATGATGCAGTGAGAATGGGATCTGGGATAGAGATGACAGCAGTCACGGACACGACATGGAGGGCAACGACGAAGGCAGAGGCTGAGGTGCGGGTGGCTCGAGGCTGACAAGCCGGTTTCGGCGTCAGCAGTGACGTAGGAGGCGGAAGCGGGGCCGGAAGCAAGGGCTGATTCGGGAACGGGGTTGAGGATGAGAGTGATGATAGAGACGAGGAGGAAGGGGCGGACGGTGATGTGGGTGGCGGCGGCGCCGGCGCTGGTGGCGTTGGCTGGGGGCGGGGTCGCTTGGGGGGGGTGGGAAGATGTAGGCGGAGTCAGCGAGTGTGGAACCGTACACAGCGGCCCGCATCACGTCGCGAGCGGCGTCCTTCGCCTTCCTCGGAATGCTTTGCATCCGCGCCGCCGTTTCCCACCGCCGACGGGCGAGTTCGCCGGCGCTGGGGGATCGGCGCCGGCGGGAGCGTCGCGCTGCGCGATCCTTCGATTTCTATTCTAGGCGTGCTCCGGCCCTCGGGTCCCTGCGGGCCGCGCCGCGCCGCGCCCAGATATGGGGAGAGGAATTCGGAGGTGTCGCATCGGGAATTGTGAAGTGGGGCGCGCGCTGATGGGCGAAGCGCCGCTGTCGCTCGGGTCTCGCGCTCGCCCCCTACCACACTCCCTGCATCTAACCGGCCCTCCTCGCCCTGAGCACCGCCCCCAACCTCCCTCCTCCGTTTCCACTGTCACCTCCCCAACCCTCACTTCCCCTACCACCACCCACACCTCCGGTCTTATCTCGCGTGCGCAACCAATGATCTCGCTTCTTCCTGTCTCCTTTCGTTTCGTTTTGCCTCGGCCACTTTTACCCCAGCGCCTGCCCCCACCCCTGCCACCATTCTACACTGCCACTCCCACCCTCAGTCCGCCAGGCGATGCGGCGAGGACTGCGGCCATCGACTTCCAGATGCGGAGGCAGCAGAGCTTGTAGTATGGGAGGCAGTTTCCTTCGAGTTTTGTCTCATGGGCTCCTGATTCCGGAATGGAATACATTGGGCCCGTGAGGTTGCTTTTACTCTCAGACGAAATGTAGGCATTTGTATTCGGTAGGAATATGCAGAGTGTAAAGTGCAAAGTTTATATTCAGTTTTCCTCGTCCTCAAGACATTTATTTTTATTCAAAATACTTATGCTTTCAAGTCAATATGCTTTCCATATTTCTAATATATTCTTTACTGTTTTTCAAAAAATTGGAGAAATAAAAAGGTTTCCTAAATATGATGTGAAATTTTATTGTAACGTATTGCAGATGATGTCCATACTTGTCCATGTCCATGTGATGATTTGTTGTCATATATGAATGATATAACATATTTATTAAATTATTATCAATAATTAAGTTCGTCCGTCCATCCATCCGTCCGTCTGTGAACAACGCTAGTGGCTAAACCATTCAGCCAATTTTCTCCAAAATTGATAGTTCCCAGTTGATTTGGCTGATGTGGCGGTCCCTTGAATTTGAAACCGATATTTTAATTTTGAGGGGTACTTTACATGAAGCCCTTGGGACATTTTCAAAAAAAGTGGCACATAATTTTTTATTAAGTTTTATTGTAGGATAGTATGAAGTACATTTAAGATAATAGTCCAGGAAAAAATTCGTTTTTCGTGCTTATTAAAAACTCTGATAATTCGAAAATTGCAAAAATTCAAAAATTGTTCGGCGTCTTCCTACACCTACAATTTTGAAGATATATATTTTCTTTAAATGAAATCTGTTCCTTAAACATATATTTTGAAATAAGGTCATTTAGAATTTTTGGAAAATTTGAATTCTTTTCGAGTAATTTTTCGTGAAAGTGCGGACGAGAAAGTACTAGCACCACTATTCTCTATTAACATGGGGAATATTTGAATTAAATTAATGTGTGATATCAGTTACATTATTTTGTAAAGTTTCGTGTTTACATTAACAGATACACAAAAGCTTTAATTGCACTGAATCGATCTAAACGATTTGTAGGTTTAGAAAGAATTTTTAGGGAATTTGTAGGTTTAGAAAAATTTAGCCCACTGCGACTGTATAAGTTGTACTTGTAGATTAGAAAAGACTGTACAATTTTGCCCTTTGAATATAAAAGGAGGATTTAAACATTTATCCTTCACAAAATAGCTTCATACTGTTGAAATTGAGCGAAAGCAAGTCGTCTGAAGACATTATTGTCTTCTTAAAACTTGTGGGTTATGAACCTGTTGCAAAAATGGTATACTATTTTCGAGTAAAGATTTGAAGTATGCATATCATATAATTTTCATGGGCCTATAGATTTGGAACTTATTTGAAGCAAATGAAACAAAGAATAAATGTCTCAAACTTTAGCAGATCAAATAACGAAGTTTTCAGATAGTGATGTCTGTTCTTTCGGCGCGAATGCAAATGAGAATAAAATATAAATAAAAAGTTTACAATTTTTTATATACTGTATCCACGTCTCTACCACAAAATAGTCGAAATTCACAATTAAATGAAAAACATTTTATTTCTATTTTAAGTGCTTTGAGTGAATTTTTATGGATTTTTCACCATTGTGCGCTTCGTTTATTTTATTCTCCAACAATTACATGCATACTTTTTTCGTCTTCAGAGGATTTTTTAACAATGCTTTCATGTGTACTTGAATTACAAAATCTAACTCCTTTTACATTAGTTCTTATCATATTTACCGCAACTTTTTGTTTCTTGTCAGACTACCATAATTGCAAACATTTTTATATAACATGCTCGACCCCCGACGATAGGCCAGCGAGGACGCTTTATGGCCTCCGCTTACTGGGAAGGTGATATGCAGTTGACCTTCCACAGTGTGACGGCTGTCAAGATGATCGTTTGGGGTGAGCGAATGATAATGAGAGATAAAATATTATGTATGAAATGATGGTTTATGGAAAGATTATGTATGAAAGGGATGATTGTATGAGCCAGGCGTATCTCAACCATATTTCTTAATTTTTCATTTATTTGTTTAACGCCAAAGCCTTTCGCGGGAATCAAACCTGGCAATTTAAGCTCTATGTACTTTGACGCTATTTTAAGCTTCTAAATCCCTCTGGAATGCAAGTGATATGTGCAATAAAAGCAGGATATTAATTTCCAGCTTTAAAATTTGTTGGTATAATGATACTTCCTTTACAAATGCAACTGGGTCTATCGTACGTATACATCTGGCTCCAACTCACATATGACTTTCCAGTTCCCAACCGTAAGTGCGAATTGTGGTTTCAGCTCGTATGTAGTTACTTACATTCGAAAAGTCAAATTCAACCGAATATTTTTGTTCCGTTGGCAGGGCAATGCCATCTCTGTGATAAGGCTGCGCTGCTTTGAAAAGGTCGTAGCATGGCACTTAATCATTATTTCTGTCATAGTTCGCCTCTCAGGCTCAGCGATAGACAGGCGTCGTATGACACCGGAGCAACATTAGATGTCATGTATCAGTATGACACCACATTCATCCAAAACAGGAAATAAATATGAATTATGTTGATGTTGATTAAATTGGTATGTTGGTGGGCGTGTCAAAACTAAAGTGATTTATTTGCGACACTGCATCTATTCATTACGAATTACGATATAAACTATATTTATTACGTTTTTATTGCGTCACATTAATTTACTATTTAGTCACATCCACAACATTTTTTCATTCCATTTTCTTCCCTTTTAAGTTCATGACCATGCACAGATTTTATACTACACGTGAACAATTATTCCAGTGCCTAAGTATGTTTATTTGTTGAAGTAAAAATGTTACACACATTTATAAAGAATCTGAATAAGGTGATAACACTCAATGGTACGTGATGTGACACTCAATGAGTGATGCTTTATGAAATGAATTTTTATATCGGCTTTCTAAGGAAACAAGTATATTAAATCGGTAATGTTTTTCTTTAATTAAAATAGATGCTACACTTTGAAACTTATTAGACCAAAATACACCCCTTAAATCCTTACCAAATTGATAGAAAATCATGGGGATATATCACTAGTCACATCGCCTCACCTAAACTAATTGTTTGATATTACATACTTGAAAAGAGTGGAGTTGGAATTTCCTTTTCTTGGCTCAAAAACGTCCTTACCAATAAAAGCTTCGTCCAACTTCGTTATAACACGCTTATTCCGGGAATAGTTACTTCCAGCGTAATTTGGGAATAAGGATGGAGTTTTACCAATAATGACCGCTAAACCCTAGCTTAACTAATCCTTGTTGAAAAAGGAATCAGTGCTTGGCAACATTGCTTCATACACCGTCGTTAGCGTATTTACATTATTCTTTGGTACCTCTGTAAGGACTTCGCGGGAATTTTGCGTTACGTTTGAACAGAATATTTCCTGAATTGTGTGATGGCATAGGTAGTTAGTGGACTCATATTGATGAACAAATTGTTTTCAAATTACGATTGTTTTCAATGCTAGGGTCCATTTAAAAAAATTTAAATTAATTACCAAAAGCGGATGTGCAGGTTAACGATATATAAATGATTGCAGAAAGAGCACAGTTTAAAAATGAAATCTGACGAATACCATGAGAAAAAGATGTGAATTCGGTAAAATAAATAAACTATGTGTTCGGTAAGTTTATGAATATAACACTTTCATAAATGCATTTATAACCCTTTTTTTCAAAGAGAAACAATTGTGAAAATTTTAAAAATATGGCTGTAAATCCTATATTAATACAAGAAACACAAAAAACACATTCTAAAAAACTAAAAATTGATTCTTTTTAATCCTGTATTAATTTGACTAACGACTTTTATAATTTGTTTATTGCACATGCATCTAAACATTTTGCTTTAAGACCAAATTATTTTCCAAAACCTCGAATATGTTAGTGTTTCCTTAACAAGATTTCCCATCCTCCTAAATTTAAATAATTATTTCCCCCTTTTCAATTTACTTCTTTTTAAACAGAATGTTATTTAAGTTTATAAGTTATTCTTTTAAATTGTGGGTAATGTTATTTATTTTCAGATTAAATTCTGGCATCTTGCAATATATAATTATTGTAAGCAAAGTTAAAATACTATGAAAATTTTATGATGGAATAGGTACAAAATAAATATAATAAAAAAGAAGTTTATTCTACTTTGATTAGAGAATGTTAATATGATTGTTGAACAATAATTCATAGAGAAGTAGAATCTTCCATTCAACTTTATTACCAATTAAAACTGCAGTTTCAATTCATTTTACTCATGTGCTGTTAAGAACACTTAATTCTGATATGAGGATAGAACATCGTTCAATTTTTGTGCCGTATAATTGGACAATGTTACTATTTGTGAACTAATTTATATTGAATTTATTACCACTTGATTTAATCCCACTTATATGAATTATTAAAAGTTAAATTGTTCAAAGCAAGCCCATGTCAAGTTGAATTTTCCCTTGCTCACAAAAAATAAAATTGTTTTAAATTTTTGTTGACATACAAGTAATTGAAAATGTGTGTAAATAATAGTGAGTGAATGAAATTAGTTTCTGACCCATATTAGAATATTTATCATCTCAAGAATATATATTTTTTATTTATTCATTTTCTGAACCCTTACCCTCAGAAACTTAATATAAAAAATACATCACTAAAATTCTTTCTTACATTCTTTCATTTGAAAGAATGTAATAGAATAGTTTTGCCTTTTCTTACTACAGTATATCTTAAAGGCAGGTATCAACTTAAAAGAGCATGCTAAAATACCCCAATATCAATATTATTTTTTCAATTTTAAGACAGTAGTTGATGAACACAAAAAGTCATTTACATGGATTTGTTTTAATAATGGCCAACTTTGATACTGACATGCTCATAACTATTGGCTACCAAATTCACATGAAAACATTATGACAATAATTTCTTTATTATTCAGGCATAGTTCTAAAATATTTGTTAGAACTTCAAATCTATTAATTTGAGTTCATAATGAACCAATGAAAACCAATCCACTCTTTTCTTATATTTTTCCTAAAGGTAATTTGTGTTACTGTGTTTTGCTAGAGATTATTGATTTTGCAGAGAGGGATGATATCTGACAGCCAGTAAAAAAGGACAAGTTCTTGAATTTTTTGTAGAAAAGCTAGTACATTAAGATTTAAAACAGGTAAGAAACTAGGACTATGGAAATTAATTTTAAAATAGAAAGTTTTTTGAACACTCAATGAAAATTAATTTTCTGTATTCTTGAACATAAATAATAATTTATTACATGAAGATTTAAATGTCCAATAGCTGCAACACTGGAGCATATTAATAAAATAAAAATAAATCTAATATCAGACACATAATATAAGTATAACTTTTATTTGAAATTAGTACATTCATAAAATGTTAAGTCAATTATGTATCATACATTTTGCTTTAATTGTTCTCTTGAAGTGCTCCCCAAACTGCTACTGCTCATCAAACATCTTTTACTATTGGTAGTAATTTGTTCTTGGTAATTCATTGGTAAACATTGTGTGTGGTGTAATTGGTAATACATTTTTAAACAGTTTAAAATTTGAAATTTTGGGAGTCTTGAGAAATACTTTATTAGGTAAAGTGGCTGAAGGAGACCTTTTTGTGCAATACTCTTTACGAGTGCCAGTATGTACAAGCACACATAAATTTGTTGTTTAGCCATGGATAATACATTTTTCTACAACCACGAGTAAAAGCAAATACTTTTATGGCACACAGAGCATACTAAAAGTTAAATGTTTAGCACTAGTGGCAAAAGTAAAACAATGTTCAATGTTTAGATAAAACAGTGAATGCAACAATTTAAAAAAAATTCATTCATCTGACTGTATGGGCTTTTACTGATCTTAATGAATCATAGTATCATATAACTTTTTTTCTCACTGGAATCATGAACAACTTGTATTACTCAACTTTTTTTTTCTTTTCCTTTTGAGGTATTTTCTAAATGAATGCTTGTTTTAAAAACATTTTTAAATATTATAAAAGAGAAACTAATAGAAAATAAGGTGGAATATAACTAATAATACAAATAAAAATTGTCATTTTTTGAGATTACATAAAAATGAAAGAAGTGTACAGCAAAAACATTTAAATATACTAATTGAAGTTTTATTACAAAAATAGCATTAGTACACAAATAGAATTTTCAGGAGGGAAAAAATGTTCCTATTTCGGTACTTTCCGTACATTTTCCATACGATAGTGCTATTTACCATATAAAAGCTCTGGTAAAAAGTATTTTGCAAAAACGTGTATATTTTTGTTTAATATTTAGTAAAAAGGCGCATTATTTTATAGACTATTTTCTTATTAAACGTAAAATAATGATATTATATAATTTTTTTGACATATAAAATATGATATTGGTATGGTATATATATAAATAGATGAATTTATTGTTTTTTTTTTTTTGTTTATTGTTTTCTTAAGTCAAAATAGAAAAAAGTTGTGTTAGATTGGGGCAAATTATACCTTTAGTGACTAGAACAAAACAAATGGTAATTTCAAAAATTATGATTATAAAATGTATTAATCCAGTTTATAAGAGTAAATTAAAAAGCAAGTATTATTTTTTTATCATTATTAACTGAAAAGAACCAGTGCTTAATTTAATCCTACCCAGAATATTCACTTTAATATGTTTTATGCATTATTGTAATATTTAATGTTTCTATTTCCTCCCCTCCACTGACATAATTTGTTTATCTCATAAATATCACGCTAAATTACAAACAACCATACGACTGAGGTATCACATTGTAAAAGCAGCAAATACTCTCCCAATGTTGTGGACATGTGACGCTGAACTAATATTTTTTAAAAATATTTATTATGTTTTGTTTTGTTTTTGAAATTGCCTATATTGTTTCCGTCTAGATGGAGAGTGTTTGCCGGTTTATAAAATCCAGAATTTTCACATAATTAGTACTACACTTGTTCACAACCCACACACTTAAAAATCTAAAATATCAATGTTTTCACTTTTATTGTTTTTGTAAGCAACTTTTCAACTATTCCTTATCATTTGAGATTCTTTGCAATCGCTTCTTTAAAAAAATGCCGTTTAAAAAATATTAAAAATTCAACCATAATTTTGAATGTTTGTGTAACTAATAAAAGTACTATTGTTTGCCAAGAATTAATTAAATGCAATTATTAGACATTTACCCTTTTTGAGTAGACTGGCACCTTTAAGAAGCGTCTTTAACCATCTGAAGAAGGTGAAAAGCTAAACCGAAGAATTCTCTGTATGTACTAGTCTATCTTGTGAAATATTTGAGATGAGACTTCCAAGGCGCGTTGTGGTCTGTGGGGCCGCGCCCCTTACGGCGCCTCCTAAGTCGCCCCCTGCCTCGGCGCTGCAGCAGAAAGGACTTTGCGGCGCGGCGGTCAGCGCTATCTCGTAGCCGTTGCCGCGGGCGCCCTCCAGAGATAGCGCGAGTGCGCGTGATATTTCACGGAGGCCGGCGATCTCCTGCATTATCTTCCGTCCTTTCTCTGGTCGGCGAGCCGTAGATTCCACCGTCTTCTGCGCCGCCAGCGTTGCTTCCTCGCCTAAACTGAAGCCGTTGTTGTTGTTGAGATGGACGTACGAAAAGACGGTGCCGTTCGCCTCCCTCTCTCTGCCTTTATCAGCATTTCCTCCGAGAGCTCCGTCTCATGACTTGGCCGTGAGAAAAATTGGAAATATTTTACACCTCTGTTGTATATGTTTAAACACCGTTCTCATTGTTATCTCCATTTGGCGATATCAAACATCACTTCACATCCATCCCATTTTTTTAAACCAACTTGCCATTGATTTCTTCCATATCTTTAAATTCCTCAGTATTTGTACACCCCACGCCTTCTTACAATTTCTAGTAAATTATTCCAAAAACATGGAAACCCATTACGTAGCAATACACAAAACGTAGAAAAAGCCGCCATAACTATATCCTGTCTGATTCTTGATTTATTTTCCTCTCTTTGCTCTATCGCCAAGGTATTAATTTGACTTTCCTTAACTGAAATATATCCTCCCTCTACATAAGCGGCAAGATTCCTTTCTCATTTCCATTATCGATTCTCCTCATCATAAAACCTTGGGTCGTCACATTCTCTACTATTTCTAGCAGTATAGCTGGTAACACCGGCATTAGCATCGTCACCATATTACTGTCGTCGTTCCTCCAAACCCTCTTATCTCAATCATCTCTGAGCCTTCTCGCCCTCATCTCGAGTCACTCCTCCACTGCCTTGGTGGCTCCAGCCTTTCGTGTCGCCGCCCTTCCTTCCTTTGCCTCTGCTCTTCTGTTGCGTCGCCGCCGCCGCCACACCCGTTACTGCCACCCTCGCCACCACGCCGGGCCGCGCCTCCTGCCACGCTCGCCGCCACCCCCGCCGCCGCGCCTTCGTCGCCACCGCCTCCTGCCACCACCGCCACCGCCACCGCAACTGCCGCCGCCGCGTCTTCCTTGTGCGCCGCCCGAGGCTTTGAGCCGAAGCTCTTGAGCCATGGGCTCCCCAGGCTGCGGCTTCGCACAAAGACGCCGCGCCCTGCGAAGATCGCGCTATTTTGGAGGGGAACCCTTGTTTGCTGGCACGTATTCGTCTTTGCGACCTGAGGTAGCCGTTTAGCGCGGGATCCTCCGAAATGGCCCTCTCAGTTGAATCTCACGTTCGGGAGGGAACTAATTCACAAGCTACTTTTGTGCCCTTCAAAGTTCTTTATAGCTGCAGTCAGGAGGAAAGGGCTTTACGACAGACAATTTTCCAGAGAAAAAGGTTTCTGCATTCAATTTTTACTTCTTATGTTGAATAATCTAAATGCAAATTATCTTCACTTCCATTCAAGTCAAAATGAAATGAAGCCAATTTTTAACCCACACTTGACCGAAAAGGCTTCAGTGTTTAAAATACTCTCAGGATGTCTTTGTCCTGGTCTTTCTAAGAAACTTCTACTAAAATATGTTTTATTCTGAGTTTTTTCTGTGAAAAAACGAATAAGATTTCATAAAGATAAAATTATCTCTTATTCATATGTCAATGATTCCTAAATTCTCATATTTTATAGTTTATAATTTAATGATAGAATGTATTGTGGGAATACATTATTTCAAATAATATATAATTTCTACATATTTTTTTAAATAAATTATGTGAAACTTGTTCTGCATATGAAGAGAAACATGTGTCTAGTATTTAGCAATTGCGTTTTACTCAATGGCTCTATATTCCTTTACTAAACTATCCATAAAGAGAAATTTCTCTCAAATCACTTTCCAATATGTTTTAAACAAACTTTCCAATAGCCATATAAAAAATCTTTGTGTTGCTTGCAATGGGACCGCTATTTTAAACGTTTTATAAAGAGATGACTTGTGTTTACATGACAATTCAGAAACGATGATTGCACTATCAGTAAATAAAACAGTATGATCACTTAACACTTCACGTGAATATATTCACATTGATATCGCTACACAAAAATCAACCCTAAATGAATACAGGCGAGAGTTCTCGTTATACGACCTGCTTGACTGCCACTAGATGTATTTGTAAAGTTTGTTCGAAAGAAATTTTGTTTATGCACATTAAATTTAGGTTGTGATACCGGAATCCAAAGTCGTGACTACGAGAACGAATCTGATCTATAAAGTGGCGTACTAATAGGATGGCAGTTGGTGCAACGCCTGTATCCTTCAGAGATTTGGGAATATGCATGCCAAAAATAAATGAAAGATTAATGAAATTTGGTTGAATGGAAAGCTCAAATATCTTTCTAAACGAAAAGCCTTATATCTTTAAATATAAATATTTTTTTGCAATTTTATAAATCTCAGAGGTTTTAATGAAAATTGGAACTATACCATACTTATAAATGCATTTTATTCTACTGGAGCACAAAAATTCCAGAAAAGGATTTTAGCCATTTTCTAGAAAATTCTGCGCTTGTCATAGTGACTTGACATACAGTACCTCCAAAATTAAAATAGTTTAATGTTATACAAAACAACATAAGTAGATCTTACTCCTGAAGTATTTTTCAAGTTTCACCACAAAAGTTTTTAATTTGACTGCGTTATGAGACATCCATTCTTCCACCCTTCAATCCATCCATATTGTAATCTTTACCTATCTGTGGTTGAGATACCATCGCTACATTCAAATCGCGCGGGCAGTACCCTCTTGAAGATGTTGCAAACCCCTATTTATATATATTCTTAGATAATTAAATTGTAGTGTCCGTGCCGATCGACGCGGTAGGGAGCAACAAGGTGAGAAGGCTTTGAGACGCGAGAGAGAAAGGTGTATTGAAAAAGTGTGATATTGGGGAGTGGTTGTGAGCGATGTGCCAGGATGAAGAAGAGAAGCGGACACTGAAGCTGCTGCGCCTAGGTCTACGGGCGTCCATTTCTTACACTACATTGCCGTGTAAAAACCCGGATCTGCGCGGAGGCGTATATTCGGCGTCACCAGCCCACTGACAGTCGCAAGCTTCGCGCCGTTGGGTGAGAGCAAGGCGCCGAGAAGAGGTCGGTAATAATCGTCTTTCCTATTTTTTCTCTTTATCTTTCGCCACGAACTTGCCATGACTGCGAGAAGCATCAAGTTCGCTAAGACGTAGACAGTATTTCCATAGTGCGAGTATGTGCAGTGGTTGCGTGTTTTCACATCCTCCACTGTAAATAGCGATCATTAGACCCTGCGTAAGGAAAAAGTAAATGCAGAGAGCAACAAGCTCCCATTTAAGTGAATGTTGTAAGGAGTGCTCAGAAAGTGCATGTAACCTAAATTTTACAAACTGTGCTTGATGCACCCTTTATGTTGTTGGCAAAGTGTTAAAAATTGTATTTGAATTTGTTAATTTGTAATTTTTTTCAAGAGAAGAGAAAATTTATGCTGGATTCACTTTGATATTATTCATAGGGTAATTTTTGTTTTGTTGTTTAAGTCTATATGTATTTGGATCAATTTCCCGATTCAAAATTGCATGTAATTCCTCTTCACCTGCAGCACTCGTAGCCTTCTTTGAAACGGCATTAACAGATTTTAATCTAAACATGTGCCGAGTTAAAACTCAAACGAACATTAAACACAAATTTCATCATCAATTCGATGTATTATTAAGGTTATTTCCAATACTTCCGTATAGGTAGTAAAAGCAAAAAGATTATGAATATGAAGATTGAAACAGTGTTTTTGTCTCTTTATTTGATGTTTACAATGACATTTCATTCCTCCTTTCATAACAACTGCTTCAACTGTTTTTGAGCACTTCCGTTGTTTTATTGTACTTTAGGTATGGTGTTGCTTACTCACTCATTGGTTTCTATACTGTTCTATACTGTGAAGTTTCTCCTAAAAATCTCATTAGATTTATAGGGTTTGTTGTCTCAGATCAACACAAAGAACACTCACAGAGTGGACGCATTTTACTTAATAAAAGAATGCGTGAAATTCCCTGAGGGGAAAATGTTATCCTTTTTTCAAACAGGTTGATAGACAGATATCCTTCCAACTTTGGTGTATTGTATGCAGCTGTACCGTTCAGGTCCAGTAGCGCAACGAAATGAGTGAGGACCCGCCCGCAAAACTTTAATCAGGGTACAATAAAAGAATATAGCAAACACAAGTAGTGTTAATACCTTACATATTAAAAATATCCTTTAACAAATTCATATGCATCAGTCTATGATTGATACATAGACAATTGCGAAACCTTACGTTCGCAATCGTTTCCATAGCTTCGGCCTAAAAATAGGCTCTCTTTTACATGGACCTGCCCACTTTAAGTCCGAGGTTCGGCACTTCTCAGGTCTATATAACCAGGAACGTAATTTTGCTTTGTACTGATGATTAAAAAAATATTTTGTTGGATCTACCTATTTACATAATTGTATTAATAATCACATTATGAACTAAAGTTGTTAAACAATTTGAACTTTAATAATTTGATACATTACTGGCAAAAGACTTGTTAGTATTTTTGCTGGCATTGATGAGATTGCTTGCAAATATGTTTCACTGTAAATAGACCATAAACTATATATTGTTTAATTTTCATTTTTCACCATTGTTGCAGGTAATAATAATATGCAACAGTGGTGGAAAATGGAAAGTTCAACAATTGCTTCAGAATTTCAGATACTTTCGAAATTAAATATTCTCACAAATGGGAGACATGCCAAGGACTACTAAAATCTTTGTTTTTGTTCCAAATCAATCAGAATGTATTGGATCGGTTTATATTTCTATTGTAAATTAATGCATTTGCCGATATGACTACCAGCACCTCCATTCATATTATTGAAGTATAAAATAAAATTGTCTTGTGTGTCAGTGTTGCCAAATTGTTTTGATTCGATGAAATTAATGAAGTTCTACGTTTTCTCCATCCTTGGAAAATGGTGAAAAAGAAAGTACTTATAACTTCTGTTTTGCTTAATTACCGTGAACTTTTTACCTTCATTCTTTCATTTATATCTACAACTTTCTTTTATATCTTTAAAACTGTACCAAATTCGATTACGTACGGAAGACGTAATCGCACGTAAAATTGTAATTTCAGCGAACTACTTACTTGATCAGAATGAATTTCCATTCCTTTATTTCGTTTTTTCTTCTCTCCTGGAAGCAGGAGTAAGCTTTCATGTGTAAATGCGTAATCAAAACAAATTTCTGTCATAGTTCCAAAACGTTAATACATACGTAGTATGAAACATTTTTTGAAAACTAAAACAAATAGACAAAAGTCTTAAATATATTTTAATATATGAAGATTCATAACAAAGTCACGAACTATGGGAATGACCGCTAGCCAAGCATGCCTGTGAGAACAAGACAAGTTTATTTTCGGGTCATCTGGACCCGAATTGTACAGCAAGGTTAATGCATTCGGTTCTGGCGCAGGTGAAAGCCAACCTGACATACCACAAGGAGGGGGGTGAGAATTAATGACTTCAAGTCCACGTGTCCACATCCACTTCTGGGGACTGAAATTCCCCTGTACTTACAAAGCAGTAAAGTAGACTGCAGACTGAATTAAATGCTTCCTTTTTGTTGACACTTAATTCAGCTCGTTGCGTCAGTTTACGTTAGCGGAGAGAATTGCTGTGGTAAAGTTTTTGTCGAGAATTCTTTATTTAGATTTGTCGCCTGGACCCTTTTTGCGTGAACCATGTTGAGATTCGCTAGCGCTTTAAACTGAATTACTTATAACTGTTATCGCTCATTAAATATTCTTTTTGATGAAAGTATTCGTAAATAATGTTTTATTTAAAAGTAAAGTTATTTTATTTGAGACACAATTTACAAATCCTCTGGTTGTTTCAAAAATATTCACTTAGAGAATTCCATCTTTGTCAACCGTTTCACCGTTCTCAACATTGAATACTGCTATGTAATCAGCATTACGTTGAAAGTTAAAATAAAAGTTTGTTGCAATATCTTCACCAGAGTTTTCTTTAGAGTTTCCAATTCTTAACTCTTATGTTGATAAGGAACCTCATAATCTCTTAGAATACAGAAATGAACGTGTCCATTCACTATAGCCAGCTCACATTCTTCATTCAATACGCAAATTAACTATTTTAAGAAAACCGACCTCTGCTGTTTTCGCTGCCTACATCATCATGCCGTATCATTTTAATACAAGCTTCAACAAATTATATTAAATATGCATCAACGTTTCTATTAAATTTATTTAAAGTCGCATCAACAACTTGGCTATTAGTGACTGTTACAGGTATTAGTATTACATTATATTGTAATTACAAAAATTATGATATTTGTCAAAACAATATTACAATTTAACTTTGCTGTAAACTTTATTATTAAATCATATTTGGGAGAAATAAATTTATATAAAACAAAGGGGTTAAAGTTTAACAAAAATATTGATAGCTTTACCAAAGATTATTATTTTATATTGAGCTTCTGATGAATACGAAATTACATCAAGTTTGAATCCAATTAACTGCCTTTGATGGTTGAATCTAGGGCATACTTAAAAGATATGATCGAGGTCAAGTTTGATTTTCCAATGTTCATGTGGGGGGTAAATGAATTTTTCAATAGATATCGATGGCTTAATTTGGAATGCCTACATCTTATTCTTAAAAGAGCTAATTGCTGAGCTGATTGCATCCAAATATCATGCTTTCATAAAATTTTATAAACTTTGCAATTGACAACATCAGAGTTAAAAAAATTAAGAATATTATCATAGTAATGTTCAAATTAGACGAATCGACTTTTTGAACTGAAACTTCTTTTTCAACGGTAGATTAAGTCCACGCATTAAGTCATATGAGCGTTATTAACCTAAAACTATTAATTTCTGGGTAAACTAGCTCGAACTGTTATTTTTTTCCTGGCAATGTAAAATAGGTGGTGGTGAAAACGTAATGTTTATGTTACATAAAACCCAAGAAATAATCTAGTCATTTTAGACCAAAATTATTTCGTTGTGGGGAAAAATATGCCAATACATTCACTTAAAAGATTTGTTGAGTTAAATTAGGATGTTCAAATTTTAAGTGTTAATAATTACCGTTGCGTATTGAGATATTGAAGGTCAAAGGTCGCAAGATATTAATTTTACGCTAACAACACTTCTGCTATACCTTGCTCGATGATGAACGTTATTATAAAAGTTATAAAAATATAACTTATAAGCCTCTCTGGTGACTCATAGATAACTGTGTGGTGAAACGGTCCAGGGTTCGATTCCAGATCGGGGCAAAAATAATGCTGTAGCGTCCTAATACAAATCATCACACTTTCTGTAGCTGTATTACGAAAAATCCTCAGGCAAAATAAGCTAAGAACGGGGATGAGAATACGTCTTGGTCGTCCCATGACTCTCTTACCCACAGATGGAAATATTAAATCATTTATTTAATAAAAACAGGGCCATGCCTGGAAATACTGCTACCTGGCAAAAGCAGACTAACCTTGCCCTAAATGCCAAATTCATACATACAAGACAATCTACGATATGGGTTGTGTGTTTCGATGTGGTTCGTTTCAATTAAGTCAAAAAAAGACTTGGTCCAACCAATATGAGAAACTTTATTGAAATGCTGATTTAACTTATATATAGTCAAAATTGCAACAAAAATATCCAGGACTTTGCTGATTTCTTGGGTCATTAAGACAGCTACAGAAAAATCAAACCTACTATACAGAGAAACCAGACGTACTACACATACTACGAGTATTTACTGTGAAGACGAATCTTGATGGTTTTCACAGGGTAAATTCGATCGCACAAAAACATTTTTCAAGAAACTTGATCAAGTAAATATTAAAGAAGATGAAAACGTTTCCATTGTCTCGCCGAAAACTTTCACAAATATCCAAATGCACAAAGTGGGTTGAAATTATATATATATATATATATATATATATATATATATATTCTATGACCGGATGTAAGACAATATTTCTTTCAGCAAGGGAAAATTTTGATTTTTTTCTAAAAGCTCAAATTTGCACCAATTACCTAAAGTATTTTAACAAAACAAGTTTCCCTCCAAACTGAAAATGGCCTTTATTCTGACGATGGGTGGTTCTCCACAACCAGAAACACTTCGCTAAGAGTCACAAAAACTTCACTGTTGCGTGACCGGCCGTGTAGCTAAAAACACAGTGCGATCAACTGTGAAGAGCCAACTGATGCATGAACCGGTACAGAATTGAATTGATCTTTTCAACAATATTAAAATTTAAAACAATTCTGTGTATATCAGTTCAAATGCCTTCGATTTATCGCCTAAGGTGATACGACTGACTGACGAAAGGCAACTTGGATTCATCTCATCCACACTCATTATATCTTTCCCATATGATGAGAGTTCGCAGCTATCTTAATTGCTCTCTTTAACAGCATGAAATGACAGAAGAAAGTTGGCAACCAACTCAAGGTAATCAAGAAATTACATCAAACTGTTCAGTGACATCTAGCATAGATCCCTCTTTGTATGATTTCACGTTTGTGGGTAACGCAACACATCTAGAAACTACGGTGAATTCTATAATTGACGAACTACAATAAGAAGACTTGATCTTAACGAAAACACATTCATCCCATCCCAAAAGGTAAATTGCACATTCTACGCCGGTGCAAAATCAATTTGAAGTGATAACTGAACTTCGTGAAACAGGTTCACATATTAATGTTCGTCCAATTTCTGTGTACTATGTAAATGACGTGTCAAAATGTATCAGCCACTTAAATCAGTGTTGGAGAACAAATTCTTCACTGAGCTTGTTTATAACAAATTCAAAGAATAAACCCAAACAACCGAAAACAGTCATTAGTAATTCAAAACATCAATCTATAAACAAATATAATTTTTACGTTAAACATAATTATCCCTTAGCTCAACAGACAAAGCTTTAGAACGACGTTGGTTGTTACCGTTGTTCTAATTAACCGTCAGTGCCTTTCGGTTCCGGAGAACGCCACTGTGGAGGACGGTCAGTGTCAGACACCAAAATATATTGCAAAATAATTAAAGAAAATTTTCTTTATTTAGTTCTCTAATGGTTCCTACATATATATAGTAATATATTGCATACATTTTCTGCAAGATAGTGATAAAGCTTTTAAGGTGTGGCAACGACAAATATAGGCGATTCTAGATTATCGAATTCAAGTTGATGATGGATCAATTTCATGTTGAATTGCGTATTTTATTATTTTTGCTGCTCGTTTCCGAGAAAATTAGACTTTGGCTTACATCTAGGCGCCACAGTTGCATTAACAGCCGCCTCACTCTCATCTGGAACAGTGGGCCATTTCTTTCTTCTGCGGAGTTGGTTCAATGATCTTTTCATAAATATCTGTGAGTAAAAGAGTGCAAATCGTACATTGAAAACAGGCAAACATTTTTTTTAATAATTTACTTCACTGTACTCTTTAATTATTTACCCCGAAATTCAAGGATGTTGCTCTAAAGTGTTGAGGGTATTAAAATGCCGGTTCTGTAACTAAACTCTTGATAAAGTTTGTATTCTTCGAAGTATATTAAGTTAGCTTATATGACCTCCTTAGACTTACATTATTTCCAAAATCTATATTTTACCAGTTCCTGATTTCTCTTCGTACTGTAAGCAGATTTTTTTCTTCCATATCTCACATCCATGTTAGTTATATTAGGCATCTCTTTTGTGGTAGAATAAATAATATTGTTTATTTTATAATGTAATATTTTGAAATTAACTTTTATACATAATTCAATAATACTCGTGGGTTTCTAGTTTTTTTATATTTGTTTAAAAGCTTGATATTGTCTAAAAAACTGATACCTTGCTTAGGAAGCCAAAAGAAAATTGGAATCCAAATGCAATTGGCAATCTACCAACCACTCTGAAGTGTCAGCGTGTCCCTCACCAAAAAGACAAATTATTAAGCAATTAAAGTATAAAAGGTTTGAAAGGTATCTAACAATCGTGCTAAATACTGAAGGCAAAGTGGGAAAGAGTCGAGGAAGGATGGTGGCGATTCGAACTCATGCACTTTTCATGTAGGTCTCACTAGATAAATGTTACAAACCTCAAGAGCGATAAGGGAGTAGAAGATAATAACTTTTTGAAACACTGCATATTGCTGGAAATCTCTAATAACCAAGTAGCACATGTAACATTTGCCCCTAACCGGAAGGCAACTCTTCATACACTGATGTATAGCAGATATGCTGTCAAGAAGGGGTTAATATATGTTGAATACTCGTCTACAGCACAAATGAGTGCAGATATTTTAACTAAAAAACAAGATAACATGAAAAATGTTTCATTTTTTAGGATTTAAAATAGAATAAATTCATTTCACTACATTGCGAGGGGAATTGTTAAGTTTCTCAAGATATTCTGTTGCGGCATAATAGTGAAATATGTTGACAACGGGTAACCAATCGTATGTTTGAAGCATACATATTCTTCTTCTTCAAGTCTTGTCCCATTTTTTCGTACAGAAATTAGTGCGCCTTCTCGTAGTATAAACCTCCACCGACCAGGAACGTAATTTTAGGGAGCATCCTCAAAACTACCGTTTAATAGATGGAACTGTTTGGGGACTGTCCCTAAAACTACCTTTCTATATGTTTAATGTATATACAGACAATTATCCACCCCTTCCAATAAGAATTGAATGAGCTTCATATCAATCACAGACAAATGTCACTTGTGTAACTTCTTTACATAAGACTCAATATATTCATTTCCAAAAATATCGCCTTCGAGCGCGCTCCATGCCTTAGAAATGTTACACATATATTTTGAGACTTACTGTGCGATGTTGTCGCAGGAAATGCGTTCTATGGCTTACCTCACTTCGAACGTCTCGCGTCCGATTCCCGGCGCCGCCACCCTTCGTATGTCAGCGGGGCTCGCGGCTCCCGACCGCGGAGCGGCGTCCGGGCTAATGCCCGCCGCCTAAGTGCCTGCATGCATAAAGCCGCGAGGCTGCGGCTGCGGCTGCGACGGCGCTTGCGGCGAGCAATAGAGGGCGAGGCGAGCGTGGCCGGGGGCGTAATCGCATTTTAATGCTGCCCCCAACGAGCTGCGGAGCGCAGGTAACGGGGCGCCGCTGCCTCCGCGGCCGCTCCTGAAGCGCGTCTTTGGCGCGGGCACCCCTTACGTCGGGATGAATCCGCTCGCTGACTCGACGGCAACGCACGTCTTACGGCCAGCAGAAGAACATGCACTCGGCAAAAAAGGACGTAAATGATTCGGACAATAAGATGCAGGCGCCAAAATTATAATGCTAAAATAAAATGTTTTATCACATAATCGTAGAAGTTACATCGCATGTCTCTACCTCCACTGCCTTACAATGCACAATAATATTATTATAATGATACCTTTATTACCGTAACTTGTAAATTTGTAATGTGTTAAGAATTATAAATTCTATTATGTATTGAAACCTTTATTATTGTTGTTAGATGGGACTTTTAGCTGATCGCCCCACTTTAGGAGGATGCACCTCAATTGATATGCTTGTGCTGTAGAGGCGTAAGGAAGGATGAGAGAGATAAATAATAGATGACTCCTGTCATGACAAACAGTGGTTTATTATCCGTCGATAATATGGGATCGTAGATCGGGCGCCGCACAGCCTAGTCTCAGGGAAGGTTCTTCCCCATAGTGCCACAGTAGAGGCCATTCTCACGCCGGTGTTGTGGCCGAGGGTACAGAATAAGAGGCAATAGCGGTGATGAGGATGTCGGTAGGGCCAACTTGGGTCTAGCTGAGCCGACAGACAAGTGGAGAGAAGTACGTAACGCTGCAATCATCGCTGATTTATTTTTCAGAAGTCTTGTGTCCTTCGCCTAAAATGTGATGACCAATCTTTGGTGAGCCCTTTTGCAACGTAAATAGCATTAGCTTTCCCAGACTGAAAATGTGGCCACCGTACGACTCGAGTACGGTATTAAACAATCGTTGTGTTACATGAAAGATTTTTGGAAGAAACCGGATGAGATTCTCAACTACTCCAGCATTTATTATATTTTTCGTGTCCTACATATGTATATCAACATTTTCCACAACCGCAACATTTACGGACGCAGAACTAACAACTCACCAACTACCCTGCATTTAATTTCACTTATAAAGTTATCTATTGCATTTTTTGAATTTCAGATACATTTAATTACATTCCGATTCTGCAGTATTTTTGGGCAAATATTGCTTTTTACGTATAAATTGTGAGTAATAGTAGAATTACTTCGTTCCCAACATTCATGATGCACAAACTTATTTCTTAGGTGTAGTAAATACTACGGTCCACCGAGTATACAGATTTGAACATTTTCCAATTTTATAACTTATTTTCACAGTGCTTAAAATAGGTTTTTGCTCTAGTACACGATACTTTTTAACAATATTTTGCTGATTACTTTATCTGTTAGATTTATTAACCGAGGTAAATAAAGCAGTTACGGTTTAATTTGCAAATGAGAAGAAGTGTTTAAAGTTAATCGATGATGTAAAGAGATTACCAAAATGATTGTCGAGGATCGCATTCATTAGGATGTATAAATGTTAAAAACCAGTCCTCTAAGAATAAAGAACGATAATATAAACATGATGGTACGATGTAAAGAAAGAATTGTTTTGTTTCCCAGAGAAGTCCAACGCCACTCGAGAGAAGCGATACTGCCTCGAATTTCATGGCTGCTGGTTCTGTTCTGTGCTCACGCATCGTTACCAATTCAACAGGATTGCTTTTCCTCTGAAGGTTGTAACGCCTTCCTTTTCGTGTCTGAGGCGACGAGAAATGTGAATAAAATGGAAATTGATCCAGTCCTCGAATTCGCAGCGATCCCTTAGATATTGTAAGGCATTCAAGAAAGAAGAGTCTTCTCTACTGTGAACTTTTGCATTTGCAGAAAACATTTTCCTCTATATTTTCGTGGCAAATAAAACTAATTTATCTTTTTTGTAACATACCTCGGCAAATAAAGTATTCTTGTTAGTTTTCTTTTTATTCGCTTGTCGCTTCTATGTCACGATGAGTAGAAAGCGATGTGCTTTTATTAATTTTACTTTAACAGAAAATAACCGACCATTTTCTTCGTTATTCTGTGTGCCTTCGTTCAATTTTTAATTTCGAATGTCACGGTCTTTCATTCAGAGGCCTCCTATTTTTGCGTAGTGTTTGTACAGTTCAAGCTGGTTTTTTCGTGAGTTCTTGTGGGAGGTCCTTTTGGCCGACTAACCATTTTTCACTGTTTTAGATACATTCAGTATCTCCTATTAATTGTAAAGCAAATGCAAACTGAATGAAGAACACTATTTTTTTGACTCCATGCACATTGTCGTCATTGTCCCGTCGTATAATTTTCCATACGTTTTAATTCCAACCAGAGCCGGTGTTGGCACATGGATGGCCAAATTAATTCAAAATTAGCGCCACGCTTCGCATATCTCAGTTTCGCTACTCTTTAAAGACATTTAAGTAGAAAAGATCATACATTTTAAACTTCCCGCGTACAAGATAGTTTTAATTTGGTAAGAAGTACGCGAATCTTTTTTGCATTGCAGCTTCAACTGCTTCGAAAAGTGGCCAAAGATCACACTACCGCATGGATAGCCTCTACGAAAAGTTACCCAATATCAGATTTCAATTTCCGGAATTCAATTTTTCCACATCAGACGCGATGAGCTCGCATTGTTAGAGAATCTGAATCCGCAACAGTCGTAGCAATCGTGTAGAGAAGCTAAGGAATACGCGTTTTGGGCGGTTTGAAAGTTGGTGGTTCATTGGTAGCAAGCAATGATCATGTAGTCTCCTTAAACAAGCGCTCTGCGACGTGGCAAGAAACGGAAAGCATCAATGACCTGAAATTCGTAAGGAGAACGTTTATTTTCGTATAGGCAGGTCAAAATTTCCCTATATTTTTCTAATAACCCGGGAAAAAGTTATATAGCATGTAGCAAGTATTATTTATGTTTAAAAATTGGCATTTATATGTAATATTTGAATTAAATATTTAATTAATAATTTATGCGCGTCCAATTTTGTCAACGGGAAAAAAATAATTTTTAAATCATATATTTTGATGTATAGAAATAACATTCTTAAAATTACGTATTAAAATAAATTATAAATTTTATAAATTATGCATATTTCAATACATTTATTTTTGATAATGTTTCAGGATGTCTTATTTCGTTTATAATTTGTAGAGCTAATCTTAGGCATTTTCGTAATTTTAAGAATTAAAAAGTTTTGCGACACTTTCTCGAAAACAAAATCAATAATCAATAATATCGTTCAAAGTAAAATTTTGCAAGGTTTTCTCTTCGATGCACAATAAAGCTAATGTATTAAGACGATTTTCAGTCATTATTACAGGCGAATAATTTTTAATAGGACTTGAGCAGGAAAACGATCGTAATGCAAAACAATTTGATGTCTGAATACATAGTATATTCTCAGAGCAATATTTAAGTAAATATAGTGCGTTTTTTTTCTGATAAGCGTTGACATAGGATTCTTTGGTTTGTTCGCTGAATAACAAGTTGCAAAATGAGACTTCAACTGAATTAGTTCTGAAACAAACGTGTCCTCAAGATTGTCGGAGAAGACTGATCGCAAAGTTTCTCCTCCTGTTTCTAAAGTGAATAAAGACATCTTTTCCGGTTTAACAATGGCTTAAAATTTGTCATTGATATCTTCATACGCTTTTCACCTTTTGGTCAATTCCATAATCAGCTTGTCAATAAACACAAGGTAGGTGTTGATTCGAAAGTGATTCTACCAGTCATTTCTACTTCGTTGTATTTAGTTTCGTCATGGTGTATTTTCTTTTTTCTCTTTTCTCTCTATTCATTGTCTTTGTAAGAATCAGTTGATAACAGTTGTATTGCTTTATCCTAAAAAATCGAATTTGTCCCTCATTGATTAAAAAAGTTCAATGAGGGAATCCTAAATTTTAGTAACAATCTCTGATCAATGTTTACACTTGGTAGATCTTTGTTTGATATATTTAAACGTTCTAAAGTAAATTCCCACATTAAGGTGTTTCAATTTAGTCCAAGTGTTTAATAAGACTTAGGGATTCACAACATTTTAGTTCTTGAGTGGAGCCTTTTTTCATGTTTTAGGGCTCGTCAATCATCTCGCGCGGACCATCGAAAAACAGTATTTTTAAAGTGGTGGATGTTGATTCTTCTTCAAACGATTTCTCAATAATGTCCCGTCTCGCAGTAGACATGATAAAGAAAGTGTATAAATGTTGGAGAAGTAGAAAATAATTCCACGCTTCGAAGAAACATTCAACAGCATTTGTTCCTTCGAGGTTCAAAGAATGATCTGAACAAGGAACATACTGATGAACGAGTTTTACTTTTTAATTTACTCTTGAAGACCACTGTAAACTCCAATCATCAATCAATCAAATCATTACTTTAAAATAATTTATTTACGGTCTCCAATCTCTTTAGCATGATCTATGTTTAGAAGAAACTCCAAAAAAGATTCAACGGGAATATTATTGTACACACCTCTGGACAAAAAACTGAAATACACTGTATTTAATATTTTTTTATTAAAAACCCTTTAATTGCGTATACTGTACTATTAAAATTATTCTTAATAGCTGTTATAGAAA
Organism: Gryllus bimaculatus; assembly: GCA_017312745.1. Lineage (NCBI taxonomy): Eukaryota > Metazoa > Arthropoda > Insecta > Orthoptera > Gryllidae > Gryllus > Gryllus bimaculatus. The sequence continues at coordinate 2,869,624 of BOPP01000030.1, forward strand.
AATAAGTAAAAATACTGAATTAATAAGAAGTCTATGTAAAAGAAAAGCTGATTCTTATTGATCATTTTGGATCAATCGTTAATTTAAGTTTTTTTAGTTAAATTTATTGCAACAATTTTCATTTACGTACCTGATATAAAAGATAGTTTATCAACACGACCTAAGTCAGGTGATGTATTTTTATTGAAAAATATTTTATTTTATCCATTCGTGCGATAAGTTCTTTCTTAACTTCTTTTGCTAAATCAGAATTTCTTCTGCTTTTGTTGACGGCTGCTACGTGTTTCCTTTTCCGCAGTTACCAAAATGCTCGATGTGAATGGCTAAAAACTGTCATCTTTAACAATTATTTCCAGCAACATGAAACAATTTCCATTATGTGGGTTTCCAAATGTCTCAATACGTCCTCTAAAAGGTATTCCACTAGTAGCAAGACCCTGTATTTCTATTGTAACACGCAAGAGGACTTTCCTCCAGTATACGGTTTGTACTTCCAGCTACGGTATTAGGCCTGTATTTATTTGACCTGTTCCACGTTCCCAAGAATCTCAGAATTTCCGTGACATGTAGAATTTTCATGCGCTTTGAATTTTGCATGACATTTTTCCCAGAAAGTTTGTTTTCGTTTCTGATTGATTCGAAATCAGTAGGCACCCACCACAGAAAACACATTTTTTAAATTTCAGAGTGTACCAACGATCCTGTGTGTATTTTCTCCATACATTCAAAAATACTGGACGTAACACATCCATTTTTCTGTCATTATATTCCTTTCTCGATTTGGAATTTTAATTGATTAATGGATGATTCCGGGCGCGTCAACTGGTGAGATCCTTAGTCCCGTAAGTGTAGTGTATGTTTTCCTCGTGCTGTGGAGGCGATCTTCCTCCGCTGGGTAATGAGATCCGGCGCCGGCCTACCTTTCGGCTAGCGGGGTTTTCCCCAACCAGTTATCTCCAACTAGCGGGGCACCGCCCCAGCCGGGGTGAGCTCTAAGCTCTCGAACGGGGTCCCTGCATGTGTGGTAGTGTAGTTTAGTGCATGTAAGAGTAAGTTGGGTAATAAAGCGTGAGGATAGGGCAAGAAAGGGGAAAGAAATATCGCGCGCGGTCCATGGTCCGTTTGTAAGGAGACTGCTCCGGCAATCACCTGGTATTAATAAGAGAAACTACGGAAACCAACATAACAGGGGGCCGGGGTGGAAGGTTGATTTCGGTAACATTGGATGGCCCCCGTCAAAACGAATAACTTTCATTACCCACTTTCCTTCATCCGATGCGCACTTTTGGAGTTACTCCCAAACCCAATTTTAAATGTGACACTATGTACAATTGTGCTTCGAGATAGTTTTCGATAAAAATTGTATTTTGATAATACACGCAAAAAATTATAGTCAAAGAAAAGTCAGTGACAGTTAAATTACACCCAAATAATAATTATACGTTGATATTTTCCTTTAAAAAATCGATATTATTTTTATGTTAACAATAGACTAGCCAATAGTGTTACAAAAACATATTATATAAATTGAAATCACCTTTAATTTTCAACTAACCGCTAAAACTATTTTTTTCTGCTGATTTCATTGTAAAACCGCCAAATTTGGCGAGAATTCCACTGATCTAGCAGCACTGATTTCATCAGAGAATTTCAATTTCTAAGAATTTCGATCAAGATAACTGGAATCGATGTAACATGAAGACTCCTTTTCGGTAACTGTAATTAAATTTTAATTGAATGACTTCTGAAAAAGTAAACATCGCTTATTTTGACGTACCACAAATCATATAGCGTAAGTTATTATCAGCCTGTTAATAAATTAATTTTCGAGTATTTGAGCATATTGTTCAAGAATAAGAATACAAAATTTAAAAAGATGCTCTGTAGAAACAATTTTAGTCCACAATTTTTGAGGCTCCTAAAATTTTTCCTACATAAGCACGTGATTTCTTTGCTTATTCGTAAATCTGCCCCTAATCCCAACATTCATTAGAAAAATGTATTTTGAAAGTTAGCATAGAAAGAAGATTATCATAGGTAATGTCTCGAGTGCTTTGGAAATATTCGATAAATTCCCGACACGCGAAGCGAAGAGATTTTTTAGTTTTTATTAGAAGCGTCAGATAAAAGTCATAAAAATAAGCCGTAGAAATTGTTTTTAATGGTTTGTTGCTCCTTCAAAACTAACCCACAAAATTAATCCCAATACATAAATGTAACTTCGTTGTGGTCTTGCGCAAACATTCCCGCTCCTTATTTAGTAATTGCACATATTACAATTGTCCCTTGCCTCATTACTTCCATAGAGAATTATTAGGATGTTGTTCATGAAATATGTCAGATTACTTAATACAAATAAAGTGAAAATATTTTAGTATATTTCTCAAAATCATGTTAAATTCGTAATGGTAGTTTGTGTTTGGAACTGTCATTGGATAATCTTGGATTGGATTCAGGGAAGCTAGGACATTCCAACTATTCCAACTGATAAATTTGTGCTTTCCTGTTGAAACAAAATTTAATCGTCTGTAAGTATCAAGTCATAAGCTCTTTTTACGACGCCATGCGAACATTCCAAAGGCCGTCATTCGCTCGGGACAAACATCCCTCATTTCACGCGCGGCTAACGTCTTCCCACTTAAGATTTCGGCCTTCCGATACGTCGGACATTTTCTCTCTCGTTTCTCCGCCGTATAAACCACATAAACCAAGATAATTATCTTCCTAGACGCATTACGCCGTCGCGTCTCTCGCAAAGCCACCTCCTTCGCGGTTTAATCTTCTCTTCTTGTTCGCCGACCTTTCCCCTCCCCCCTCTCTCCCTCTCTCGCTCTCTCCCTCTCGCTCTCTCCCTCTCTCTCGCTCTCTCCCTCTCTCTCGCTCTCTCTCCCTCTCTCTCGCTCTCTCTCGCTCTCTTTCTCGTGTCTTCCGTGCCGGCGGCCAACCACCCGCTTTCCTCTCCGAGTTAACACGCTCGCACCTGCAACTCAAACACAGATATATGACGGCGGCCCAGGGCTGAGCGTCGACGGGTAGTCCCGAGGCGCCCTGCCCTCTCGCCGCCGCCTCTAACGCAGCTGCGCCGCTCACTAGGAGGGGCGATGACGTACTCGCCGCCCGGGGGACGGGCGCCAGGCCATTTTCATAAGCCAGCAGGTAAATACGAAGCCCTCCGTCTTCGGGAAAGAGATGGAAGATTGTTTTTCTCTAGTTATTTATAACTCGCAGCGAAAACGCCGACTATTGAAATTCCAGTGACGGGCAGATGAGTCTGAGGGCCGCAGCAGAATGAAAAGCCGAATATCCTGGACGTGGCTAAGTAAGGGTACTTAGCTGAAACCAGGCACAGCAATGCACTTTTCGAGTAATGATGAAACGCTTCCACACAATAATGTCTTAAGTACACAATCCAGTGATTAATAATACAATTGGAAACATTAAATAATTTAATCCATTGTTTTTCGTAATTATCAATTATTCGTATGAATATTTCATGAATAATTAAAAAAACTTATTAGTTAAAAGTTTCGTACCGTTTATTTAAAAACATCGTCACAAAACCCCGTAATTGTTCTATTGCTGAATAGGGAATTCCCCCTTCCTGCATCGAAGAGATTGAAGACAAGAAACTTTTGGAGTTACATTGCACGCAGTGGCTTGGTTAGCTCAGGGTACGCTTTGTCTCGACGTTGGCCAATTTTTGGAGACTAGCTAAACACGTAGATCGAATTTAACCGCAGAGTAGAGTACAAGTGTATTAGCTGACTGCTCCGATCGATAGATTTTCTTGATTTTTTCCTGTCGATACCAGGTGAAAGCCGGAGCAGTACCTCAACAAATGGGACATGGACGAACTTAAAGAGAAGCACAGGTGCGGCCATTTTATGAACATCAGCCCATGTTGTACACACACACTGATATATCAAAAGTAAATGGGAGAGCAATACGCAATTACACAGATGCACAGCAGTGTCATATACAAAAGTAATAAAAGGTCAGTGCAACGTCACAACTTTTATTTGTACTCAAGTTGATTCGTGTGAAATGATTATGGCTACACGACGTGTTATCAGAATTTGAACGCGGAATGGTAGTTGCAGCTAGATGCATGAAACTTTCTATAATTTTTAATGTAATTGGTTTAATGTTTAATAAAATACTATATTTGTCGTTCATTTTATTTCACAGTACATATTTTTGTATCTCACGCACAGTTGCTGGTCTCTAGCGAATCTTTTAAGTACCAGTTCTCATTCAGCGCTACATTAGGAACCAACCATTAGGTCACAGTTCTGCCATACCACTAATGGCCCTTCTCGGAATGTTTAAGGAAACAATCTTCTCTTAGCGACAAGCAAAAAACAATGATCGTGGTGCAACATAACACAACTAACAACATATTGAAATTGTATTTTTTACTAGTGAATTTGATTCATTAAAGAAACAAATTAGAACCATCACAATGCAGAGAGACATGTTGCTATGAGACCCACAATAAATAAAAAATACTTTGTAGAGACAGAGTTGCAATGAGAAAAAACGATACATATCAACAAGAGAGAGAAGGCAAGGGAGATATAGATTTAGATTTATTTAGTCAAAAAACAGTAAAAACTATATGTGACGTATGTGCACGTTTTCTTGAGTTCCAGAATCCCTTCCCATTATTTTAACTATAAATAAATAAAAAATAAATAAATTTAAAAAATAAATATTAAAGAAGCATGGGATTAGTAATATTTGAAAGAAACTAGACATTTTCTTTCACGAGTTATAGCAAAGTTATTTGTATCGGTAAACGAATTGCAGGTATGATTTTGCTGCATTGCTAAAAAAATAGTAACACGCCCTTACTCCTACCATTACAAGCAAAAGTAGATTTCAACAGAACGTGCGCATATTGAAGCTACATTTACGTTCAGAAGGAAAACAAGGGGTCATCTGAAAATTTTCTCAATGGATCAGGTAAACTGGACAAAAACCTGATTGAGATGGGGAGAAAAACCATTCTCTCTCCTCGAGGGATCAGAAAATTTAGCTATGAAGATAAGAAAAGAAAGTATACTAATAAAGAATTAAGTATGAAGATGGTCGACTATAGAGCACGTGTGACCCCAGGAAGTCTGAGAAGAATACTATGTGGGGCCTAATAGTACCCCGCAAAAACAGCCAAATTGCACCTGCAATGGCAACGTAACGCGTCGAATGGCTACGAAGTCTGAATCGCTGGACGGGTAAAGAAGTATGACTGTTATCGTGAAGAATCATGATTCACTACATGTGACGAATGTTTAAGATATGTTCGACTTCGATTTGGCGAGGCGTTCAAATTCGAATGTGTCCAACAAACTGTTAAATATTCTATATCGGTTATGGAGTGGGGTGTATTGTCTTCGGTGGTTCCTGGGAGACTATATCATAGATGGAACACTGAAACGAGACCAAAACTTAACCAAGTTCTTAAGGAAGAACAATTACCCTGGGAAGCAACCTTTAACGAAAAACCCGTTGGTTACAGTACATGTGACGGCGCACCCCAATGACACGCTAAAACCTTCGAAAAACTCATCATGGAGAAAGATAATTAGCTTACTTCCATGACCGGGAAAAGGTCCCGATATGAATCACATAAAAATTCTCCTGAAAAAATTAGAGCCATTTTTTAGAAAAACTGGAAAATGATGTTGGAGCTTCATGTAAAGTAGCCTCAGAAATCAAAATATAAACTCAAAAGACCTTGGGTTCCTTCAACTCTAATGAAGAAGATCAATTTTGGGAAAAATCGACTGAATTTGTTGTTTTGTTTTTCGCTATGGTTGACAACGGATTCACAAGCAGACGTTTTGTCACTTGATTTTTCCATATGAAGCACCAACTAAACATAGTTCTGGCTACACAACGTGTTAGAAATAATTTTCTATATGAAAGAACAAGATCCACTTTCATCGTTAAGCAAGGCCCGGCAATATGTGATTTTCTGCTGAAAATGTGTCGTTCTGTCGCACGATTACAATATTTTTTCCTCTTACGAATTAAGGGTAAGAAAATACAAAAATTGTAAAATCGGGCATATTGAATTATGTACGTAGTTCAGAATTCTCAATGAATTAGCACACGGTTCATCATATTTACACGAAATGTTACAACTCAAAAAAATATAGATTTTTGATGAATCGAAGTTATCTAATATTCTACACTCTAAAACATTTCAGTCCTCAACTCAATTAACGTACAGAAAGGGATTGTACGAGTAATATTACAGGAACGCAGATAGAAGCTCTTAAGAAAAATTATGTGCTATATATGATAATTCTGACAAATTGTATTTGAAGCATGTATATTACCTTCGAAAATGTTCCAATGAATACTTATTAAATGAAACCACGTTAAATTACAAAATGTATGTAAACTTGTGACGCATATTAAGGTTATAGAACTATCATCCAATCAATAATAATAATAATATATAAATTAATAATCAATAATAATAATGCGATAATATAATAATGTGATAATAATAAAAATAATCGATAATAATAATAGATAATATAATTAATAAATAATAATAATAATAATAATAATAATAAATGCATGTTATCAGAATTGGGAGTTAAAAACTAATAAAAATGTCATTTGCTTCTATCAAGAGCTAATTAACTACTCTATTCAGAACTCGAAAAAATACAACACTCCAACAAATTACCAAAATTCCAGAAAACAATTCCTTCTCATGTATTCTCTAAAATTCCTTTTGGCGGAAAGTTCGCCGTTTCTTCTGAAGTAAAATAGTCATACGAGACAATAAATCCATCAGTTGAGATAAACTAGAGATGTTTCAACAGCACGAACGTTCTCGCACTTATTAACGCTTATGTATTATTATTATTATTATTATTATTATTATTATTATTATTATTATTATCATCATCATCATCATCAACCCGTTTAATCTCTATTTGGGCAAGGACAAATTCGAAAATTAAATCTGCGTTTTAGCCAAAACATCTTCCAACAATGAGACGGAAATCTCCGAAATTAAAACTGCTGTGTCGCAGCGCGGTGTTGCCATTGTTGTATTGCAATTTGATATCTCGTAAAAATCTAGCAAATAAGTGCTGGGAAATTTTAATTTTTAATTTCAAAGAGTGAAAAAATACGCTAAACTTTTAATAATATTTTAAAACTGTACATGACCCGTTTTAAATACTTGATTATTCAGAACAAATTTCATTTAACACAAATTCCTTTCTTCAATATTGTACTTTTGCAATGTTATCTCTTTCAATTTTCGAAAAAAAACGGTTATCCAAAAATGCGATAAACACCATTACCTTTAGCATTCTTTGCTAATAAAGTTAAATTTTAAAGAAAAAATTTCGAGCTGTTTTTCAGAAAGTAATTGATTAAAATAGCCATTGTTTCAGTTTCTTCTTTTGCTACACTTTTACTCATCTTTCAACTATTTATAGTTAAAATGACGGGAAGGGTTTCTGAACTCAAGAAAACGTGCGCAGATATTCTAACCCTCTACGTCACATACAGTTTTTACTGCTCTTTTTGACTGAATAAATCTAAATATACTTCTCTCCCATACTTCAAATATGTTTTTCAACGAAAATGAATCATATCCAATCAAGCACTCAAGATGAATCTGTTGAATGAAAAACTCACGCTTCCCTCTGCACCTGTTCGACGACGGGCAAAAACAGGCTTGCATCGGCGTCTCTTCAGTCATTTTCTGACCCTTCATCATTGACAACTTCTGAATTTTTTATGTAAGAGCGCAAAGAAGGATCAGTGGAAAGAATAGAATTAGGTCACCTTTATCTATTAATTCAGTTTTTCTGGTATAATCCAATTTAACAAATAATTTTGAATTAAATACTATTTTTTCTCAGGTTACATTTCTAAAGCGTTTGTATCAACATTACAAGTTACTCTCTAATGTGATTACTCTATTACATGTCTCCTTAATGCGATTCTTCAAATTGTACTGTTTGCAACTTCCAAGGTAACTGACAATAGTGGGGCAGACTTGGACAAGATTTCAGCGCTAGAGGTTAATTGAACGTGTTCGGAGTTCTTACAAGATTTCAAAAAGGCTCAAACAGAGGGAAGCGAAGTTAAAGTAGAGTGTAAGTCATTTTGAGACGGAGCTTATGGTCCTCACACCAGTTATTGCTCAGGACACTGTGAAATTTCTGCCATCGGGAATCCAGCTGAATTTCACCGAAAGATCCAAAATGAAGGCTTTCTAAAAGGTAAAAACCGGTATGAAAATAACAAAGATCATGAGGTTGAAAGCTAGTGATCTTACTGGACATAGAAAAGAATAGGAAAAAAAGAAACTATGAAGTACGGAAGAGAATGTGCCTATTGGACATGAAAACATTGGTAAAATATCGAAGTTTCATGCATAATACGAACTGGGAAGAAAGTATGCACTTAAGCGAACCTTTAAATCGTTAAAAATAATTTGTATGAATTTTGAAGTAGCTTATATAATGTTTTTGTAAATATTTTTTTTTAAGTTGGGAAATATATTTCATTAATATGTAATATTCTGACACCAATTAGGTTTTAGTATCAATAGAGTACGTTGTATTTGTATTTCTCGATCGTTAATTTTATGAGAAATTTCAATAGTTTCTTGTAAATTGAGTTTTTTTTAATAAATTGCAGCGACGAAATAAACCTAACCTTTTATGAAAACGTGTTGTAAGGTTCAACGAGGGAGAAAATGTCGTTTGCAATGAAAGTGGTATTCGATAAGGTCACTCGTTTTTTTTTTTTTGCAACATGCAACATCAGACATACAGCAGGGGCATACTGTTGTCAAGTCGTATGAAATAGTTTCGATGCCAATACTTTTTATAATAAGAGTGGTAAAATTGGCATTTCATTTGGCGCGTAGTAAACGTTGCGACAAGAGGCCGATAGGCCAATTGGAGGGCAAAATCGCTGTATCAATGTAAGGCAGAGTGGGCAAAATCGTATTTACACATCTGTCATACACTATTTTTGGGCGTACATTATTTTTTTAAATTCAAGTTTACGAATCACTATGTTACATTATTCGGTAGTAGTTGATGCGATTAGACTAAAAAGTGTAATTTCATTGTTCTTATTCACATTTTTATCTGAACATTTGAGCATCGTTTCGTTTTTAGCACTAGTGCTAACAATTGAAAGTTCAGCACGCATTTCATGCTAAATAAACAGCTTTGAAGGGGCTGTAATAAAATGATATTATTTAATAAAAATCATCGGATAAAAAAGGTAGAGATACTGTTGAATATTACAATCGAAAATGCTAATTCAAAGACTTACATTGCTGTGTACATTGCTTGTGTATAATATACAACTTACAAGTGGACCGTCAGTATTGAAAAAAATGAGATAGAATATTGTACTTCGTTTTCAGTATAATACGTAAAGAATATAAAAGATGTGTAAAACAGTCCTCTAGTAAATTTTAATTGAAGCTGTTCTAGAAAAAAATGTTGCGTTTTTCTGAAAATGCGTAATCTTCAGCTCAATTTCCTAGAAAAGTTTTGACGTTTTGAGAAACTTCGTTAAAAGTAATTTGAATAACTTATGTTCATAAAGTCAATAACGTATAGAAAAAGTCCATAATGTAAATATTAATGAGTGAGGGATATAATATATAAAAAAGAAACTGATTTTTTTTAAATGTAAACAAAGTATCAAAATGGCTTTTGGGTCTCATTACTCGGTAAATGTAACAATATCCGTACGAAACGTTTAAAGAAAAAATGGAGTGGCTTTTGAGAATCTTGTTTTCAAAATTGTCTTCATGTCTCGCAAAATACTAAAAAACTATTCTTATTTTTGAAATAATGTAAATATTCTCATTTAAAAATCTAATTTTGAAGAATGGATTTTATTCATAACAAAAATCTTTATCTTTAATACTGTAATTATAGGAAGACGCGAAATGTTAGAACTTTTGTAATTTGTGAAAACTCAGATATTTCAACAAATATGAGGCCTCTTATCATTTGTTTAAGTGTCCTTTACGCTAAGGTTAAAGTGTAATTACAACGTTTGGTGTCATTTTTGAGAAAAAATTGAAAATGTTCTTGAAGCTTCATGTGAAGTAGTCCCATAAAATTCAAAACTTAGGTTTCCAATTCAAGGAGCCTTAATTGGGGAATATCAATTTTGTAAAATCGTTGGTTATGATAAACCTGCTGGCGTTGGTCACAGACAGACGTTTTGCTAAAACTAATTTTTCAGCACGGGAATAAAGTTTTCCCCATTGAAAAATCGCCTTTTTCGCTGCAGCACTAAGTAACTTTCTCTATACTACGTATGCAGTATGAAAAAAGTAATAGTATGCCAAAACCACAGATTTCCCTCTTGCTTTAGTTTCTCAAACTTTTCGATACAATCGACGATACCGGTGCCGACCTTCTTAAACAAACTCCGTGAAGTCGCGGAAGTTAGATACTAGGTGGACGTGCCATGGGCTTGGGTTGGGTGACGGTCTGGGAACCCCGGATGCTAACGGCACTGATCCCGTGGCCGATAGAAATAAAAGACATTGATACTGTCTTGACATCAGACTGACTTAATATGTAATAAGGTGTCCAACGCCAAAACGGCTCGGGGACGCTGCTACGCAAGTATTTAAACAAATCTTAGAGACGTAGGAAATTATACAGTAGATAATGAAGCAAAGTACTGCTATTGTGTCGTCACAAGTAGCATATATTCAATTTCGTAAATATTGGAACGAGTATAACAGTTCATAGATGACGCGACATTGCATCATTTCATTTTTCGATCGAAAAGATTTGTCGTGTAAAATTTAAGTTTACTTGAAACTGAAAAAAATCAGACCATAAGGTCATGAGTAAAGAGAGAGTTATCTACGTTATTATCTGGATCAATCTCGATAAAAATTATCAGAATCAAAAATTAACGTTTACCTTTTTTTTATATATCAGTTGAAAGTACACGCAGTTGCCTGTTGATTAATCACCTCAAACAAAGCTCGAAAATAAACCAAAATGATAACAAAAGCTTGCAAATACGAGTTAAGTGTCGATGAAACGTAAGGAATCCTCATAGTCATAATATTCAGAAAAATTAAGAAAGCTTTCCAATTTATTTTCTTCCGTATACTTTTTGTTAATTATATTATAGAGTTAATTATATTTCAATGTACTTAAATGTGTAATTCGCAGAAGCAGAGAAAGTAAGAAACAAACATTGCCATTCAATATTTTTCTGACTGAGAATGTTCCATTCTACTACGTAGCTCTTAGACTCAGAGTTCCATAAAGTAACAGAACACTATTACTTTTTCTGTATTGTGTTGTGTTCCGCCATATAATGCTTAAGTATGGAATATTTAGTGTAAATAAGAATTAAGTAATATGAAATAAATTAGTTTAATGTGTTAATGTAATCGAAGTACAAACGTATTCTTGCAAAAGTTATGTTGGGCAAATTTTAGGCGTGGTCTAGAACACAAACATCTGACGAAAGCCAGATACAAGCTACAACGATGGTGGCGTGCTGAATTTGTTGACTTCCAACTTTAATATTTATGGGCGAATCAAGAGAGGGCAATCGTAAGGGGTCTTTCCCTGAAACCCCGGTGTTGTTTATTCCGGGTACAAAGTAGTTGGCATATTGAGAGCAAGAGTTGCTTAGAGATGTTTCACATCAGCAGGAACTTAAGAGCTGTGAGTTACTGCATAAACTATTCCCTTAAGTAATGTAAGCACATTGTTGTGGTCATAAGATTGTTGACAAAGAACCGCTAGCGTTAACCATGTAGTGACATCCAATTCACGATTAACAACCCAGTGTTTGTGTCAGACGAGAAAAGTCCACAATTGTGCATTGTTAACTATGAAACTCAGTGGCTAATTAAGGTCATGCGTTTTTTTGCAGATTCATTAAAAAATAAAATAAAATGAACGAGCAGTAATATAACGAATTGTATACTGGACAATATATATGATTGTTTATTTTGTCAGTTCGACTGCAAGCTTTTTCAACAGTAGGTTTGCAATTAGAATAAGTGTTTAAAATCAGAGTAATGGTTAGGAAGAGTGCAAACTACTTGGAGCAAGACAGAGTAAAATATATTATTCGAAAATAAGCGGATAGAACAAGAAGAAACAATTGACAACGAGAACGCGGAACTGAATTTTATGTTCTCGTTGAGTCACAGGGGAATTTTCGATTTAGAAAATAAGCATTAGAAAAATATACACTTGTAATAATCATTCGGAAGCAATTCGAAAAGGGGATACAAAAATGTAGAAGAACTTTAAGGGGCAGAAAGATGCGTACACATAAGAACAATTGAACATAGGGAACTGGGGTAAATAGCTTTCTACAGAGTTGAAATTTCGGCAAAGCAGGTGAAGCGGAGGGTAATGCACTTTGGGGAACGCGGCAATTTCCAAAGCGAAATTTTCAGAACCTTTGAAAAGTGCTAAATTAGAATAAATTTAACGAAAATATAAAAGTTTCCAAAAGACATCGGTGACAGACGAAAGCGAGCGTTGTTTTTTATTGAAAAACAATAGAGAGAGAGTCTGTTTGAGGAAAAACACAGAAGGGATGATAGATGTCGAGCCGACAACATGGTGTATCATGTGCTGGCCATATTCGTGTTTTGGAGAGAGTGAAGTTAGTTATCTGAGAGAAGGCGTGTTGAAGTATGCGCTGACTTCAGTAATTAAATAGTTGGGATTCAATGGAAGTACTGAATTTAGTAGGTTTTCCATAGAACACACATAGGAAGTATGGTAATGGGGAAATGGCGAGCTCAGCTGACGGAATGGAATGGAGAAACGGTGGATGGAGCGAATTCACGGGATGACGACAACATCATATTCAGGGAAGTGGACATCTCCAGTTATTACCCCCGCGCGTTCAGAATATATATTTATGAGAAGGCCAAGCACTGTAATAAATTTGGTAAACATCCTTAAATTACGTGGATGACCATTAGTCAATCAAATTAACAGTATGAATGAGAATGCTATAAATATATTTTGTTATAATGGATGAATGTGAAGTTAGATTCTTTGTTATTGTGTTAAAGGGTATTTGTTTTGTGTTTTAATTTTTATCGACAGCGTCACACAGGAAAGTGATGACGGCGCAAATGAACGACGCCGAATAAATAAACGATGTTATTGATCACGGTGATGAATATATTTAAATGATGTCGGTTTTTTTGTTTGTAGATAAAGAAAGGTAAATTCCCCTCCCAACACTAATAAAATAGTGATAAATATAATATTCGTATCCAATTAGAAGGACTTAGTCTCACAATTCTAATATTAATTTTCCAATGGTAATGCCGCTGGAGCCGGATATATTAGAAATAAAATTTAGGTAAAGAGATATTTGTATATCAAGTAAAATAAATAATATATGTAAAAATAATTATAATAAAGATAGAAGCACGACGGAATGGTTACAACAGGTACAATGAGCTTGTAGATTCATGTGTGCAACGCAGGTCTCTTTAGAGAGTTTGAAGAAATTATGAGTAAATAAAGGCTCGAAGAAAAAGAATATACATCGATTCGGATATGGAATTTCAAGTATTCAGGTAGGACTAAATACACAGGAGCAATATTTAATAATTATAGATAAAATGTTTATACTAAAGAAGGTGGGTCACTTATCTTCCAAGTGGACCCAGCAATGCCACTGGTAAATTTTAAATAAGAACATTTGGACACACCAAAGTGTGAGAGTGAATACAGATGAGTTTTCGGAAACAGTTTTATCCCCAATCCCATCCCAGGTAAACAAAAATCCCAGGTAAAAAAGTGATGGCTGAAAGCGAGAGCGTAAGGAAGATGTTAGAACTTAGAGTGGTGGTTCTCCAAATTTCTAGGTATGGATAGTTCAAACAAACTGGATAAGACGATCAGAAAAGGAGGAAACGTAGTGCTAAGTACAACAGCTCTATGTAACTAGAAGAATGGGATGTGGTGTTTCAATACGATTTGGGCAAGTACACTTCATTTTAAATCCGCATCAAAATGCAGGAAGAGAAAACGATGTTTTGTAGAGCATGACCTGTGCCATTGGCCGTGAAGGTACTGGTAAGTTGGGATCAGACGACTCCCAAGAAACGGATCATACAGTATCCTTGGTAAACGCAAGCGCTTCAGTAAATCCACTTGTATTGCTTAAAAAGTACAATTGGACAATGCGTATGAGGGAATTTCAAGGAGGCACTCAACAGCCAGTTAGAAGTAATGTGATAGCGAATCCCACGACTTGAACTGAAGTTAGACGTGGCAAACAGATTTTTCAGAAATCCCGTATATGTGGGTATATACTAGTAGTATTAAATAATTCCGTTCTGGAAGATAGAACTAACCTATATAGGCTTCCGAGTTGCCTAGAAGACTAGAGATTTCTGCTTCTTGTGAGAAAGAAGTAATCAGAATTTTGGTATTGTCTGGTAGCCATGATAAGATATATCTGGTAGCAGGAGGTCTATATTAAAAATAAAAATAAAGTTATCGCTAATAAGAAGAGTCGTATTAATCCATTATAATTCAAAAATGCAAAGTAGAGGTCTAATTGATAAATTCGTTTTTTCGTACCTCCCACATCATTTTTTAAATGTCATCAGATTTTACCGTATATGTGATAGCTCATTATGATAAAATTCTTCATTTATAGTTACTAGATGGTTGACCATCACAGAAGTTAAACAAAAATACTGTGAGACGAATGAATTTGTGAAAATAATCACCCTGGCTGACTACACGCATGGAGGTTGCATAAGTAAACCACACACACATCGCCCTTGTGTTTCGCAAAAAATGATTCTTATTTTGAGAAAGACTTAACGGGACTAACACACTGAGGTAATTCTAATTTTCCCGTAGCAAATATCAATGTAAATAACCATACGAGAGACAGAAAATATATATTAAATAAATAAGATGAGTAAGTAAAATGATAGCCTTTCAAATGTTCAACTTTCATTTTTCGTTATCTGAAAAAACAGCTGTTTCATTGAGTATGTTCGATTCAGTTTTTCAATTTTCATTTCTCCCTTTGGTGAAAGCAAATTTACTACGATACGCTTAATTACGTTAGATCTTAATCGACTCGTGTTGGGGGTCGTTTTGCACCCTGTTGGACTATACGCACGGCCACCCAATAGCATGTAGCTTACTGCTCTCCCCTAGAGTGGCGTTCGTCTGAACGTTGTACTAATTCAACTGTCTTCAACGAGTTCAATGTAAAGGTTTAACTTCTAATGTTGTTATCAAATTAATCACTCGAATAATTTTAGTCAATGTTGCGTAAACTGCTCTAATGCAGAATTATAAGCATTCGCTTGGGGCAAACTGGAAGTAAAGAAACATGTCGCTCCACAATCGAGTCGTCAAAGCAAAAAGACGCACGAAAAATCAAAAATAACAAGTTAAATCGACTGCATAGTAGTGTCAATTCTGGCTCATAACGACGTAATATTGATCGCAAGCATCCTTGCGGCTTACATGAATTCCAATCCCTTGAAGTCGCTATTGACGTCTATGAGAAAATAGCGCGAACTTCCTTAAGAACGTTTTTCTTGAAATAGACTTAAATTGAAGCTTGACGTAAGTTTTAACTTTGAGAACTGAAGTTGGCAATCGAACAATATCGGATTCATAGACAAAACTTTCACAAGCAAGCTGTCCGACAATAAGACGTAGTGTGCATGGGTTATCACAAGTTGAATAAAGCAGAGCAATATAAATTCATGTAAATCTGAATACGGCCATTAAATACAACAATGGGCAGATTGAAAAGAGACAAAGAGGTAAATTGTAATGTTCAATGAATCACAAGGAAATATAATTGATAGTGGGGAAGATACCAGGATAACAAAAAATTGTTTTTTTTTGATAAATAATGTAGTGGAAAGAACATGAGAAGAGCATTTCTTGGGGAGAAAATAAAATTTTGAATAGTTATTTTATTAAATAAATAAAGAACTGATGACGTATTGAAATCCGTTGAGTGCTTGTGTGGCGCAAAACCTCTTTATAAACTGATGTGTTTATTTATCATACAGGTCTCCTGGTAATGTCAGTGGATTGATGTGTTGCGTCGGTATGACGTAACGTAGAGCATGTAAGTTGTCATCTGACAAGTTGTTGCCATTACACTGAAGAGTCAAAAACTGTACATCAGCCAATGCGTATTGAAATACAAGAGATCTGGACCGAACATAAAAGACTCGGCCTTCCGGTCGGCTGCCAAACTATGAAGACACCACAGTCTGGCACAGCTTATAGATCGCTACTCCTCTGCTTACAATGACAAGTTGTCACGATTGGTTTCACGAGTTTGAACTTAGGGTTCATAGTCAGCGTAAGAGAGATGAGAGCATGACATCTCCGAGGTCGCGATGAAATTTGAATTTTTCCCTGACGACGATTTCACAAGATGTTACGTGAATGAGTGTCAAGAATCCTGTGAAAACATAAAAAGCCCTCCCAGCTTGCTGGTGGGCGGCCCAAAGATCGTGCTAGAACGGGACCTACGAATGAAGAGAATCATTACGTGACAGAAGTGCAACCCTTTCGCGAATTGCTGCAGTTTTCAATGCTGGGCCATCAACAAGAGTCAGCATCGAACCATTCAACAAGACATCGATATGGGATTTCGGAGCCAAAGGCCCACTAGTCTTCCCTTGATGACTGCACAATACAAGGCTTTACGCTACATATGGGCCCGTTAAGACCCACATTGGAATGTTGAAACAGTTGTCTGGTCTTACGAATCTCGTTTCATATTGTTTAGAGCAGATGGACGTGTACGAATATGGCGACAACCGCATGAATCTATGGACACTGCATGTCAACAGGGGCTGTTGAAGCTGGTGGAAGCCCTGTAATGGAATGGGGCGAGTGCAGTTGAGTTACATGGGACTCCTGATATGTCTACATACGACTCTGACAGGTGACACGTACGTAAACACCCTGTCTGATCACTTGCACTCATTCATGTCCATTGTGCAAGCCGGCGGACTTAAGCAATTTCAGCAGGACACGTCAGCCGCATGTCCAGAATTGCTACAGAGTGCCTCCGCTCTTCTGAATTTAAACACTTCCACTGACCACCAGAATCCCCAAATAAGAACATTATTGAACATATCTGGGATGCCTTGCAACGTGCGGTACAGAAGATATTTCCACCCCTCGTACTCTTACGGGTTTATGGACAGTCCTGCCGGGTAAGTGGGCAGGGAAAGTGTATATGAAAAATCTGTCTTGGTCACAAGCCCCCCGCAGGTTGGGCTAGTGATGGGACTACCATCTCCAAACCTCCAAACTTGATTTCTTATGTACTAGCCCCGTAGGAAGTGTTGCCTCTTTCGCCTTATTCGCCGTTCAGGTCTTCACCTTGTTACCCTAGGCATGGTCTTCTTTCTTTCAATTCGTGATGATAGGGGATTGAGATAAATAGACAAAGTAAGCGAAGGAAATATTTGGGATAGATACAGGGAGCTTCCAAGCTTCGATTCCAAGCTTCCAAGCTTTCGATCCACTTGTTAGCTCCCAGAGATGTGGAATGTTATGTAGGTGTAAAAAGAAAGGATTTACTAAGTAAGGAATTAGTCGTCTCTTAATGACAGAGGGAAGTAGCCATGGTGCTATTCTGTTAAAATACCCGGACACCATAGGGTTATTTAAATGTTAAAAACGTAACTACAATTTATGGATTATACGTGTTGCAGCGCTCATAGGATCGAATCATATCTCCGACAACGTTACCGTCAGAGGAGAACCCAAAGTTATTGATGGTGGTGACGTAAGTAAAAAGCACCGAAGATAAGGAACTGACAAAAATGGTGAAATAATGGCATAGAGTTTACTGACATCAGACAAAGATGTAAGCTTGAGGTTGTAAAAATATCTCTAAAATTAAAAGAACACACACATTAAGCATTAAAGAACATCATGAGAGATCCTAAATACATAAATTAACACTCCTTAAAATAAAATTAGCGCGTATTCAAAAATTAGAAAACAAATCAACCATTTTCTAATAAGAGCTGAAGGTATGAACTGTAAAATATCGGAAATAGGAACAGTCGTAGGTGAGAAAGAATTACTACAGTATATGGTTGATGTTTCGTCTAATCAGTAGTGAAGTAACAACAGATATACATGCCAATCCAGACACTACATTTGAACTGATGAGAGAAATCTTAATGCGATTTGAACCAAATTACTTTAATTACAATAAAACCAAAGAAGTTTTCGTAAAATATGTTATATTTTTTAATATTCGTGACGAAAATGAGCCATTGCGCAAGAGTTTATTGGCCCAACAAAAATAATTTTAAGACTGGTAACTTGCAAGAAGATCATAGACCAAGACCTCCGAAATACAGAAACTACAAACTCGACTTTAAAACAAAGTAAATATAACTGCGAAATAACTGCAAACTGTTTTTATACAGTTTCCAGAAGCGTCAAGTTTTTTCTTGTGGTTAAAATCTTTCTTCTTCTTTCTTCTTTCAAAGTGGTTTAAGTCTTTAAACATAAGGAATAAAAAAGAATCGCTCAGCTATTTGTTATGTTTTAAACCCAGACTTCTGCTAGGTATCCTCACATCCAGTTTCCTGGGAAAACAAAACAGAAGGGTCTTCGAATGACACCCACATATCCACCTGCATTTACTACGAAAAAATCATATTTTGAATTTCCGATCAAATGCTGTTTCTTTTAATAATTTACATTTTAACAAAATTTTGAAGATATAGGCCTTTTTAGGCCTCTTAATATCTAACTTTCTTTAATAGAGCACAAACCAAAAGGATTTTTTAAATTACCTGAATTTATTTAAGTAAATATTTAGCGTTTCTAATCTTCACTAAGTCAAGGATTAAAAAATCACAAAAAATCGTGCATAATTGGAAAAAAGATTCTTACTTTGTTTTCAAAAATTTGTCAGTTTCAGTTCACAGACACCAGTAGCAGGAGCGTCGAGGACAACAGCTGAAGCAATTAAAATGAAACTAACTGTAGAACAATCGTGATTCGAATTCTCACACATACTCGTATGCGTAAGGAAGCAAAATGACTGCATTGAAAACAACTGCACTCAAGCATAGGGATATTAAAGGTCTTTCCAGAAAAGTGATTGCACTCATCAAATGCACATTTTAAAACAATAAACCAAATATAAAATGAAAATAAATTTGTCAAATGATAAATAATTCAATCAATATCGTAAAAAAATCACTTTTGTATCTTTTATACTGCACAAATTAATAAAACTATGTGTTTATAGTTATATCAGACCTACATAGAAACCGGTTTTCCCGGACTCTTCCAGTGCAGACGGCGACGGGATCCTAGCAATTCCTCGGGGACAGCTTATGACGCTTTTTGTGGTTACACTGCAGCACTAAAACCCACGGGGAATGACCTGCAGCCCGCATAGATACGCGAGAGAAGTCGGGAGGCTCGTGCTTTGCAATATTAAAGAATGGCCGCTCTTTACAGCGCTCCATAAGAGCGTGACGTCGCACCGTTGCCTGGATTGCAAAAAGACGCCACACTGAGCACTCGTCGGACGCTGTTTGATTTCACACATTGATATTGCTGCAATATATCGGCCCTTAATGATATAAAATCGAACAGATAGATTTTAACAATGAGTATTTTAAGATTTTCTAGGCGTAGTGCCACCGTGCAACCGAACCAAAAGAATAATGCATTTTTGAAGACTAAAAAGTAGTTTGATGTAAAGTGCGTTGGAAATGATTCTTTGCACATCTCCAAAGATGTTTTATGTTTAAAAATATCGTACGCCGGAGGCAAAAATCACGTTAAGAACTTCGACACGTGTACAGAAGCGTCAAGTGACTTAGAAGTATTCGTCAAAAAAGTATTATATAATAAAATGAGTTGGATTATGCTATGGTCAGACTCAAGATTGCTTTGTGTCAAACGTTTAGGATGAAGGCCAGGGGCTCGTCATGAAATTGGAAACGCGTAGCAAAGCGTCAATTCGCTTTAAAAGCTTTAGATTATAAATTCGACGCCATTCCGCCCGCGAGTACGTTTTGAAGTTTGAGATGTTCTCAATACGTTAAGAATAAGAAAATATATTAGTCTTATGATTCGTTCTTTTATCTGATTGGCCCACGGTATCTCTTACACCGTGGTTTGGTGCGTTGAGTACAAACAGAGCTCGAGTTGATGTCAGCAAACAAATGAGAATCGTAACCAGATCTGCGTCAGAATGCCCAGGTACTTTAAAATATTGACTTAATAACATATTCAGTAACATTAATAAGACTGCCCCTTAATCTGTATACGCTGACAGCATACTCACGCACATGACGTGCATTGTAACCAGTGGTAGTGCCCACTGAATTGTTTCGAATATAAACAAATGGTATTTATTATTCAAACGTGAAAATATTTTTATTATTTTTTGGCTCAAAATTGCTTTTCTTGAGGTACGTAAGAACGTAGAAAATTATTAAATTATTTTTAGTATAAAAATAATATTTCAGTATTTGCACCCCAGCAAGCTGGCGCCCTGCCCCTCCAAAACTGCCTCTGTTCCTCATAAGAAATCCAGGAAACTTAAATTATCTTGAAAAGAGTAGGGTTCTACTTGTCTGATCCTTTATTTTCGCATGGAAAACTTTCCTTGTCTCTCTCAAGAGTAAAAACCTTTTCTAATAATTTTGAGACTATCAAGGAAAGCGAAAAGTAACTGTCAAGGAAGATTGAAAAATTACTTCAAATATTGCTTTTAAGGAAGTGTGAATTGTTCAAAGAACATATCTCTAAAATACTGAATAAATCTTTATTGAAAATTTGTTTCCAACGTCAATTGCATTGTTTTAATTTTTGTTTGATATTCCGTTAGTTCGAAGTTAGATTAGTACATTTTTTAACAAATAAACATGTTTCATTAACAACTTTCCTTCTTAATGGAAAGGGTGGGGATTGACATGAGAGATTTTTCGCACGTTAATATAACGCTCGAGATCTTGCTCTAATATCTCGCACAAAACATAAAGTAACTTGGTTTCGAAAATACGATTATTGAACTTCAGCCCTTTGAAACAAGCACTAATGTATGGACTCGTTTCACACAAATAAAATGACTTCATTTCGGAAACCTTGGTATATATTGCAATAATGAAAAATCTTCAACGCCAACTCGTATTCA